>LPNX010259076.1:0-48960 GCA_001517045.1 Pseudotsuga menziesii
ACTGTGATTATTTCTTGAATCTTAAGACTCAATTTTGCTTTTATTGAAAGTTTCATGTTTTCTGATTGATTTGTTTATCACAGATGATTCATATGTTGTTGTGGTACAAGTAAAGATACTTATTCCACAATATTGGGTTTAGGATGCAGTGACTGATTGCTAGTGATGGCAGAGGCCAGGAATGGTGATGTGAAGAGGGCAGCTTCTAGTAAATGCTCTAATGGATATCAATTTGATGTGGATGCTTTTAGTAAAAGGCTACAAGAATTTTATGCAAATTGGAGAGACCATAAACAGGAGCCTTGGGGAGGTGCGGAAGCAATTGCGGTGGCCAATCCTCCAACATGTGAAGACTTCAGGCATTTGAAATCATCTGCTCTGCAAACATGGCTGCTTGGGTACAAATTTCCAGAGACCATTATGATGTTTATGGAAGGAAAAATTCATTTCCTGTGTAGTCAGGAGAACGCAGCCGTGCTTGAAGATTTGAAAAAGGTCTCTCCAAATTCCTTTCGCATTGATATCTTGTTACATGTAAAGCCAAAGAATAATGATGGGAGTTCCTAGATGCAGGAAATATTCCAATCAGTCAAGGCACAATGCACTGTGGATCCTCCAGTTGTTGGTTGGATAGCAAAAGAGGCTCCAGAAGGAGCACTTTTGGAAAAATGGGGAGAAGCATTGAAAGATACAGGATTTCATCTTACTCCAAGCAGAACTAGGTAAATAATAATTTGATAACCTGCAAATACACAGAAAATTGTTGTTCTCAGCACTATGTTAGACCTGAGTATGGAATATGTTTTCACATCTTTCTCTGGCATGAAAAGATACAGCTTGTTGAGCATCCTGTAGTCCTATAGTAGCAGCCTATTGGAAGATGATAGTCCCCTGTTTCCAGATCATATTGCAGTATAAAAAAAGACTAGAGTTTTTTTTACTTCGGTATATAAATCATGAGACAGCCTAAGCACAGTTCTCAGGGTTCCCACGAGCATGCCATTACATTATAAGCAGTTATCTTACCCTGCATACTTATACTTATTCTTTGGCATTGGAATCCTGTAGCATATTGTTTCATTTGATTGCAGCAAGAAAGGAACAATCAGCAATATCTGGACTGCTTGCCAGTGCTCACAGGCACTCAATCCTGCATGCTGCCAATCAATTTTTTGACAATGGTGGTGATCAACACTTATTTTCCAGCAAATTCGTTTTAAAGGGAGAAAAATTGCTGAAGATTTCATTCACGGGCTGAGTAGCAAATAACACAGGTCGGAGATCACATAGTGAATATTTGATGGGCCATGGCTAAATTTTATCATGAGAATGGAGCGTCTTGACCTGGTTTCCCTTGGTTGTTGGATCGATCCACCTTGGCCTCAATTCTTTATCCATGATAAAGCTTGCACGTAAACTTGCAAATAAATAATGAAGAATGCGGCAACGAGACCAGTTGGGCCTGCCTGCTATAACATTTTTTGGACATATATTTGATGCACCTTCAAAGACTCTCTTTGAGGTATTGTGTGAAGGAGAAATAGCACTTGTTAAAAATGCAACTGAAAATGCCATTCATAATTTCATACACCTGAAGCATTTCGATTTCTTTTGCCCCATATTCATACTGGGGTTCACCCTGTTCGTGTACAGGCCTCGATTTGCTGGTTGCATAAGCTGGCGACAGCTGCAACTTTTTTTTTTTTTAAATTTCACCCACCGTCGATATAGCGACAGAAAGGCGTTGCTATAGCGACGGGTGTCTGTGGATATAGAGACGGGAGTCCATGGATATAGCAACGAGAAGTCCGTGGATATAGTGACGGGAGTACGTGGATATAGCGACGGGAATTCCATGGATATAGCGAGGGGGGTCCGTGGATATAGCGACGGCAGTCCGTGGATATAGCGACGGAAGTGCGTGGCTATAGAGACGGCTTGGATCTCCATTTTTTAAAAACCTTTATACAGAGCATGGCTATAGCGACGGAAAGGGTCGTCGCTCTTGCGACGGAAATTAGGGTTCGTCGCTATTGCGACGAAATAGTTTCCACGGAACAAAAACACTTAGACGTGGCATTATCCACGCTTTTCCGTGGATATTGCCACATTTTTTCCGTGGCAAAATTGATCACATGTACTAGTGTGAAGATCCAGAATGCAGAACATCTTGAAGCGGTAGAAGAATAATTGGAGAATGCAGAAGTGGTGATAGCCACCTTGAATGGTCTCCCAGAATCATAGAATTCATTCATTCAAGGAATGTGTTCTAGAAGGAAGTAATTACTTTCAACATACTCTGGGAAGAAGAAGAATCTCGACTCATAAGAAGAGAAGAAGAAGGTGGGAGCAATTGAAGATCAAGCTCTCACCATTCAAAGAAGATACCTCAAGCAATGAGTAATGTGAAGAACTCAATTCTTGAAGAACCTCTTATCCATCTTATCATTTGGATAAGAAATGATGATGTCATGAATGAAGAAGATGATGAAGTAGAAGGATCAAGAAGGAGTCTACCCACGAAACAAATAAAAGATAAGTATTCAATTGTCTTTGCATGATATTGTTTTGTTATGCATTTGATTATATTTAGTTGATGTATTATGCATGATAGATTGTTTGAATTAATGATTGTATACTACTAATATGCTTTTGATGGGTAAGTAGCTCATGGTGCCATACAACTCTCCATTGCTACTTATCAAACCTCTTTGTTGACATATTGGATTAGTGCACAATCTCAATGATGTCATGGTAAAGATGGAAGACATCTAGAAAGTTTCCGTGAGACATGGATGAATGTTGTATTGGCTAAACAATTGTATGATGCATAATAATTTGTCATTATGCATATGTTTTATAGTTCTAACCATGTAACTAGTGCATTTGAATTGTAGGAAAGGTCCTGTACAACCTCCTACAATAAAAGAAGGATGAGACTTGTTCCGAAGAACAAGTGATGACAATTCAAGATTCACTCCAATGAACATGAATCTGAAGCTCTTAGGGTCGGAGACACCATGATGGAAGAAAGAGCTTCAGAGAGTGGTAGATCCACCTTGAAGGATGAATACCACCATGGGTATGAGAGATAACTCAAGATGAAGAAAAGAATGCTATGAAAGAAGCTATGATCAAATAAAAACAGTTGATCATGGGGAATGATGTATACGATATGATTTCGAGACATAAAGGGAAGTACGTAGTATCTTCCATATGGATCTACAAGAACAAGTGTACAAAGCAAAGTTCATGAGTTTCCTTTGAAAGAATAGACATGACATGACATACTCTATCGACAAGTATATGTAAAGCATAGAAACACCTATACAGAATGAAGAGGGAAGATGATACTCCACTTTAGGGGGAGTGACTACAGAAGATATCTGAGTTCAACATGGTACGACATGATGGACAGCTTCCTGATGGATCGAGACTTTACCAAGAGTAAAGTGGGTTCCAACCTTCAAGATTGAATGCAGAAGACTAGGATATGTTGATGACCTGACAAGATGAAATCATGAAAGATGATATGATGAAAGAACACTAGAATGATGTTTGGGATATAATACTCAAACCAGAAAAAAAGAATGTGGTATCGTCCAAATGTATCAGTAAGATAAAATATGCTACTGATATAAGTAAGGAAAGACTTGTGGCTTCTCTCAGAAAGAGGGAATTAATTCTAAAGAGACACTTACTACAAGAAGCAAGGTATACTTTCTTCAGAACTATCATGGTAGTTTCTTCCATGATGAAGTAAAGACAAGCCCTCCTTAATGGTATGATTGAGGAAGAGTTTTACATCAAATAGTCACAAGGATTTGAAGTTGAAGACAAATGGACTCATGCATGCAAGTTGAAGAAGGCCCTCTATGGCCTGAAGCAAGCTCCCAGAGCTTGGTATGGAAGAATAGATAGTTTCCTGACAAGCATGGGATTTTCCAAGAGTAAAGTCGATCCTAACCTTTATCTCAAGGTTGTAGTAGATGAAACTGTCATCCGGTTATTATATGTGGATGACCTATTTCTGACAAGGAATGAGAAACAAATTGTATAATGCAAGAAGAATTCCACTGAAGAACTTAGACCTTGGTCTAATACTTTATTTCCTAGGTCCGGAAATATGAAGGAACCTTTCTCAATCAGGGAAAGTATGCAATGCAAAGTTTGAAAAGATTTGATATGTTGGAATGCAAAGTCATGGCCACACCCATGGACTCCAACCTGAAGCTGTTAGCTAATGACTCATCAGAGTTAGTGGATGTGACTCATTATAGATAGATCATTGGGTCATTAATGTACTTAACAAATTCCAGACCAGACATTTGTTTTGCTGTGAACACCTTAAGTCAATATCTTGTTCAACCAAGATGGGTTCACCTAGTAACAGCAAAACATGTGATGAGATATCTGAAAGGGACTATAGACTTTGGTCTATACTATGATGGTAGCCATGAGTATAGATTGTATGGATACACAGATGCAGATTGGGCTGGAAGTATCTCAGACAGGAAAAGCACATTAGGTAGATGCTTTTGTTTGGGGTCTGCTATGAGTTCATGGTTTAGCAAGAAACAATCCAGTGTTTCTCGTAGCACGGCTGAAGAAAAATACATAGCAGATTGCTCTGCTAAGTTGTGAAGTCATATGGCTTCGAAAGCTGATATCAGGTATCTTTGACCTGAATATAGATACTACAATGATTCTATGTGATAACCAGATTTGTGATGACAGAGAACCCTGTGTTCCGATTGTAACACATAAAAATTTGGTATTTCTACATACAAGATAAGATGTAGATGATTATGTTTCATTATTCCCATACTAAATATATAGACGATGTTTCAGTATTTACATACTGTATATGCAGATGATGATGATTCTGTATTTCTATACTGAATATAGAGATGATGATGCTTTCAGTATTTCTATACTGAAGATATAGATGATGATGCTTTCAGTATTCACATACTGGAGATACATATGGTGATAGTTCAGTATTCACATACTGAAGATGTAGATGATGATGGTTTGAATGATGATGTACTGATGAAGCCTCTGTCTCGGGTAAAGTTTGAACACTTTCAAGACAAGCTTGGTGTTGTTCGAAAAGACCTTCCTCGAAAGGGGGAGTAGTGATGTTGCAGTGGGATTGTATCATCCCTGGGAACTTTCCCTAAAGTGATCCAGTGACCTCAGTCCTCAAGAATGAAGAGGGATTGTATCATCCTGGGACATCTGTCCAAAATAGATCCAGTGACTTCGGTCTTCGTGAATGTGGTGGGATTGCATCATCCTTGAACTTTGGTTCAAAATGTATCTGGAGGTCTCGGCCCCCATGAATGTGGTGGGATTGCATCATCCCTGAACTCCGGTTCAAAATGTATCTGGAGGTCTCGGCCCCCGTGAATGTGGTAGGATTGCATCATCCCTGAACTTCGGTTCAAAATGTATCTGGAGGTCTCGGCCCCCGTGAATGTGGTAGGATTGCATCATCCCTGAACTTCGGTTCAAAATGTATCCGGAGGTCTCAGCCCCCATGAAAGTGGTAGGATTGCATCATCCCTGAAATTCGGTTCAAAATGTATCCGAAGGTCTCGGCCCCCGTGAAAGTGGTGGATTGCGTCATCCCTGAACCTCAGTTCAAAATGTATCCGGAGGTATTGGCCCCCGTGAAAGTGGTGGATTGCATCATCCAGGGGACCTCAGTTCAAAATGTATCCGGAGATCTCGGTCCCCGTGAATGTGGTAGGATTGTATCATCCTTGAACTTCGGTTCAGAACGAATCCGGTGACTTCGGTGCTCGAGAACGTGTGTTGATCCCTTAATTCCTAGAGGAAGGATTGTCTGAGTTCCACATCTATGTTGATACCGTAATTACGAAAGGAAGGATCATTAGTAACTCCGTAAATACCTAAATCCCATAATTCTGAAAAGAAGGATCATTGAATTGATCCCATAATTCCAATAGGAAGGATTGTCTGAGTTCCACAGATGTGTTGATCCTGTAATTCCAATAGGAAGGATTGTCTAAGTTCCACAGATGTGTTGATCCCGTAATTCCAATAGGAAGTATTGTTTGAGTTCCACATCTGTGTTGATCCCGTAATTCCGAAAGGAAGGATCGTTAGTAACTCCGTAAAGACCTAAATCCCGTAATTCCGAAAGGAAGGATCATTGAATTGATCCCGTAATTCCAATAGGAAGGATTGTCTGAGTTCCACAGATGTCTTGATCCCGTAATTCCAATAGGAAGGATTGTCTGAGTTCCACAAATGTGTTGATCCCGTAATTCTGAAAGGAAGGATCGTTAGTAACTCCGTAAAGACCTAAATCCCATAATTCTGAAAGGAAGGATCGTTAGTAACTTCGTAAAGACCTAAATCCTGTAATTCTGAAAGGAAGGATCATTGGTAACTCTGTAAAGACCTAAATCCCGTAATTCCGAAAGGAAGGATCATGTTGATGTTTTGATGATGTTGATGTTTTGATGATAATGATGTTTTCATGATGATGATGTTTTTATGATGATGATGACGTACTGATCGAAAGATCAGTGTATGATGATGATGATGTACTGATCGAAATATTAGTGTATGATGATGATGATGTACTGATCGAAATATCAGAGTATGATGATGATTAAGATGTACTGATCAAAATATTAGAGTATGATGATGATGATGTACTGATCAGAGTATGATGATGATGATGTACTGATTGAAAGATCAGAGTATGATGATGATAACGTACTGATCAAATGATCAGTATGTGATGATAACGACGTACTGATCAAAAGATCAGAATATCATGATGATGATGCTGTTCGAGAATTGAAGTATGATTATGGTGCTGATCATAATGTTACCGATCAGGTTTCTGATCGAAAGAACAAAATGCTGAAGAAGTTGTTGCTGATCGAAAGATCAAAGTACTGAAGATGTTGCTGATCGAAATGTTGAAGATGTTGTTGTTGATCGAAAGATCGAAGTGTTGAAGATGTTGCTGATCGAAATGTTTAATATGTTGTTGCTGATCGAAAGATCAAAGTGCTGAAGATGTTGCTGATCAAAATGCTGAAGATATTGTTGCTGATCGAAAGGTCAAAACACTGAAGATGTTGCTAATCGAAAGGTCAAAGTGCTGAAGATGTTGCTGTTGATTGAAAGGTCTAAGTGCTGAATATGTTGCTGTTCAAAAGGTCAAAGTGCTGAAGATGTTGCTGAAGGTGTTGCTGATCAAAAGGTCAGAAGATGTTGATGCTGATCAAAGAGTTGCTGTCGTTGAAAATTGAAGACGAATACTATATGATGTTGAAAAGCTTCCAATGATTTATAGATGTGTTACCCTGATGATGTTGATGATGTCCTCTCCTACTATTGTTGTTGTTGTTGTAGAATACCCTTCTCGTTAAGGGGGAGTGTTGAAATATTGTAACTTCGAAGAATATTCTATATGTATCTTTTGTGTTCCCCGATGGTCCTACCGGGAGAACCACTTGTATTATCTTTGTACCCTGATGCTTCTAATCGAAATAACTAATAAGATTCATGAGGTAGTCCCCTCTAATTGTAAAGGTGGGTCATTAGTACCCCAGTGTGGTTACTTGATCCTACATGTGTAACTCGAGCCTACATGTCGGATGAGTTAATTAAAGTGAACGGATGAATATAAATAGATGTGTGGTGCTCCTCATTTGGAACACACATTCTCACTTGTGTAGCGCATTAGTGGAGAATAGAAGTAGCTGGAGAAGGAGGAGGATCAGGCTTTGATCTCGTTGCTGGTTTTATCTTTTATCTTTTTGGGGCATCTATATTGAGGAAGCTTTTGCTGGGTTTTTCCCTTTAGGGTTTTCCCAGGATAAATCTTTGTGTTCCTTTTGTATGGTTGTGCTTGTCTATATTTCAGTGATCCTGTTTATATGCTTTTGTTATGAAAATGCAATGAAATACTGATGTCTTAGCTAAGCATATGAAAAATTTAACAATGGGAAGTTGCCCTCACTTGATTCCTTTGTAGAGTCCTTAATATAGGAGAAAGAGAATTTGATCCAGATGGGAGTCATCAAGACTTTCAAAGATCAAGCTCTCATAGTGACAAACTCTAACAAAGTGCAATCTAAAGGAAACTCCAAGGGAAAGGAGCATAAAACAACTGATTCAAAGGCTAAAGAGAATCATAATACTTCTGAAGGAACCTCTGGCTCTAATAAAAAGAAGAAGTTTGAAAAGAAGATGTGTCCCTATTGTATGAGGGTTTTTCAACTTGAATACTCTTGTATGAATAAGAAATTTGACCAACTAACTACTCTCCTCAAGCATAATAACATTACTCTCGCTCAAAGAGAAAAGAAGCCTAATGATGAACCACATCTAGAAGATGATGAAAGGCTCTATGCCTTGAAGGATATCCTTGTTAAGTCAACAACATATATAATTGATTATGTAGCATCCAATCACATGGTTGGATCCAAATAATCATTCTCCATCCTCACACTATCAAAGGGGCCTAACATTCTCATCGGAGATGATTCCCAAATTCTAGCAGAAGCAAGGGGCTCAGTCAAAGCAAAGCGTGGTGAGTTCAAGAATGTTCTTTATGTTCCCTCCCTTGTAGGTAACATTTTGTTTGTTTATCATATGACTCATATAGTCTCTCCCAAGAGAGTTACATTCAATTCAGATATAGTTGAGATCATAGAAAAAGGTGAGAAAAAGCTACTGGACAGCTCATAGCAAAAGGTATTGCAAATCATTCTGCTAAAGCTTATGAGTTCTCACATTCTTTACTTGTCTCACCTCCTACAACTTTATTGTCACATGCTAAAAACACCAGCAAGGTTTGGCATGAGAGATATGGTCATCTCAACTTCAAATATCTCTAATAACTTCACAGTGATAAAATGGTTGAAGGTTTACCTCTCATCCAAACTTTCGATGGGGTATGTTCTGGTTGCTTGGTAGGTAAGAATCCATAGAAGAGGTATGAATTTGGGAAGGCACGTAGAGTTTCCTCTCTGCTTGATTTGATACATAGTGATGTGGTTGGACCTATGCCCACAAAATCCATTAATGGTTGCAAGTATTTCCTCACCTTTATTGATGTTTTTCTAGGTACTGTTGGATCTACTTTATGAAACAGAAATCAAAATTTTTTGATATTTTTAAATATTTTAAAGCTATGTTTGAGAATAGTTTCAGTAAGAAAATCAAGTCCATAAGATCTGATAAAGGAGGAAAATACATCAAAAGAGAGTTTCATTATTTATGTGAATCATAGGGGATTTGAATGGAACACTCAGTTCCATACACACCACATCAAAATGGTGTAGCTAAAAGGAAGATCAGATCACTGAAGGAGATGGCAACAATCTTTCTTCATGGTAAGAATCTCCCTCCTTCTCTTTGGGAAGAAGCTATAAATTATGCTTCATATTTGCATAACTTAATTCCTCATAAATCAATGGTTAGTTCCACTGCCATTTGAGCACTGCATGGCTATAATACCAATGTCTCTCATTTGAAATTTTTTGGTTCCAAAGCTTGGCCCAAAATACCACTTGAAAAGAGGAAGGCCTTACAATCCCAAAGTAGTGAATGCATTCTGAGCAGTAGAAGATGGAAAAGCATACAAGTTGATGGAGGTTGCTACTAGGAAATGCTTCATTGAGCGGAGTGTTCAACTTGAAGAAGATCAATTGTATGATGCACCACCATCCACAGCACAAGAAGGTATAAACACTCTTCCTCCCATTTTTTAGGATGATGAATTCTTACATGTTTCAGATTCAGATGTAGAGGATCAAGACCAACATGATCCTGTTATTGAGACTGAATCTCATGAGATTCTAGTTCCAATTCCAATATCCATTCCAACTCAAAATACTAAACCTAGATGGGATCAAAATCTTATTGATGAAGCTGGAAATGGTGCTGGAAATCCAGAAGACAGAAGGATAACTAGGTCCTAGTATCAGAATGAGCATGTTGCACTCTCTCTCACATATTCGCTCCCTACTAAGTGGTGCAACAAAATTCTAGGTCGGTGCTACTTGATGATAGAAAATGACCAGCTAATTGGCCCACATAAGAAGAAACTTGATCATTCGCTACCTTTACCATCCAGAAGAAACACACAGATTCATCAGTTTAGAAAGACATTGAGAGGTTCACATGCACAGTTTCAAGATGTTGTTGCACAGAAGGATGATACTACTGCATAGAGATGCAATTTTGCAGCTGTGTTTTGACAAGTTATTTTTCTAAGAAGGAAGCTTGTAGCTTGTATTTTCCTATTTTCTGCTTATTTTGAGGGGGGGGTTTCCCATCAGGTTTTCCCTTATTACCTTGTTTTATTAAGCAACATATTTTATCTTTGAGATTCTATAGGGTGAATTTTGGACTTGTTTCCAGGGCTGACAGTTGTCCAAGTTAGGTTTCAGGGGGGGTCTTAGGATTTATAATCCACCCTTGACCAAACTATCTATTAGATTATTTTAGCCTAACTTAGGATTTTTATTTAATTATTTGGGTCCACTTGGCCTAATGGGGCCACATGTACCAGTTACTAGAGTGTGGGGAACACTGATAGAGGCTAACTTCCACTGACTACACTTGCATGCATCAGTTTAGGCACCTCCTAGACCAATCCCTACATTTTAGGATCCATTGGGAGTCCCAACAATAAACTCCTTCAGTTAGTTGGATTTGGAACTAGTTAATATTAGTTATTTTCCAATTACATTCAGTTAGATCACAATCATTTCAGTTAGCACCAGTTATGCATGGCTACATGTGGATAAGATGCCTTTGCTCACCTACCACTTCAGTTAGACTGATTTAATTGATTATTGCTAATTGTTTGACTTCATTAGACATCTGGAGTTAACCACTTAGACTCTGATAGTGATCAAGACATCTTAAGTTAGCTAGTTAGTCAGATACAGTCACATCTAGTGGGGAGATTCGAATTCATCCCTAATGATTCAAATTATTTTCCTATGTAAACTATTGTAACATCGGATTAATTAAGGAAACATGATACTGTAATTATTTGAGATATACTCATATGTTTCCTGTGTGGTTTGAATTTTTCAGTGTGTATCTTCATTCCTCTTTTACTGCATCAATAATATTTGAATCATTACTTGAAGATCTAAATGGAACAACAATTCTAACAATTACTACTATCACAGACAGGCTAACTGAACTAGGAAGAACAATTGCAGAAGTTAAAACTGCAGTAGATCGTGCACCACATGTACGTCCATCGTAGGACACCCCTGGCCTATCGAAAGCCCGGGAATCCCTTTGACCCAGAGAATATCACCCTAGAAAAGTACTTCTAAGTAGAGATGTGTTGGAATTAGAAACCCCAGAGCCCAATAAGGTGGACAGAATCGTTGGTTAGATATTTTTAGATTTAACAAAGATGCAATTGAAGGATGTGTATGCATTATAGAAAGCAGAAGTTGCAGAAATTCGGCTAAGAGGAAATACACTTGAAAAGCAGGTGAAGCACTCAAAAAAGGATATCATTAAAATAAAGGAAAAAATGAAAAGAACCATACAAGAATTAAGAAAAGAAGAAGCAAGTAAGAAGAAGCTCAAAAATGTCATTAATCTTTTTTGTTTGAATCTTGATGATGTTGAAATGTTGTAAACTATCCCATCAGAAGATAAGGTCCTCTGGCTAGGAAAGATAGCAGCCGGCCTTAAGAAAAAAATAATTTAGTTAGAAGAGAAAAGGAGACCCAACACACCCCTAGAAGTGCTGGTACGGAGAAGAGACGCAGCCACTCGAGATACAAAAGGAATAGAAGAAGCCGAGAAAACCTATGCTAAGGATGTGGACCAAGTCTCACAGACTTGGGAATCTATAATGGACAACAAGCAATCAAAAAATATTGCAAGTGAGCTCACTGTGTTTGAAGAAAATATAACACATATAAGAGACAAGATGAAATAGCTACCCTTGGAGCATAAAAAGGTCAAGGCAGAAGAGATGTGGAAATTATAGCAACAAATGGCTGTGCTACGCACCCAGAAACAACAACATGAAGAAAAGGTAAAGGAGTTGCAAGAATAAGTAGAAAGAGCTAAAGGTTTAATTCATCCTGTACACCAGAAGGTGTGAGAAGTAGTAGTAGCTTTAGAAAGACTCATGACAAAACACATCAGTTCTGACCTAGTGGAGCACATGCAGAAAACAAAAGAAGAAGTGCGCATGGAGAAAGAAAATTTGCTGAAAATCGTGGAGCACTTTCATACCAAATTCAATGCAAGTCAGACCATCAAGGAAAAGTTCGCATTGCTCGAAATGAGCAATAGGTGAGTGTTGGGGTCATGTTGAGCCTTAAGACTGTAGGGAAAAATTCATTTAGAATTATACCTAAGTATGGAGAAGAACATAAAGGAGAAGAGGAAGGAGCTACAATAGAACAAGGAGCATCAAGGAAAAGGGAAGGATGTTGCAACAGAAGAAAGAAAGAGAAGAAGAAGACAAAGAGAAGGCACAAGACGACGAAGTTATGCCGGATGAGTAAGCCACGACAAAAGGACAGAACAAGATACGAGATGACATGGAAGGGTATCGTTATAAGAAGGTTTGTAAATAAGTGTAACAATAGGAAAATGACAATAAGGCATAACACTGAGAAAGAATAAGTGGGCACGAGCTCGACTGGATCCAGTGGAAACCACATGCATGAAGGAATATTTGTAAGTCATTCAAATAGTGTATTTTTTTTATGTGTTACTAGAATAGGAAAGATAGAATGTTGGTTGAAGACAGTAATTCAGTTGTGATAGCAAGTAAAGAGGACTCTGTAATGAGTCTGTTAGAGTCTATATTGAGTCAGTATTGAGTCTGTAACAAACATGTATGGGATCTATATTGAGTCTGTAATGGAGATATAAAAGAAGGAACCCAAGTTGTAGACGGGTTAGCTGGTTTTAGCTGAGTAGCTAATACAACATTTTGGAGTAATCTCTAGACTCTTGGAAAAGATGTTGGAGATAGAATTGATATAGACAGTTTTGGTTAATGACCCTGGATTGGTAAGTGCATCAGAGTAGTGGTTCTGCAGCTGAGTGAGCAGACACGTAGAGAAGGTTGAGTCGATCCAGGCTGTGTGAAAATCGTTAGTAGGAGTAGAGTAGAAAGAGAAAGAGAGAAGAGCAGAGTGCATGAGAGGGAGGAAAAGCTTGTAAAGATAGAAGAGAAGATCTTAAATAGAGTCTGTAGGTTTGTGCACAGACAAAAGGTGCATCTATTTCGTCATTCTAGATGAAGAGAACCTTGTGTTTCTTTACCAGATGGGTTTCCATGTTATATGCTGTGTATATGTGTGAATGTTGAAGTATCTTAGTTATATGCGTGAATGTTGTGTTGAATGACTGGTTGATTATTTTGTTACAACTGGATAAATGTATGACTATCGCATTATATTAATGAATGTGATTATGATTTCTATTCACTATTTGTTCACTTAAGTCGCATAAAGAAGGGTCGGATCATAATTTGGTATTAAGATGCGTTGCATACAAATAACCCACCTTCCCAGTCTTCATTGGAAACCTTGGTGCAAAGCCAAGGTACTAAAACACCCTCCCACACATACTGTGGAAACATGGTTCTGGAAATTACCCATAAAATTGAGATATCTTAGGTGAGATAGAATCTGTGTCACAGGTGTTGTCGACTAAGCTCCACTCCATCGAGCCGATATCTTAGCATTTGTTGTGCTAAGAAAAAGGAACTAAACTTAGGTCCATGGATAGAGAGAGGGAAGAAATCCAACAAGTGTAACAAAATCAAAAGAAGAGTTATAGAAGAAAAGAGATGATCATGGTTAAATGATGATATTGGTTTATGGTTGACATAGAGAAAACTGTAAGACCTATGAAGTAACATGAAAATATTAAAATGCATGATCCATGAATACATGAAGTCTGTAATCCAATAGAAGATGAAAATTATCCTTATTACTCAGAATATGAAGTCATGACACATAAATTAAAAACTTTTTCCATCCTAAAATTATTCATTTGATCACATTTGCTTGTGATGATCTTCCACATTTCACACTTGAAGGATTTGATAATCATGTTTTCATGGTTGATGAGCACATGTAAAGATTAATGCAATAACAAATCTGAAGGGTACCAATTAGACAATCTTAAGGACTGTCTAATAGGGAAATTATGAATAGTCATTTTTGTGAGTTGAAATCATTCTTGATATAATTTTTTAAAAGCAATTTTAACTACAAAAATTCTTAATAGTGGAAGAAAACTCAAGGCTAATATGAAAGATAAAGATGTATTTTATTGAAAACGTTCCAGGATGAGTAAAAGTAGCAGTAAATGTTGCAAAGGAACAATTGGTATTCAAACACATATCAACTTCATGAAGTTATTTCTGAATTTGTCTCTCGAAAGCATGTTTATGAACTTGTAGCAAAGCCTAGCATTACCTCAGACCAAGGAATTATGTTGCAAGCTATGAAAGAAGAATATAGTAGTAATCAAGATAGTTAAACCCTGGTCAATTTATAAAGTAACAAATAAATATGGATAGTAAATTTATTTCATGGGATTGAAGACTCCTTACGAAGACCAAGTTACATGATACATTTTTAAAGAGCAGTTTATGGAAGAAAAGTAACGATGGGTGTAAACTCTGTCACAAAATGTAGAAAATATTGACGAAGGGGAGGAAAATTGAAAGGGGGAGTCTATGGACTAATCATACATGTTCTCCTTCAAAGACTCACTACAAAAAAGTAAATGAGTATGTTAACCAGATCATAACACAATAGTACCAAGTCCAGTTAACAAGAGGAAAAGAAGCAAAGAGATGAATTTCTTAAAAGAGGAGATATATTGGAAAGGGTAGTTGTCAAAAAGAAGAAAGATATGAAATTGTCTATCAAGATGGTTACAACAAGGGCATAACAGGTTATCGTTTTTCATTGTTGTCAAATGGGGAGAATGTTTAGATGTTGCCATCAATGCCAAAGGGAGAGAATTTTGACTGTAGTTGGCGTTGATGTCAAAGAAGTTTAATAATGACAAAGGAATAACTAAGGATATGATCATAGGGAAAACTCAATGTAAGACAACGGAATAAAAAAGGAAGTGATGACATGGAATGCATGAAAATGTGGCATGTGTGATGAGGCTGGAAAGACACATGATGGTGTTTTGATGCTATAAAGAAGTCAATGTTGCAATCTGACATCATTCTGGGAAAGTATGGAAACTTTGGAAATTGACTAAGTATGGAAATATTAGTCAAAACTGCCCTAAGGAAATGCCCTCCATAATTCATAGGTTAAGGAAACTTCCTGCCCCATCTTGTCAAGTTATAGCTTATTGAAATGTCTATCTGACCATGGTCTCATTTCAAAGAAAAAAGTAAATTAGACAAATTCAGATGGTCCAAATCAAACGAGAGAAGATAGATCGATGATGGGGAAAGGATCCGCAAATTAAATGTGCACAGAAAGATAACATTCCGGAGTGCCAAAGTGAATTTTCATGTTTTATAGCTGATCAACAGACAAGGAGGATTATTCAAGTGATCGAGGGTTCACTGGAGTTGCAGAAACATATTTTTGGGAGGATATTGCAGAATCCCATCACGAAAAAAGTTGGAAGGTGTACATCCGCAATCTGCAACCCGACTAAGAAAAGAACGATGCAGCCGCATAATTCCAAAATTCATTTTCAAATTTAGGAAATGCATACCTACAATCTGCAATCCATAATTTCAGAAAGTTAATTACGGAAGGTGATTTCAGAAAGGGCGATTGTGAAATCATGACTATGGAAGGAACATTGCAGAAGCCAATTATGGGAGGCAATTGCGAAGTCACACCCGCAACCCACAATTGTGGAAGTGTCGTTGCGGATGAGATTTTTGGAAATCATTTTTTAGAATTTATGAAAAGTCGAACTGCAATCTGTAATCCATAATTGCGGAAAAGTAAAGTTGCAGATGCCAATTATGGAAGGAAAGTGATAAGGCACATCTATAATTGCAGAAGGAAGGCTCTCCCGTAAATTGTAGAAAGACGGTTTATGAAAAGATAAATGTGGAAAGTTCATTGAGGAAAGGTAATTGCGGAAGTATATCTGTTTGACGCTCTGAAATCATGCGAGAAATTTCTGAAAAGTCACGATGAAGATACCTAATTGTTATATGAAGAGGAACATGTCCAAAATGAAAGGATGTGAGTGTTGAAAGGTTATGACTGTTAAAATGCATGAATTTTTAGAATGAAGAGGTGTATTTGATGAAAGTGTGTGACTGATTATAAAGAAATATGTTTTTTGATGAGACACACTTGCTGAAAGTGTGTTTTGATGAATAGGCATAATGAACATAGTTTAAAGGATGTGATCATTGAAAGAGGCATGATATCAGTGAAAATCCATGCTGGTTCATATGGGTATGATGAATTAATATGTGAATATTTTGACCTGTTGAATGGTGTCTCTGTAGTCCATATCCATGTAACAGCAACAACAGAAGACAGAGACCAAGGAAGTGATAAGAAACCAGTGACAAAATTGAAGACATAAGAAGATCTGGAACCTTGATAAAAACATATTAGGGTGAAAGGGAGGTGATAGGGAAGGCTACATGCCTAAAAGGGGGTTGTATCCTCCTTCTATTAGTTGCTGGTAAATCGGATGTCGAAGCATCCTTTCAGTAGTAGCTGATAAACCGGTGGGTCGTATCCTCCTTCTAGTAGTAGCTGGTAAAAATGTTGTTGTAGCATCCTTTTCTATTATATAAGGAAGAAACCATGGTGTTGTAGCATCCTTTAGTTATATCTGAGAAACTTGGGGATTTAATTCTCCATCAAGTTGTAGCTTGGAAAAACAATTGTAAATATAATTTTGCATTTATAGAATGTGTTTGTGGTTTTCTCAATCGGTATTCCAAGATAAAATTTGTGTTCCTTTTATCTTGTTGATACAATTGGTTTTAATTGTTAAAAGTTATCAATACTGATTCAACCCCCCCCCCCCCCCCCCGCTCTCAATATTGTCCAATATTCCAACACAATGTGCCCACCATCCTACTTTTACTATGAGTTTCTGAATATAAAGTGCATATTCTACTTTTATCCATCTTTTATGAGTTTAGGCATCTTTTTATTGTTTTTCTCATGGATTAGAAAGAACTAGGAGCATTAGGATGACTTGGAAAGTTTTCTTCTTTTTCCATCAACCACCTTTGATACTTTTATCCTAAAAGCCACTTAGTAGCTGATTTTTGGTCACTCATATCCTAGTCCCACTTAGCCAATTTGTGACTCTCTAGCCTAGAGTTTGTTATATCCTAAAATGACACACTCTCTTCCTGTTACCACTTTCCCATGATTTTGTTGCATGTCGACACTTCCAGGACGACACTTCAGAAAACTCAATGAAATTCACTTATAAAACACATAACTTGGAGGATCCATATCTAGAGTTCTGTAACTCCGATTGACCTCTTCTCTACACTGTTGGAAATCTATTCAAGTCAAAAAAAACTTTTTAGAAGACACCAATTTCTGAAAATGCCCAGAAGTACCCTCGAAATGAGAATCTTTGACCTATTTTTGACTTTTCCTACATGGTACCTATGAGTTTCACCTCTGTACTCACGACTTTCCTTTCATGCTACCCGTAAATACCCTAAATTGCTATTATATTTGTGACTTCTAATATGGCATCCCGATATTTCTCCTTTGCATTCATGACTGTTGTTACTACAACTCGTGAATATTTCTTGTACATGTCAAAAAATAAATGTTTCTCAAAATTTGGGTAGTTTGGGTGGTTATGCAGGTGACTACTTCGATTGTAACTACTTTTTATTTGGCCCTATATATTCAAAAATGTATAAATAGAGGTAGATAAGTCCATGAGAAGAGACTTAAACTTTTGCATTGTTATGCTGGAGGAATTAGGACTCTCGTTCCCCCCACCTTTGCCATAGAGATCATCCTTGTGTTACACAGCTTGGAGGATGAGTTCCTTGGAGAAGAGAAGCAACAAAAGAAGATCAAGGTTTCGTGAGGTGCCTAGCTTGGCGAAGGTATATTTGTACTTCTTCCATGTTTAATAAATATGTGATATCCTTCTTCTTCCCAAATCATTGTCTAATGTATCCTATACTTCTGTTTGTGATCAGATGTTTATGATAATCAAATTAGTTTTCCATATTGCTTTGATTATCATTTCTTTACATTAAGCCATATTGGTTTGAGGAAGGTATAATTCATTTTGCAAGTCTCTTGTAGCAAGAGGAGAAATAAGAGGATTGAAGGGATGCTTGGATCAACCTTCGTTTGACTAAGGTATGAACCATTCTGATCTCTGAAAATTCTTTATATATACTTGCAAAACTATATGCAGCTCACTTTCAACCCCATTATGTTGATGACCTCTTAAACCCTAGCCATAGGAAACTTTCCTCTATAATAGAGTTGAGATTGAATTTTTCTCAT
The DNA here is from genome assembly GCA_001517045.1 of Pseudotsuga menziesii. Taxonomy (NCBI): domain Eukaryota; kingdom Viridiplantae; phylum Streptophyta; class Pinopsida; order Pinales; family Pinaceae; genus Pseudotsuga; species Pseudotsuga menziesii. The sequence goes on from LPNX010259076.1 coordinate 18,519, forward strand.
ATATTAGGAATTAATAAATATCTTATAATATTACCTCATGAGATCCAATTTGAATTCCATCTTAGGATTTTTATTTTCACTCGTTGTAATATATTTGTATTGCTAACATATTATCAAACATGAGATGAATGAAAATTAATCGACCAGATCTTCTTTTCTCTAGTGATTCTGCCATATCTTCTTCTGAAATTTCTGAATTCTCTATGAATTAAGTGAAGATCAATTATTTTCTAGATCATCCTATACAAAATATCACATGGTATCAGAGCCACGGGAATTCAATATCACTTAGATACTTCCTTTGTAGCACCATACGCAATGGAGTTACCACATAAATCCTTGGGGAATTTCCTTGAAACCATTAGATATATCCATTGGAGTCTACCCAGGTGTGATGCACTACTGAATGTGCACATTGTCAAATCATATTTTGATTGAGATACCACAATTAATTTCCCCTTCATATTTTCAAGTTTATTTTGCAGGTACAACAGATTCTACATGCACTCAAAATTTCCTTCACTTACTACATTCAATTATGTTGAGTGGAATCCAAAGATGTGTGCATATTTCAAGATCCATGAGCTCTTTAATGTGTCCATTGGTGTTGTGAGCGAATCGGATTCTTATGAAGAGAAAAATTACTGGATGAATGACTTTAACAGACCATTTGGATCAATGTGTCTTGCAATATATAAAGGCTACAACATCTTCCTATTGTATTTCCATGCTCTACCCATTGATAGGTGATAGGTATCCATCATAATAACGTCGCAGAATACACTATCATGCAACCCTCCTATGTAAAAAGTTGATCACCTTGTCGATCACCTCCATTGAGAGCATATTTTCTGTGTTTCCTCCATCAACAATGGTCATATAGAATATGTTATGAATATTCACCTTCATTCAAAAGATAAAATTCGTCTATGTCAACTCTTCCTCCTCATGTCGCATAGACTATAACAGTTCTCATTGGAATGCCGGGTTTGGACCTCTCTTTGAAATGACTTCTCCTGATTTTTACCTCACATTCAAACCATATTTCATCATCTCCTCGACCTCTGATTTCCTGTCAAATTGTGGCATGCAAATTTTTGGGGCACTCATAATCCATGTGTCCCAATTCCTGACAGTTGTAGCGAACTATGTTCGACTGGTATTCTTGTCCACCTATGAAATTTCCTCTACAACCAATGTTGCCTCAAACTCTGGGGTTTTCAATTCCATTTTAGTACACATACTCATCTCCAGTCATACTTTCTTCCCATCGATCATTTTGACCGTCTTCCTTCTTCATCCCTATAATATGTCCTCTAGAAGCAGAATATTTATGAATTCGAGGAGTAGACTTTCCTCTGCTTGTCGAAATATTTCACGAAAAATCTCTTTTTCCTTGAGCACTAGTTGATAGGATTTATAGATAGTTCTGAACTTCGACAGACTCAACTCGTCCTGTATGGCATATTTTAGTTTGTTGACATATCTAGAAAATTTCTCCTCTCCTTCATCAATCTTCCTGGATTTGATTGATAACCGATAAAATTCCTTTGTGAATTCTTTCACAGTCAACTCCTGCTGCCTTAGTTTTTTCAACTTCCTAAACAAATATATCATGTAGTCGATGGGAACAAACTTGTCCTTCGTCTTGGTGATAATTCTGCCACAATTATTTATCTACTCCTTTCCTTTCTTTACTATGTCATGCTATATGCTATCCACCGTGTTGGGGCGCGCACCCTAGGGACTATTAGTTTTGGTAACTTCGCGGCTGTTGGTAAGCGGAGCTATGAGTCAAAATAGTCTTAGGGGTGTCAGGGTAAGTCAAAACCCCTTTTTGTAATAAACCCATGGTTTAAATCCAGGGTTTAGGGTTTTTGGGTGCCCATGGTCTGAAGCCATGGTTTTGTAAAAATGCGCAGTATAAATAAGCGCTTATGTAAAGAAGAGAGGTTAGGATTTTTGATGTAAAGAAAGATTAAGGCAAAGTAAGGTTGATTTTGTAAGGAAAGGATCAGTCCCAGCTGTGTGCGTGGACGACCTCTGAAGCTGTGTGCGCAGAGGGTTTTGTAGGAAGTAAAGAAAGATCTGCAGCTGTGTGCGTAGAAGCCTGCTGCTGTGTGCGCGGCTATTAAGGACTAAAGGGATCTGCAGCTGAGTGCGCAGATCAACTGTGGTTTTGAGGAAAGAGGAATAAAACGCAGTTTGTGGACATAGCCCCTACACTGGGGGTGAACCACGTTATATTTGGTGTCATGGTTTTATTGTGTTGTTTCTATTCCTGTTATTTTCATGCATTAAACTGAATACATCTGATAACATAAGATCACTGCTAGTAATAAGCTTCACTGTGAATTCCCTGTAGTGGGTTATGCAAGTCTAGTTTGTTTATTATGCTGCGAAGTTATATGTGAATGAATGATAAAGTTTACAAGTGTTGATTAATAATTGCTTTGAAGGTTAAGGTACAATAATTCCCCTCCCTGCATGCAGAAACCTGATTCTGCGACACCCCATTGCTGTTTCGGGTGAGACTGCAACCTGTGCGCAGGTTGTTGCCGAAAGGGCCAACACAGTGGGTCTTTTGTTGGTGCGACGTATAAGAATTAACTCGGGTCTTCCCTATTGCCCAACAAATTGGTTCCGTTGCCGGTTGAACTCAGTATTTGCTCAGAGGGGTTTATATTGTACCTCGGGGGCTATGATCTGGAGGCCCTCTGTGAAGGAAATCGGTGATTGGTTTGATCAGACCTGTCTGAAATTCGCACAGCAAGAGAATACGAATCCGTGTCGAAGCACAAGGGACTTTTTACAAAGGTATGTTTTTATGATGCTTATGAAATTTTCTTTGGTACTATCCACATAGAGTTGCACCAGTGGTTGTCTAGGTTAACAGAGAGGAGGACGAACTTTCAAGCTCGACCGATTCCTGTGTGGACCCCCGCAAGGGTCAATCTTGTGCAACACGTGAACAACGAGGTCTCCCGCGCTGTTGACTTCTGGACGACGCGCACATTGGAAGCCTTCACGACAAGAGTTTGCCATTGACATGAGCACATCCTTCAGTGAGGCTGAACGGCAGTTTTTCAAAGGCCCTCGTGGTAAGTTTTAAATCCCTTAAGCTGGAAGATTAAAATACTATTGGTTGGAAAGGGCATATTATTTGAATCAGACTGTTAGTTTAGTAGTACTAACCTATGTTTGCAAGTGAGAATATTTTCAACGCACGAAGTGGGTTGCCGCGAAGTGAGCAAGGGTCCAAGAGAGATTTTGAGTCCTACTCCTCAGGACAGACCACCGCAATCCCCCCTCTAAACCCTCACCAGCCAGACCCTAAAGAAAACCCTTCGGTAGGAAACCCTCCCGTCACTCCACAGCGTCGCTTTGTTACCCCTAGAGTTCGGTCGCAGTGTGACAGGAAACCCAGTTCGAGTATTCCGGCCACAGCTCAATCTGCTCCCGTGAACCCCCCCCCATCTACATCCTGTCCCCCTCCCAACCCTCCCAGAACCACCATGGCTCACCTAGCTGATGAAATTCAGTTACCTATCTTCAAAGGAACAGGATCAGAAGACCCAGAATAGTTCTAGTTTTTATGTGAGGCTGTCTGGAACGCAAAGAGTATTACAGACCTGGACGTGAGAACTGCGCAGCTCATTACCTCCTTTCGCGATCGGGCTTTGACCTGGTTCATGAAATTCTCCAGTAATCAGCACCCCACTTTGGATGAAATCAAGGCCGCTATCATTAAGGAATTTAAGAAACCAAAATCCGAGTCGCAGAGCATCACTGAACTCAAAGAGATTCAACAGCGGCAAGGTGAATCCGTGTGGGATTTTGATCAGAGATTCAAAGTTCTATTAGACTAAGTCAGCTTCACCATTAGTCCTGCGCAGCACAAGGAATGGTTTATCGCAGCTTTGTTGCCACATATCAGAACTCCGCTCATGCAACAAAAGGTTGCCGACCAGCAAGAGGCTCTGGAAATCACAATGAAGCTAGAGACCGCCCCCCTTGGAAATGATTCTGGTATTAATCAAATACAAGCGTAGTTGGCAGCTATGGCCCTGGAGCTTCGCGACATGAAGAAAGCCAAAACCAATCGAGAGGAGGTCTGGTGTACGCAATGTCGGTCCGAGGGTCATGATAGGGACCAGTGCCCTGTGGCCAGAACATATCTAAATACGGGTATGCCCAATCAATTCAACACCGGTGCTTTATATTGTGAGATTTGCTGAACCCCTGGCCAGCACCGCCCTGAGCACTGCCATCTCCTTCAGAGATATGTTCAAGTTCCTAAAAACCCCTAATGCCAGTTCTGTAAATCTGTAGGGCATAATGAAGACGATTGTCGTAGCTACGACCTTATGCGAGAGCACACCTTTGACACCTACCGACTCCACAATGATGCCCAGACTAATGATGGCTATGGTTACCGTGGCGGCACCTCCGGACGAGGTGCTTTTGGCGGTCGCAGCCGTGGTGGGATGACCGGAAGAGGTAGAGGTCAGATTGTGTGTTACAATTGTAACCAAGTTGGTCACTTGGCTCGTGACTGTCGGAACCCCACTACGACCTGTCGGTATTGCCGCGCAGTGGACCACGTGATTGAACAGTGCCCACAGCTCCTCGCAAAGATTCAGGAAAATAACCGTGGCCCTATCCCAAATATTCAGTTGATCTCTGTTGAGCAACGACTTGCCCCAGCTCTCAATGTGGTCACTCGGAGTGGAGTTACGACGCATATTCAAGACACGCCAAAGCAACCTGCCGTGGAGCGCGCATGTAAGGAATCCGAGAAAACCTCAGCCCTGGACACTGTGAAGGACCGAGCACCAGTTCAGGAGGCCCAGTGCGATAGTGTTGACCCTAGCGCTGTAGAAGTACCTGCGCGGAAACATCAGCAGGAATCGCAGCTACAAGAGGCCTCGACGGACAAAGTAAGTACACTATCCTCTTTCTTGCAGATTTGTATGAAACTCTTGCGGAATCAGAATGCTCTAAAAGAGCTGCAAAAAGTTCTTGCTGTAACAGACCCTCAGAGAGAAATTGATCAGGAGAAAACTGTTAGTCGTGTCCGAAGAACGGGAAGGGAAATGAGATTGAACGTGCAGATAGGAGAATATGACATGATTGATGTCATTTTGGATCTTGGATCAGACGTTAATGTCTTACCCAAGAAGACCTGGGGACAAATGGGAAAGCCTTCCCTGGTTTGGTCACCTATACAACTACGACTAGCCAACCAGCAACGGATTGTACCACTAGGGAGACTTCTTAGTGTTCCAATTGACATTGATGGGGTCAGTACTCTAGCAGATTTTGAAGTTATTGAGATCATTGATGATAGAAACCCTTACCCAGCTCTGTTGGGCATTGAGTGGGCCATGGCTAACGCTGCAATCATCAACCTTAAAAGGAGACAGATGACCTTCAAAGGAAATGGGCTGCGCGTTATCATCCCCCTCGACCCATCCCAGGGAGAAAGATATACAGAACCCCTCAGAGATGAAGGAGAACAGGATACTCTAGACCACATTTACAACATCACAGCTAAGGACGCAGATTATGTCGAGCCAGACGACGATGGTGTAATAGATTGGCAATGTGATAGCTCCTGCATGTCTGATTCAGACGATGGTCTGGAGAACTGGAAGAACCGACTGTACGAGCTACATCGCCACAGGTGCGCGCAAATCACCCAGTCTCTTAGATGCCTTAGCGCATAGCCTAGAGAGTTGCCTACATGTGTTGGGATGACAGACCCTGGGGAGTTTCTTACACATATGTCAGACCGAGCACCTCAGTCACAAAACACCCAGAGTATGGAGATAGCACTAGGAGCTATAGCAGCATGGGGGACCGATTCTACAAAGTCTAACCCCAGTCGGGGAACCTGTCAGAAATTCATGTGCCACAGATTCATAAGCCGGGCTCAAGAGGTGCGAAATAAGCTCAAAGGGCCGAATAGCCTTCAGGGATATTCGAAGCAGAACTATACAGTAAGGGAAAACACACCCCACAAAGAGTGGGTGCATAAGGGTGTGCATATCTTGGATCCTGTTGAAAAAAATCGGCACATCGAGGTTGAGCTTCGACACGATATTATAAGTGGGGATTGTTTTATTGATAGCTTCTTGATCACACTCTTTATTAATAAATCTGGTCCTGTTGTAGATATAGCTTTCCGATCAAACTACGACAGGGAAACTGATGATTACCCAGGAGTTGACTACCAAACCAAGGGGTAGAGCCATGTCGCCAGACCTTCAAACCTAAGGGTCCTGTCGCAGACATTATCCGGATGGGTCGAAGGGCACTATTGTGCCAAGGGTGCTTGTTCTTCCGACACTTCAACCACGATTATGCCGAGGACCAAAAACTTAGTGAAGTTCAAAATCCGACCATTGGGAAGCAGCCGATTTGGCGGTGGCCGAGTTTTAATTGCTTTAAATGACTGTACTAAGACCAGTACCGGCAATCACGCTCCACATGGACAAGATTTCCGTCAGATTCGGTACATTCAATGCGCTGTCCTGCCCGACTTGATTGTTGGCGTGTATAAGAAGATGCCTAAGTTAGAAAAAATCGCATTATGCACCTCTTCAAGATTTCTGAGTGAACCCATGACCACCGAACGAGAGATTGACGCTTTGGTCAGAGAATTCGAGCAAGAGGATCTGATCACTTGCTCCAATCGGCCGCTTGCCCTAGCACGCGGTGAAGACACTCCCCCAGCACCACCACGGCCGACGCAAACACGGTCTTCCAGGAGAAGGTCTAGAACGGAAGCTCGCACCAAGCGCAACCAAGACCGGCCACAACAAACAGGGAAAACACCAGTAGCTCACCCTATGGAGGCCTCTGGGTCTGCACAGGCCCTGGCCAGGGGAAGGGAGAAGATTCCACCACCAAGGCCACCATATCTCCCACCTGTTCGACCTGGTACTACGGTACCACGTCGGACAAAGCAATTTACATTAGCCACACCCTCGCTGCCACAGGGAGTGCAGTTGATAGGGAATATGACAGGAAAGATTGATCGGCTTAAGTACAGCGATCACGACACCAATGACCTTGGAAAGTTTCCACAGTTTGAACCAGCAGAATACTTACACCGCGTCCAGTATCCGGATCATAGGGTCACACTAATGGAAGTACAACCATGGGCTGTGGGTCTGGACAGAGCTGGCCTCCTCAAGATACTTCAAATTCCCCATTTCGGTCGCGGCATCCAAGTGACTGTAGCAGCCAAACAGTTACTAGCACTGGTACATGACGGCTACTTATGGATAGGGGACCACCAACTTCCTATTGATGCTTCCCTCATCCATAAGATCACAGGTTTACCCATGGCCGGACCTGATCCGGGAACTGAATTTCCGTCCAAACATGATGACACAAAGCTCGCGCAAACCATGAAAGAGCGGTTTGGCCTGACAAAAGGCAAGCGGGGATATCACACTTCCGCGATTCAAGAGAAGCCCATTCGATTTGCAGCTGAACTTTTAGCCTGCAAACTCATACGAAAATGCAGGCCAACTGAAGTACCTGCTCTGGTTATCTGGATTGCTATGAACTGCGCTGAGGGGTATACTTATAACTGGGCCGAGTATCTTACGAAGGAGTTTCTGGAGGATGTCCGCGATGCACAAGAAAAAGGTAGACCTTTTCATTATTCCTGGCTTTTAATCCTTATTGCATTAGTTGGGTGGAAAGAACCCACCGAAGCCCAGTTTGTAGAAAAAAGCCCCGGCACGCCAGCAGCAGCAAGGTATGCCTCCCTATGGCTATATTCAGATAAGGAAACTCAGCAGATGGCGAACACTGTGTTCGTCTTCTATGCTATGAGTATTCATTATGAGATTGTGAGAACACCTCGACTTACCAATGAAGTATTTTCCCAATACGAGGGTGTCGCGCACTTTAGTGCCGATATGCATCATGTGTTCATGCAAGCTCGTGCAGATCCACAACGGCAATGCCACAAATTTCCATATATAGTCACCGAACCAGATATCAGGCGGATAGTTCAGCACTGGCCGGCTGAATGGCTGAAATATTTAGGGAAAAATCCCTCTATTTCGGTTCCCCCAGCTACCAATATTGACACAGGTACTAGCCAGGCGCAGCAGAAAAACTTGTCGGAAGAAAGTGAAGACCTCAGCGATTCGCAGGGGGATGCCGACGGCCAGGGTGGAAACGGTGGACAAGATAAACAGGATGAATAGGATGAGGAGTCGGACAAGACCTTATCAGACCCTAACCCGCCAACGAAGCGCAAATCACCAGAACTAGCCGAGGTAACCAAACCACAGTCCCGCAAAAATGCAAAAGCGTCGAAGGACAAAAATATTGAGGACGAAGCCACTGTCACGCTCGATATGCTGGAGAAACCTCTAGAACATTCTACCTCCACACTTACAAAAAAATGGTCAGAGTTTGCGGAACTGCATCTTGCCGGGCTCTCAGGCATCGCAAACAGGGTATCGGAGCTAAAAGAACTAGCAGCGAAATCAGCACACAGTACTGCGACAAGTAGCACTACAGCACCCGCACAGCAAGATATTAGGCAAGGGCCACCCAAAGACCACTAGGGACAGGTAGGAAGTGCAACTCTGACACAGCTTGACACAGACTCCCGACCACAGACGGATATAACCGCGAGGGTCGATTATACAAAGCTGTCTATGTTAGAGTTGCATCTTTGCCAGCTCGCGATTACAAAGGAAATCCATGCCCGAACCCACTCGTCCCAGGCTTAATTGGAAGACACCATCAAACAAAACAAAACCTTTGCCGCGCGCCTAGATGAAATCACACAGCAGAAGAAGGAGGCTGAACATACAACAACTACATTGCTGCGAGCATTGAACGAGGCATGTCGAAGTCTCTCTGACTCCGACATACAGGAAACAGAGGAACCAGAGCAGAGAATTGCTAAGCTAAGAGACTATGTCCAGCAGTCCCACAGCGAGGTTGAAAGGATGAGAATAGAACACCAGCACCAGATTGCAGAACTTCAACTCCGCATTCCCCCGGAGACTCCACCCGAGGTTCGAGAACAGCGTCAGCAGGACATCAAGGCTTCAGCAGCAAAAATATCCGATAATGTGGCCAGCGTCACAAAATTAATGGAAGACAGCATAGGCGCATGGGAAAACCTACAGGACCATCCAGATGTAGGTAAGATCCAAGAAACCATCAAGTTGCGCCAGGATGAATTAGACGCAGTCAGAATAGAAATCAAGACGCTGCCACCAATGCAGAAAATGGCTAAAGTGAAGCGCAACAAGGAACTTTAGCAGGAAATTGAGTCCTACAGGATGAAGGTAACGCTGCTGGAGAATGCGTTACAGCCCCTGGTGGATGAAGCATTAGACTTGAGCAACACTGCGGAAATTCAGCTCAAAATTTTGAAGACCTACGACATTTTTGCACAGGAAAGAGCTGACACAGACTCATCTTCAGTCTTACAGGAATTGGTGGAAAAGGAGAAAGCCACTGATGATATACTATGCACTCTCACTAGTCGTTTCCAGATCCTCGCGTAGAAGATTCTCCCACCAGAGCCTTCGCAGAGTGACCCGAGACGGGCCACTGGTGAGTCTTAGGGGCCTGTTGGGGCGCGTACCCTAGCGACTATTAGTTTTGGTAACTTCGCGGCTGTTGGTAAGCGGAGCTATGAGTCAAAATAGTCTTAGGGGTGTCAGGGTAAGTCAAAACCCCTTTTTGTAATAAACCCATGGTTTAAATCCAGGTTTTAGGGTTTTTGGGTGCCCATGGTCTGAAGCCATGGTTTTGTAAAAATGCGCAGTATAAATAAGCGCTTATGTAAAGAAGAGAGGTTAGGCTTTTTTATGTAAAGAAAGATTAAGGCAAAGTAAGGTTGATTTTGTAAGGAAAGGATCAGTCCCAGCTGTGTGCGTGGACGACCTCTGCAGCTGTGTGCGCAGAGGGTTTTGTAGGAAGTAAAGAAAGATCTGCAGCTGTGTGCGCAGAAGCCTGCTGCTGTGTGCGCGGTTATTAAGGACTGAAGGGATCTGCGGCTGAGTGCGCAGATCAACTGTGGTTTTGAGGAAAGAGGAATAAAACGCAGTTTGTGGACGTAGCCCCTACACTGGGGGTGAACCACGTTATATTTGGTGTCGTGGTTTTATTGTGTTGTTTCTGTTCCTGTTATTTTCATGCATTAAACTGAATACATCTGATAACATAAGATCACTGCTAGTAATAAGCTTCGCTGTGAATTCCCTGTAGTGGGTTATGAAAGTCTAGTTTGTTTATTATGCTGCGAAGTTATATGTGAATGAATGATAAAGTTTACAAGTGTTGATTAATAATTGCTTTGAAGGTTAAGGTACAATAATTCCCCTCCCTGCATGCAGAAACCTGATTCTGCGGCACCCCATTGTTGTTTCGGGTGAGACTGCAACCTGCGCGCAGGTTGTTGCCGAAAGGGCCAACACAGTGGGTCTTTTGTTGGTGCGACGTATAAGAATTAACTCGGGTCTGCCCTATTTCCCAACACACCGTAACGAGGCATGACCTTTCAAATTTAGATAGGAATTATTTACCCTTTGGGGGTCTTCTATCTGCTCCATGACAACATATTTCTCCATCTCTCTGACCTAATCTATCAACTCCTCTAGGTTTATACTTCTTGAGTATGTAAGCATGTCCATCTTATCCTTACCTCTCATTTTTTATAGATATTTTAACAGTCTATCATCTACCTCATCCAACTCATCTTCCTCTTCTTGAGACTCTTTATCCTCGACTTCCTCATCACTATTATCGAGGGTCTCTACAACATATCCTTGTCATTGGGCCTCTTTCATAGTCACTAGTTCATTTTTCAGCATTCTAATCATCTGGACATGTTCCTCTAACGTCTCATAGTCAATAATGACTTATGGTCCCCTCTTTTCCTTCTACCATAGGAATTAACACCTCTCTAATCCATTTTTCTACTCACAAATCATATCACTACTTCCACAACTCTACCCAACCACAGCTAGAGTTTCTCCTCACGTATAATCACAACTATATTTCCTTTTTCATGTAGGATATATTCCCTCTCTGATACCAACTGATGCATACATTATCGAGGGACTTCCCACGATTCAAATCTACACAGTGAAAACACACAACACAACATAGCCAATAAGTATGGATTTTCAATTAAATGAAAGAAATATCTATACAAGGTAGGTTACAATATAATTCGACAGGAAAATTGGAATGGACATCAATTGCTTACAACATTCATATACACAAGTGGGAATGTTACATCCTCAATTCTCTCACACACTCACTCACTTACTCTCTGCAACACATGTAGACTTCCACAACACACAACTTCTTACATTCTCTACTCTTCCTCTACGTCTGAGAACTTGAAAGTCCTTTGGCCTTCCCCCCACCAAAAATATTTTGTGTCATGAACATTTGATGGTATTTATAGTTGTGCTTCAACACAATCCTCAATTTATTCTTCTAGAATTTATCTTACTTCTAGGAATAGCCATGGATGTCTTAAATACACCTTATGGTTTCCTCTTAGTAGGCTTCGCCACATGTCTTTCTCCAACAACTGCCATAATGGTTTTGCAACTACTCCAACTACCTCATCGCTTTGTTTCTCGGGTTTCTAGTTGTTTGGTCATTTGGTAACTCATCGGTATCGGTCTGCTCCCCAATCTATTACTCACCATTGTTTGTCAACTACTCCTTAGTCAGTATTACACTACTTCCTTTCATCGGCCATCTCACCAATGCCTTTCATTATTCATTAATTGTTTATTTGTTGAAACATTTTGACTAATTCTTCTATTGAACAATGACCTAGTCAACCATTTATTTCCTTGTCTATTGTCCTTCCCATCTTATAGAGGTCGCCGAATGTCCTATGGGAATTTTAGTCGTCTACCTTCGACTGTTTCAGTTGGGTTTCAATTCCCCTGCATCAATTTTGTGGATGATCAAACAATGAATCCTTTATTTTCTTCATAGTTTCTAAGCACACACATGATGAAGCTACCTCCTCTCTCATTTTATCCTCTTTAAATCATTTGGAAATACTTTACCATATATATCTTTTTCCTAACCCAATATAGTTCAAGCTTACCTTACCAATGGACACCCTACATAATTGTTAGTAGTTCATGCCCTTTTTTTAAACACTCAACTATTTATTAGGTAAAATATTAAAAGGTAACATGGGAAGGAAAGTGAGTGAAACATGAATTCTTATCAATAGATACAAAATTCTCATTTATTTAACAGAAACAATGTTTAGGATTAAGCTATTGTTAATGAGAAAACAACGTAGGAATCTAGGATTATTCTTTCAAATAGAGATAGTTTCAACAAATATTACAAACTTAGATAACCTAGTAGTTTCAACTAATATTACAAACTTAGAAAAATGGTTTAATATTGACAAAAAAAGCAAGTATCAAATTGATGTCAGTTGCTTTCCTTCATGTCATGCCATTAGAATCTGACACCATAATGTGTGCCAATTTCCTGGACAAGCAAAATGAACATATATTGATATTATTTTTTCTACAATGTCGACATAAAAGCTCAATATCTATAGAAAGCATCGATGTCAACAATGTGCTTATATACAAGTTTGATAATCACACTATTACTTATGTTGCACCGATAATATCAAATTATATATATACAAGTTTTGATATTCCCTACCCAAACATCCCAAGTTGATGGAAACTAGTACCCCAAAAAGTAGATTCTAGAGGAGTAAGTGGTAAAAATGGCCAATCAAGCATTATATGTGTTGGTTAATCCAATTCTTCCGAAATTGGGATCCTAGTAGATATTTCAAGATATTTGTTTGTGAATAGGTGTATAAATAACTTAAAATCAGAGCAGTGGAATAGAAAATATTACTCTCTAACTACAGATCCTACATAGTAGCATCTCAAAAAAATAGAAAAAGAACATAATATAAGAGGGGGGAAATTATTTCATAAATCAATATCAATCTACTAAATATTCAAATGATAAAAAAGATGGGAACCAAAAATATTTTTGCTAACAAGAATCATGTATGCATTATAGGATATAGTAAACAATACAAAATCGAGACAAAATATATTTTAATATCCTTCTTTATTATTTTATGATATGAAACAATTCCAACTAGGTACAATTGTGCTAATAACATAAAGGAAAAGATGACGTAATAGCCTTAGTTATTATTTTATGATATGAAACAATTCCTATTAGGTACATTTGTGCTAATAACATAAACGAAAATATGAGGTACATCAAATGTATTATCACCTTATCTGTGTGAGGATGCATTGTGTGCTCACATTTCTCAGCAACAATATCCCAAATCTTTATAGATTTTTCAGCACTTACACTAGCCAAGACATTCCTGCAATAGTTTGCAACACAAACTGAAGCAATTACTAAGTGTTATAATGTGACCTCCTTGCACGATTGAGACAATACTTAAGAGAAGTATAAACAAGGTTATTCAATCTACATCTAAATATGCACTTGTACTCCATGTTCCATGCCAAATCGAGAACTTCATATGTATGAATTCCCTCTTTAAAAGTGGCATCTTGAATTTGGAATAATTCAAACTCAAACTATCGATCAAGGTTCCTTACAATATAAATTCCATCCTTAAGGTCTATTCTTCAATTTGAGAGATTATTCTTGGTCAACCTCCTGATAACCCACATTTATCATGCAACCATAAATCTGAGAAGTATGAAGTTATGCAATTATCTTTTATTCTGCATAGTTAATGGTTAATGGCTCCTTGTTAATCCTAACAAGTTGGCACTGCTAATTGTACCCAATTCAATGAGCACTCATCTGCATTGTTAAACAGATGTTGTTAGTATTGTGCCAACCAAGTAAATGAGGTAATTTGCTTGAGGAAGCACAGGAAAATGCAGAAAGAGAGTAAAAAATTGGAGTGAACATTAATTGTGTATGGGCACTTTTGTTTTTCCATGTGTTAGGGTTTTTTACCAAGACAGATAAGAATTGAATTGCAGACGAATTTCAATCAAGTGCTAAATCATATTGCATAAATTGGATCCAATTTGGTTAACAATTTGTTGACTAAATTAAATTGAACTATGTAATATGATTTAGTAGAATTCCAATTTATAGTTATCCAATTTGAATGAATTATATAATTGTCAAATATACTAGTTCAAAATGAATATTGGTATACTTAGATCTACAAACAAGGAAAAAGCAATACATTAACTAACCATGGTATTATCATATGAGAATCTTTCAGTAAATAATCAATAATCAATAAATTTGATAAACAAGAACACTCAAATGAAAAATGAATGCATGTATTCACTAACCAGCATGTGAGTAAAGAAGATAGATGTTGATGATGAAACTAAGTTTGAAAAGGCATCAGTCCAAAAAAAATCGAAATGATACAACTATTATTCAAAAGTTAGTATGTCATTCACATCATAAATCGAGTGGGAAGTCCTATACTTCCAACATGCTCCAAAAAAATAAATCAACAAAAATAAAATCAATGTAAGAAATAAAGATCATGCCCTAAAAAGGGTCAAAGTACTTAGCCACGTTAAGAGTGAAACCAAACCAAATTCAAGTACTTACCCCATCCAAGAGCCTTCTGTTGAACTCGCTTTATTTTTTTTTGTTATTTTATTTGTTTTTTATAATCATGTCCCCTATACAAACACGGAAAGGAAAATACTAAATTTACATTTACTGGCCTTGAAGGTTCATACTAAGTCTTTAGAGAAAAATTAAACCCCACAGATTCACAAACAAATAAAACCAAATCATCTATTTCATTCTTTGGATAAATGAATTCACAAATGATGCCAACGGAATTAATGCTTTATTTTAATACATCTAATGTGCATGGATGGAATATGGAAAATGTTTAGTTGTTAGAATTTCTTAAAATTTAAAAATAGTTATAATTTAACTAAAATGAAAGTATTGTACCCTTCTGTTCAAATTTGCTTTACATAAGTTTCTTTCCACCTAGACGTAAAGGAGTTTCATCGAAAATTTGAATCACCAAATCCACACTGACGGCTCCTATAACAAGAAAAGAAAACATGTGGTATTCTCAATCAGTGTGACCATTACAAGAATCCAAAACCTATCAATTCTACCAAACCACTAGACAATTTGACTCGAAGAAGATTTATGCCTTCAAGTAAGTCACAAGTGCATCTCCTTTTTTTCTTCTATATCTTTGTCAACATAAATCTTCATTCGTGGATTTTTAATATCAATATCCTACAAGTGGCAGCAACAAGATGTAAAAAAATCATTATAACCATAAAATTATCTTTGTCAATATATAATATTGACTCGTAACTTTTTAGTATCAAGATCCTGGAAGCAATAAAATTTAAGAGAATCATTCAAGACTAAGAAATATGAGATTAAAAGAGAATACATTGTAATCTACATATGAACAAATGGTATTGTTGGGACTCGATATAATAGTTAATGATACATAGGGAGTATTGTTGGGATTGGATATAATAGTTAATGTTACACAGGGAATAGATAAGGAATGGCTCCAATGTTTACCATAACAAAAATAGGAATATTCAAGGACCAAAGCTAAGGTCTTGTTGAGGCCTGTAAAATCACAGGTAACAACAGTTAGGGATTCTCTCCAATAAACGTTCTCAACTAGAGAATGTTAATGATACATAGGGAGTATTGTTGGGATTGGATATAATAGTTAATGTTACATAGGGAGTAGATAAGGAATGCCTCCAATGTTTACAATAACAAAAATAGGAATATTCAAGGACCAAAGCTAAGGTCTTTCTTGAGGCCTGTAAAATCACAGGTAACAACAATTAGGGATTCTCCCCAATAAACATTCCTAACTAGCCTGCTACTGTTTGGTATGGGGAATCCGTCCGGTTTACGGTCTGGTTATTGTAGGTCAAGTAACAAATTAAAAGGTTTTACCGGTTACGGCCCGATCCACCGTATATATGTTTAGTTTTTTGTGTATAAGTAATTATGTGCAAGTGCCTATTTAAAAATGTAGATTGATAGAGATAATGAGGAGTGTCACAATGTGATGCGCAGGTTCTTACCTCT
The DNA here is from genome assembly GCA_001517045.1 of Pseudotsuga menziesii. Lineage (NCBI taxonomy): Eukaryota > Viridiplantae > Streptophyta > Pinopsida > Pinales > Pinaceae > Pseudotsuga > Pseudotsuga menziesii. The sequence goes on from LPNX010259076.1 coordinate 34,647, forward strand.
CATCTTAACTCTCTCGCATCTAAATCACACACAGCAAGAAACTAAATATGACTAACTAACCTATCCCTAGGGAGCAGAATTAACAGTTAACAATGAGTAATGTATTTCTGCACATGTATTATGAACAATTATAGATAGTTGTTATTTATTTCAGAACACATGAACATTTAATAGAAATATGGACAACAATATAGCTTATTGTTTATGACAACCTTCATTACTCACAATGGAAATTTCACAGAATAAACTATACGAAATTCATAACATAAATAGAAATGCAACGAGTTAAAATGATCTCACAGTTAATGGACATAAGTTGAAAACGAAATAGTTCACATTCCACTGATCCATAGCAAAGCATTTGAAACATTCCACCAAACTTTCTCCAGCAGAAACTTGTAATTCTTTATTGTGAAAGGAAATAGTTATTCTTACAATACACTCTCAAAAATTGCTTGGGAAAGAAGTTACTTCTACATTTAACTCTCCTATATTTATACCAAAAAAAAAAATTTGGGCTGCCCCCAAATGACTTTTGGGATTCCCCAACTTTTCGATCCCAAAATTTTGTCTTGTAGTAAGTGCTCATAATTTATACAATATATTACATTTAGAATCAAAATTTAAGAGAACACTTTGTGAAGAGGGGCCCGCTTGGTCATTTATGAATTTTTTCCACGCCTGGGCCTCTGCTGTTATGCCTTCATAATCAGAGGCTTCAAGAAAAAGGATATTTATCTCATACTTAGCAGCCTGATTCTTAACTACTTCTATTCTCGCCGGACTCAAGCGCAGCTGGTCTTCTAGTGAGTGGATACTTACTGCTGCATGAGACACTGCATTCTTCAGAATCTATTCATCTAGATCCTTGACTTGTTGGATCTCCTACTCATCTTCCTGATACCTATTCTGTAGATGTTCAATGAATAGCTCATGTTCTGGTATCATATCCAATCTTTTTTTTTTCTGCAGAAACCTAACATCTATTGTATGTGACCAGCACTCTTCTGCAGTATTCCACACATGCTCCTCTGGTTTTCTTTACCATTTTCTTAAATTCTTCTGCAATATTGATTGCAAACTCTAACAAATCATAATCTTGCTGTAAAATTTGCCGATCTTTAACTGGTAGCTCCATAGGGGGTTCCTCATTTGTCTCTATCCACACTATTCTTCCTGTCAGAATCTCCATAATCTCTTGAGATCTGTCCACAAAATAACATGTGGTGTCCAAGATTTCTTCTAATCTGCCATCTATTTGCAAAATATTACACCTTTCTTCCTCAATGCATATTTATAGTTGGTGGATTCTTCTTCTTTGATCTAGAGCATGCTCCTTCAAAGGTTGGACATCTGTCTTCTGTTCACTGGCATCTTTCAGTGATGCTGTCAATGAAGCATTCTGTCCCTCCAAAACTGCTACCTGCATTTGATACTGTTTCTCTTTCTCTTCAATGGCATCCTTCTCTGATTCTAACTCAATGACCCTGTTTTGCAACTAGGTCTTCTCTGCACTTAGAGTTTCGTAGGACACCTAGACACATATTTCTCTGTAGTTACTATGGTATTTGTGTGCCCATAATAATTTGTATGTAGTGTATACCGGGGTCCTATCCCTATCCCAATTACACATCAAGGCTGGAAAAGCTTGTGTACACAGTATACAGTCAACTAAAATAGAGCTCATGTAGAACTCTAACTTATTCTGTGACACTCCTCCCAAGGCTGAAGATATGCATGCTGAGAGGCTATTGGACACTATGTTTTCCCAATTGAATATGGTTCCTTGAGTGGCCACATAGAAAATAATTGGCATCCATCCCAATTTGAAGCTTTTTCCATGAGCTCTCCCAAAAATTCTATTCAGCATCAGTGCAGAAATCTATAAACGGTCCAGAGAGTGGATTTATCATATTCTCCTGATGGACTGGTTCGAAAGTTTTTCCCTGGTATCATCATTCTCTTAACTGTTTCAACCATGTCCAAATTTGTCTCTTTCAACCAACTTTTAGTCAAGTAAATTTGAGTAGGAGGAAGGTGATATGCCATTGAGACATAAGCAGGACTGTATGCAGCATATCCCTATCTGATAGTGTTTTCCAGTATCATCGTAGTTAAATATTCCCTAGGAAGAATCCAATCGATCACCTCTGAGCATGGGAACAACTCAGGTCCTGTGGCTACCTTCATAAGAGCCGATTTCTCGATATTTGCATAAATAGTCAACTCTTCAAACCCTGCATTAGGCACATTCTGATTTACAATCATCCTGTATATTTCACCCCATTTATAATCTAGCTCTACCCCGGTGGTAGCTTTGGTATCTTCATATATGTATTCCACCTTGGTGATGATTTCAACCTTTGGCTCTCCCTTGGCAACAGGAGCCTTCTTCTTTTGTCTTTTAGACATATCTCCTTTGCAACAGTTACCCTATCATAAACACAGTATGTTCTTAGACCATTTGAGATTTTAGTAAGTGTTTTAGTAATGAAGAAAAATTGTAGCAAGCTATTTACCTCTTCCATATGCATTCTTAAAAATAAACTATAAAGAGTATTAATGCATAAAAGAAAATGACAAGGTAAAAGAAATTCTCTCAGTCCATCGTCTGCAACTAAAACCACAACACTGATAGAAAACACATCATTTAAACTGAACTGCATTCGAACAAATCTAACTCTTCAATAAACATGAACCACATTATCGATAAGGCTAATTCTCAATTTGTGAGACCCTATACTGTGCTCTCATCGCGAAAATCCCCAACTTGACTGAAAATCAAAAAACCCTCTGGTGTCCCATACAAATAGGGTAAACACATACGAAGAAATGAAACCCCCCCGGACAGCCATGAACAACCCAAATGATGGGTGGTGCAGACAACGTAACGCTTGTCTGCACGAACCCTTCAATCCTGCGGGGTGGGATAAAACAAACATAATGTCTCAAAGACGCATGCTCAAAAAACCCCCACCGCCAAAATTGTAAAACTAGCTAATATGCCTTACGATAATAAGCATGCCACGAGGATAAAAAAATTAATCATTTTAAGCAGATGACTACACAACCCACGGGAAAACCTAACCAGGGAAGACCCTAGTTCCCCAAATGACCAATAAAATCAAGAAGAAGAAACCATGGTTGGCCTACCTAGAAAAAATGTTGTGCAATTGGCGAGACGACCCAAGAACCTCCACAATAGCAAGCCGATCGAAAGAAATGCAAACAGCTGGGCACTGTGGTACAACTCGATCAACGAGGACGGAGCGAATGCATTTTCAACCAAAGATAATAAAAAAAAACTTCACTTCTATATATAACCTTTGGTAAAAAGAAATAGCGAGAAAAAACCTTATCGGCAAGTGAAACTACTAAGCATCGAGCGGAAAAACTCTCATCGATGGGCGGGAGGATTATATATCAGACGGTTAGTTCACTAAGCAGCCACAATGGTAGGTAGCTGAAATACTACGGGTTCCATGACAACAAAAAATCGTCGACGATCGAAAAACCTACATGCTACGGGTCAGCAAGAAAAACCTAAACCTCACCGCAATGTCGACGAAATAATCCTAAGCGTCTCCGCAGTGTAGGTGATGGTGAGCACTATCATTGCAATGTTTATACGTCGAAGATTAGGACTGTTAATCACTAAATCATTAGTGAGGAAAAAACAAAACATCGGGCATATAGTCTGATTGACATCTGCAACGGCGGACTCACAAACAACTACGGTTCCGAGACAAAAAACAACCCGTCGGTGATCGAAACAACTAATCACGAACACATCGGAAATTCAGGACACAATCTACTCCGCAGTGTCGGCGATACAAATGACAAGCCTTTCGAAACGGCAGCTTCGTAGAAGACTAAACCTCTGACCGCTTATCAAAAAACATTCTGATAGCGAAAAGAAAAATCAAAGTCCTCAACGATCAAAAGGTCAGAAAAAATAAAGGCCACAGAATCAGCGAGAATAATAAATTTCTGTCGGGACGTTCATATTTTTCCTTCCAAAACATCGGCGGCATAGAGAACTAATGCCCCGACTCAAACTTCAACAAACTCCTGACAGCGAAAAATCATCAAAAAATTAAAAAGAAAACGTTAATTGTTCGAAAGACTTATGGATGGGCAGTAGTAATATTAGTTCAATCAACCTCTGACACAGTGGAAACAAATAGTCAACTCATCATCCAACTTCCCAAAGGTCAAAATAAATCAACAAACCTGTTAGACAAAATCAAAAGGAGGGTCCAAAATGTTTAGAAATTTGGGAAAAAGTTGTAGCTGCAACAATTGGCGACTACGTAGTGAACACAAATCTCTAGACAATTTCTTCTTTAAGTAACAAACTGTTTGACAATAAATACCAACATGTTGAATTCTTCTAGATGTCTGGATTTCCCAAATGGCAGATGTATGTACTTTTAATCATTGATGATAGTCCAATTTAGGTAAAATGGGAACCAAGATTTCAAAGTCTAGATAACTCTTTTGAGGCTAGGGATATGAATTTCATTTTTTACCTTTGTCTTTGGGTATCTCCCAGCTTGGACACCACAGGATTGTAACATATGGTAAACGGAAACATTCGTTTGTTCCTCATTCCCATACCATTTTGCACTTTTGTGCTTTTGGACTTTTGTCATTTCTTTTGAGTCCTCCTTTTTGCCTTTTTTCTGAAATTTTTATTCAGGCTCCTCTATTTATAGTGTCCTTTTGTGTGAGAGATATATTTAATTTTCAGCTCATGGACAAAAAGAACTTTGGAAATCTTGTACTAATATGGTTTAGTACTTTGTTTTGATACATATTGTTTTCTTGGGAGTTTTTTACTCTTATTTTCCTTTTGGATTTCAATTCTTGGCATGGGATCATTTAAATATAATATACTGTTTACCATGCTTCCTCTCCATGGGTCTTTTGCTGTCACCCCCTAAGACATTTTTAATGTGAAATGGGTGAAGCCTCGAAATAGTATTCCAGACCTTTTGATCCTGAGTTATTTTACAAGGATCAAGTAGGAATTCAATGTGTTCATAGCCATTTAGGAAAACTGCTAAACTAGAAGAAGTTCTTTCAAATAAATCAATAGTACACAATCTCATAATCAATGATTTTAGTTAATCCAGAATTCTGATGAACTCCATGCAACCAAAAGTTGTGCTTTTTTATTAAAATCAAACAAAACCTAACTACACAAACAAAATAAGTCAAAAACAAACCAATCAGTTTATTTATGTACAAGATAACCAAGAAATAAAAATCAATCAAGAAAAATAAGGTTTGAGAACTAAACCATTAACTGGTGAGTTCTCTTCCCACCCCTGTAGATCTTGTAACTTGTAAGTTGAGGGGCCAAGCTTGGCTACAATTTGAAAAAGGCCTACCCATAACTGTTGAAACTTAGTGTGCTTCCCCTTTTCATCATGCGGATGATCCCACTTAAGAACCAGATCTCCCACTTCAAATTCCTTGTTTCCACCTTTATGCTTATCAAACCACCGTTTCACTACTTCCTATTGATGCTTGAATCGTTCTTTGGCTTTGGACCTAGACTCTTCCAACTTCAAAAGAGTATAGATTCTAATATATAGGATTTCATTATCGGTACCTCTAGACTCCTGAGCTATTATGGAGGATGGTAGCATAATGTTGGGAGGAAGAATAGCTTATTTTCCGTAAACAAGAGTATATGATGACACACTTAAGGAATTCTTGGGTGTGACTCTATCAGCCCAAAGAGAATTAGGTAATGCTAAGTGCCAACTTCTCTGATTTTCTATCACAGTTTTCTTTAGAATTCTAATCAATTTTTTATTTGTAGATTCTGCCAAACCATTTCCTTGTGGGTAATAGTTTGCAGAATAATGCAACTTAATTCCTCTTTCATTAGCAAATGCAGATAATCTAATAGAAGAAAGGTAAGTGGCATTATCAAAAACCAGGGAAATTGGAACCCCAAACCTGGTCATAATGTGATCTTGTAAGAAATCCATGACTCCATCTTCATTCACTTTGCGTGACGGAATGGCCTCGACCGATCTAGTGAAGTAGTCAGTTGCCGTCAAAATGTATTTGTGTTGCAAGGAAGAATTTGGTTTTATCTCTCCAATGATATCAATCTCCCATTGTTCAAATGGTTCTGTTATCATCACTGGTTTTAAAGGCCCTGCTGCTTTGGCTTGTCATCCAACACACTATGGAAAACATCACACTTTCTGACATGAGCATGAGCATCTTTAAACAGTGTGGGCCAGTAATACCCAGCTCTAAGAATCTTATGGGCTGTTGTATCTCCGGAAAAATGACCTCCTACAGGCCCATCATGTAATTATGCTATGACCTTCTTTGCATCTTCTTGTTCTAAGCATCTGAGAAAAACTCCATCATAATTCTTTCTGAATAATACTCCATCAATGATCTGATATGAGGCTGATTTAAGGCATAATGCTCTTCATTGTTTGGAATTCCAATGTTCCAAAAAATATCCTTCTTGAATATAATGAACTAGGTCTCGGTACCAGGAATCTGGAGCTATGAATAGAGGACATACATCCACCATATGTAACTCAACTTCATTGTCCCAATTGTTGTCTTCATTGTCTTTACCTTTTGACATTAGTTTACACAGTCCTTGCCCTTTAACTATGGATGCTGGTTTGAATTCAAGATCATATTCTTGTAAGGTTGTTATCCAACTGTGTCTTCTTTCTCCCAATTCCTTTTGTACAAAAAGAGATCTTACAGTTGGGTGTGGAACTATTACCTTAGTACGGTTCTTTTCCACATCAGTCCATTTAAATTGTACACTTTGTTTAACCATCTGCTGCAAAGGTTTAACAATTTGAGCAAAATTTGGTACAAACCTTCGCACAAAACTAATTGTCCCCATGAAGGATTGCATACCTTTTTTTTTCGGGGGGGGGGGGGGGGGGGGTAAATGGATCTTCTCTATGGCTTTAATCCTTTCTGGGTCTATGGAGATCCCTTTCTTAGAAACAATGTGACCCAGTAGCTTTCCTTCTATGACTGCAAACACCCATTTATTAGGATTCAGTGAAATGCCATATTTTCGACAACGCTCAAAAATTTGTCTCAGATGGAATGCATGTTCCTCTCTCTTTTTGGAAAATATTGTGACATCATTGAGATATAGCACAACACTACGACCAATCAGACCGCAGAAATATATATCCATGGCCCTCTAGAAAGTAGCTCTAGCATTGATGAGTCCAAAGGGCATTCTCCCATAAGCAAAAGTTCCGCACTTGGTTCTAAATGTGGTTTTTAGCTTGTCCTCTTCAGCTACTAATACTTGATTGGAGCCATAGAATCCATCTAATAATGAAAATAATTCAGAACCTGAAACCATCTATAATATGTGTTCCATGGGTGGAACTGGATAGTTATCTTTATCCAAAGCATGATTGAGGTTTCTGAAATCTACACAGAGCCTGATTTCTCTGGATTTTTTTCTTACTGGCACCAAATTCGAAACCCATTCCGAATGTCTGACTTTGAATATAATTTTAGCATCCAACAATTTTTTCACTTCACTCTGAATCAAAGGTTCCAGCTTTGGATGCATCTTCCTTAAAGGCTATTGGTAAGGCTTGACTCCGGCTTTAATAGGGATGACATGTTGTATAATATTTGTGTCATATGTTTTAAGCTCTTCATATGTCCAGGAAAACACATCTTTGTACTATTTGAACAGACTAATGAATTTACTCCTTTCACCCGAAGAACAGCACTTTCCCAAATTTACATATCTAGGTTCATCTTCAGTCCCCAAATTTATTAACTCAAATTGCAAGGATGAGCTATGAGTCTTGACATTCGCTGGCTGTCTGAATTTTTTGTTTAATTCAAACATTCATTCCAAGGTTCTGACTCCCTTAGGAATAAAATTCCCAAACTTTAATTCTGTTTGATGTTCGTCATCATCTATTATTGCTCCTTTAAAAGTCTCATCATTTATCAAGCAGTCCAAAATTTGTTGATCATCGTCGAAAACCTGTAAATTGCTGATCATATCCAGAACAGAAGGCCTGAAAAGTAATTTAATAGAGCATCTATTATTATAAGGTACTAGCCTTGCAGCTGAGGTAGCTAGTAAATCAACTACTGCATTCTTTAATCTAGGAATGGATACAATATTGAATGCATGAAAGTTTATAAGCAAATCCCAAACTTCATTTTGATAGGCTTTTAAATGTGGTGAAATAGAGTGTATCTTATTTCGAATTTGCTTAACAACAATTTCGGAGTCTCCATATACTTTCATATTTTTCACATTCAGTTCTATTGCCTTTTTCAGTCCTTGAACTAGTGCTTCATACTCGGCTTTATTATTCATACATTTGAACTCTAATATACAAGAAAGAAAATGTTTATTTTTCTTTGGATCAATCAAGACACAGCCAGCTCCTAATCCTTCCAATGTTTTAGATCCATCAAAATAAAGGGCCCAAAAACTATCTACTTCTACTGAAATTGAATTAAAAACTTCATCTGAAACTAAATCTACTATTTTACAGTCAATTTCATTAGCCCATGAAAATCGAAGGAGATCAAGCTAGGTGTCAAATAAATCGCTAGCTTCTTCAGCTTGGTAATTTCCTGGTTCTAGCTCAATGAATTAATTTCCCAACACATAATTCGTTGGTTCATTTTTTCCCTCCAACTGAGTAACATTGTACTTCATATGAGGCTCCCTTAATATTTTTATCTGATTGGGACTTCCTTTATGAGTCAACCATAGATGTGACCAATCTGATGCGAAGTATCCATCTAGCCTTGCCGACCAATCTCGACTCAAAACAAGTACATAAGCATCTAGAATGTCTGCTACTACAATAGCGACATACTGACATTTCTTCTCATTTGCAGATAAGCGAATTAGAACATCTTCCATTTCTCCTATTACTTTCACAGTTGTCCTGTCTAATTGAATAACTTGCCAAGTGGATGGTTTAGGTTGTCCATTAATTCTATTGCAAACTGAAAGTGGCATAACATTGATTGATGCCCCTGAGTCTACTAAACAGTTGTGCACATAATAGTTGAAAATCTCAAAAGTTAGAAGAAATGGTGGGGTTCTAAACTTAGACTTACCTCCCACATTTGCTTCACCAACTTCTTCTTCAGGTTGGTTGTTAGTGGGTAGCTCTTCTTCTTATACTTCAAGTGCTTTTAAAAGTTTTTCTTTCTGCCGAGGAACATTACACATTTCAAATAATGAGATATTTTCCTTAGCCTTTTTAATGTCTTCCACAATATCATACCCCATCTCAGGTGCTTTAAGATTCTTCTTGACATTATCAACCTTGTCTTCAATAGGCTTAATAGGCATGTCAATTTTCTTAGGATATTGACTTGTAATGGTAAATTCAGGTATTTTATCAGTTGTAGTGTTCTTCTGTATTTTCTTCATATTGTCTTGAAGTTTCTTGATCTTCGGAAGTATTGAATTGTCTTCTTTTAACAAACTCTGACTTCTTGTTGTCACATTGGTTTCTGATGTTTCCTCTTGTTTCAGAGAACCTTCCCCTTCTGTATCAAACATTGAGATGCAATCCCATAAAACTAAAGTGTCTTCCTCTTGCTTTTCTGTGGATTGATTATCCTTTTCTTCCTCCTTATCAGTTTCTGTTAGTTTGGAGTCCAATAACTGATTCATTACCAATGTCATAGAATTTATCCATTGGGGGAAATTCCTCTCAAAATGTGGCTACTGATGAAAAGTACAAAAATTATCCATGCCTACATTAGTTAAATTCATTGCTGAAGGACTGTGTGGAGGAGGCTTAGTTTGATTGTTGCCTTCCCTTTTCTTATAATACGGTTTATATGATTTGTGAGCCTCTTTTTCTTTTTCTAAATCTATTACTCTGTTGGATAGCTTCTACATCATCTTCAACATCCCTTCAAAATTCTGTGACCGCTCATCCTTAGGCTTAGTCAGTAATAAAGGTTTCTTACCTCCAAAATTCTTTTCTTCTGACTACGTAGGATAATTTTCTATGCTCTCCATATCAGCCTCTACCCTCTCAGCTTCTTCATAGGTTTCTGCTAATGTACATTTGACTGATATCTTGGAAAACATGTCCAAGTTAGGCCCTAGAGCTGAAGTATAATATTCAATCAAAGATTTTTCAGATGGCTTATCAGCTGCAGTAAAATTTTTTAGATAAGCAGCAAGTCTTTGAGTGAAATTATGCACTTTTTCTTACCTTTCTTTATTTAAAGCATATAACCCTTTCATTAAAGCTGCATGAGTTTTCTGGACTGCATATTTACTTATAAATATTCTCTCAAATGTGTCCCAGTTTGTGATTGAATTTGCAGGAAGAGCAAAATACCATGAGGTTGTTGCTCCTTTCAGGGTGTGTGGAAACAATCTACAAACCACATCTTCATGTTCTCCTGCTTGTAGTCCTTCTATAGCCAAGTAAAAACTTTGCAAATGATCATCTACCAGAATTTTTTCACTTGGGTCAAACATAGGCAACATTTTTTCAAAAGCTTGAGGCAAATCATGCAAGGGAGCTGCCAGGTTTAAAGGTGACCTAGCCTTCCAAGCAGGTGGTGGATTTGGTTGGTTTGCATTTACATGAGCCATGATTTTTGAGTGGAGAATGAGGTGGTGACTGAACAGGGGTCCTACAAGGTGAACAGTAAGGTGAATCTGGACCTAATTTATTCAATGGTTGGTCAACTTCCTATAGGGTTGCTTCTACCAGTTCTTCAAGGTCTTCTACCAACACTAAATCTTCTAATTTAGGGCGATATTTCTTCTGATATTCTCTTCTAGGTAAGACAGAAATGATAGGTAATCCTCCAATTTTTTTCGCATATGCCCTAGTGATTCTCCTTAAATCATCAACCACTTCGTTATCTACAGGATACAAATACCCTTTCACTTTATCTTGAGGACTGGATGTGTGAAACAAACTACTTTCAGAACTGTCATCGGTGGACTAATTTCAAGGAAATGAGTTTCCTCGGCCAGCCATGCACTGGCGGCCCTCCTTCTAGTGCCAAAAACTATTGAGGCCTGGAAAATCGTAGGTAACAACAGTTAGGAATTCTCCCCAATAAACGTTCCCAACTAACCCACTACTATTTGGTATGGGGAATTCGTCCGGTTTACGGTCCAGCTACCGTAGGTCACGTAACAAATTAAAAGGTTTTACCGGTTACGGCCCAGTTCACCGTATATATTTTTAGTTTTTTATGTTTAAGTAATGATGTCCAAGTGCCTATTTAAAAATGCAGATTGATAGAGATAATGAGGAGTGTCACAATGTGATGCGTAGGTTCTTACCTCTCATATTAACTCTCTCGCATCTAAATCACACACAGCAAGAAACTAAATATTACTAACTAACCTATCCCTAGGGAGAAGAATTAACAGTTAACAATGAGTAATGTATTTCTGCACATGTATTATGAATAATTACAGATAGTTGTTATTTATTTCAGAACACATGAACATTTAATAGAAATATGGACAACAAGATAGCTTATTGTTTATGACAACCTTCATTACTCACAGTGGAAATTTCACAGAGTAAAATATAAGACATTCATAACATAAAGAGAAATGCAATAAGTTATAACGATCTCACAGTTAATGGACATAAGCTGAAAATGAAATAGTTAACATTCAATTGATCCATAGCAAAGCATTTGAAACATTCCACCAAAATTTCTCCAACAGAAACTTGTAATTCTTTATTGCAAAAGGAAATATTTCTTCTTACAATACACTCTCAAAAATTGCTTGGGAAAGAAGTCCCTTCTACATCTAACTCTCCTATATTTATACAAAAAAAAAACCTTTGGGCTTCCCCAACCTTTTGATCCCAAAATTTTGTCTTGTAGTAAGTGCTCATAATTTATACAATATATTACATTTAAAATCAAATTTTAAGAGAACACTTTATGAAGAGGGGCCTGCTTGGTCATTTATGAACTTTTTTCACACCTGGGCCTCTGCTGATATGCCTTCATAATCAGAGGGTTCAAGAAAACGGATATTTATCTCATACTTAGCATCCCGATTCTTAACTACTTCTATTCTCGCCGGACTCAAGCGCAGCTGGTCTTCTAGTAAGTGGATACTTACTGCTGCATGAGCCACTGCATTCTTCAGAATCTGTTCATCTAGATCCTTGACTTGTTGGATCTCCTGCTCATCTTCGTGATACCTATTCTGTAGATGTTCAATGAACAGCTCATGTTCTGGTATCATATCCAATCTTTTTTCTGTAGAAACCTAACATCTATTGTATGTGACTAGCACTCTTCTGCAGTATTCTGCACATGCTCCTCTCATTTTCTTTACCGTTTTCTTAAATTCTTCTGCAGTATTGATTACAAACTCTAACAAATCATAATCCTACTGTAAACTTTGTAGAAATTCTAAAACCTTGATGGCATAGGGAATTTCATAAACTGGCTAAGGATCTAGGCACACAATTAACCTCACAGAGAATTGTAGAGAATTAGCATAATGAGAGAAGAAGAAGAATTAATGAACACACATTAATGAATGATCAATAAAATGATAATTGATATTATTACATAGGTAATACATCCTTATAAAGGAAAAGGGAGTTGCATGAAGACAACTCAAGCTAGCTCATAAAAGCAGTCTTACTAATTATGATAAACCCCATAGTTGACTAAAGCAGTTTCCCAATCTATCAAGCACCTCACGAATTAGAAATAGCATGAGTGAGTGATGATGAGTGAAGGAACGACTTGCTAATCCTAGAATATGGAGAGAAAATAATGGAGGATGGGTTGGAAACAAAAGCTCCCAGTTTCCTAGTTGACTAGCTTTTATCTTATCCATAGAAAAGCAGGATAAAGCAGAAAAAGCAGAAAAAGCAGAATCTGCTATAAGGTCCTATATACTAATTCTAGATGAACCCAGAATCAGAAATAAATCATTCCTAGGATATGGATGGCATGCATTGACCTTAAGGTGCAAGTGGATGCCAACTAATTAAGCTAGTGGGTGAATAATTAATCAAATAATGATTAATTATTTTATCCTAAGTTATGAGTGGGTTTATTATATTCCAACACCCCCCTTTAAGCCTGACTTTATGATGATATTCCTGAACTATTCATAAATATATATGCATATAGGGCCCAGGAATAAAGCTATGGTCACCCTTTTACAATTTATGTTGTCCAAAGAAATGAGGAAAGAGGCAAAACCTCAAGGGGAAAATCCTCCCTCAAGAAAGGACATGAAAAGCAATACCAAAAATGTTGAACTGCTGGTGTTGCTGCTGCTCCAAACTAAATGCTAATGTCTAGAGGAATCTTCTTCTTGGGAAGAAGATAAATATACTCACCTGGATCAAGGACAGCTATAGGATGGAACCTGGGACCATCTAGAACAACTGAAATCCAATGATGTGAAGGCAATACTGAAGGGTCTTAAGACTTGTAATCAACTCCAAGATGATGATATGAATTGAACTTCGAACCAGTAGAGATGAAATGAGCTCCAGATAGGTGAAATAATTGTTCAAGTGAATGTATCATGTCTCCATCTTCATTTACACAGAGAGGATGTGTGCAAGTGATCATGTAGGAACATAGAGAAGGCATGGGATCAAAGAGTGCGAATGCATGGGCTCCTTGGGTTGATATAGCTTCCAAAGAATCCAAGAGATCTCAAATAAGCACAACAGTAGACTCATGGGAATTAACTGGTAAAGAATCCTCTATGGTAGAAGTATGAGAGGAGGAAAGATAGTGATGTTCAAAATCTTCAAGGAGGCTCTGAGAATGAGTGCCAGGAACAAAGGAGGAGCTACAGAAGCACATGGGATCAAGTATGGTAAGTGGAAAAACACTGGAAGGACTTGATTTGGCTAAGCAAACATCCTGGAAATCACTGGGTTGCGCACCATCAAGAAGAGAGGCATGCACAAGGTGTGAGAGGTCTGGCATATGGATCTCAGAATACATAGAGAACATTGAATGTGTGAGTGAATCATCAATAGCAATAGAAGCTCCATTATTCACTTATTTTTCATCAACAGCATCATGAGAAGATGAATCAAGATCTTCTACTTCAAAAGACACAGAAAAATATGGCTCTTCAAAATTTGCTTCTTGATTGAAAGAGGAAGCATTCGAATCAAAGAGAGTAGTAGAAACAAGAACTGTATGATAAAATTCTTCTTCATGATCAACTTCATCAGAGACTGTAGAGGCCGAGACATCTTGAGAGAGAGAAATCATTGAGGAGCTAGAGGCACTCTCCACATAGCTA
>LPNX010259076.1:50037-78113 GCA_001517045.1 Pseudotsuga menziesii
ACTTTTCCAATCTTTAACTGGTAGCTCCATAGGGGGTTCCTCATTTGTCTCTATCCACACTATTCTTCCTGTCAGAATCTCCAGAATCTCTTGAGATCTGTCCACAAAATAAGATGTGGTGTCCAAGATTTCTTCTAATCTGCTATCTATTTGCAAAATCTTACACATTTCTTCCTCAATGTGTATTTGCAGTTGGTGGATTATTCTTCTTTGATCTCGAACATGTTCCTTCAAAGGCTAGACATTTGTCTTCTGTTCACTGGCATCTTTCAGTGATGCTGTCAATGAAGCATTATGTCCCTCCAAAATTGCTACCTGCATTTGATATTATTTCTCTTTCTCTTCAGTGGCAACCTTCCTTGATTCTAACTCAATGACCCTGTTTTGCAAATGGGTCTTCTCTACACTTAGAGTTTCGTTGGACACCTAGAGGTTATCTTTTTCATATTTCAATACTTGATGCTCTAGCTGCAACCTTTGTACTTCTGCTAAGTTGTTCTGAGCATCTTTTTCCATTTTTCCTGTAGAAATTTCTAAAGCCTCTTTATTAGCCTACAGATTTTGGAGTTTAGTCTTTGAAGTCCTCACTTCATTCTGCATGTCCTCAAATTTCCTCTTCAACTTATGGCCTTCATCTCTCTCTTTCTTCAGTGTCTCTTTTAATTCAGCTGCATTCTTTTTGGACTGCTCAAGATCCATCATTAGCCTATCTACATTATCTTCAGTAGCTTGGGTTAGTGCTACCCCAGCTCTCGCTGTCAATCTCATATCTGCATATGTTCCATACACCACAGTCTTATCAGTTATCATATTTCCTGATTGTCCTCCTGTTTCAACCTTTTTCTCGATTCTTTTGACAATCCTTTTCTTCTCCTCGCATAGAAAATGGTGCTAAAATTAGGGATCTCCTCCCACTCTTTCTGCATGAAAGGGATCAAATTCATTCCAGAAAACATAGCTTCCCCTTGATTGCTTCCAAAAGTTGCAGTAGGCTCCTGGGGATTAGGATTATCTTGTCCATGACCTTGATGTATATGATCATGTTCCTCCTATGTATCTATCGGGTCAGTAGTATGCTGATCGTTTTTAGATCTTGTTAATCTCAGACCCTCACTTTCATCTTGTCTTTTCTTTATCTCTTCTTCTTCATTTCTCTTTCTCTCCTCCTCCTCTTCCTTCTTTGCTGCTTCCTCTGCAGTTCTCTTTCTTTCTTCTTCTTCATTATTTAGCCAGCTTTCTACCTCTTGTGCTAGTCTCATAGCATCTTCTTCTCTCTTTCTAGATTCTTCTTCTTCAGTTGTCTTGGTCTTTTGTGCAATTTTTCCTTTTCTGCCTACAGTAGTGATCTTTTGTTTAAACTCTTCTTTAAGGCAGTCATATTCTTTGCACTCCTGAAGGTTTCTTCATCTTTGTCCCAGAAATTGGTGTATTCGAAATGAACGTTTGCCTATTTGCAGTGTTCTGCTACCTTATTCTGGGAGTCATTCCTGTGAAAGTTCATCTCACCAAAATGGAAGTGCTCCATCTCCTGCAAAAATTCTGCAGTCTATTTTACCTTTGAAAACTTATAACTCCCTAGCCAAAAAGGTATGGCAGGAAATGCTGCCTTTTTATGCTCGAACCAAAAACTCCCCACACCATCAAGATATACTTGTCTGACTGCCTCTTTATGCAGCACATAATCAATGGCATATTTGGGAAGTAGAGAAGGCGCTCTGGAACCCCCATACATTCTGATATACATATCTTCCTCGGTTAAATAGTAGTCTCCATATTCCTCAATGACCTTGAACGCCTCTTTGGACATGCAGTTGCGTTCGGTCAGGAAAATAAGAGTGTACAATGGCATAATAAAATGTTCACATGTTTCTCTATAGTAACTATGGTATTTGTGTGCCCACAGTAATTTGTATGCAGTGTATACCAGGGTCCTATCCCTATCCCAATTACACCACAAGGCTGGAAAAGCTTGGGTACACAGTATACAATCAACTAAAATAGAGCTCATGTATAACTATGACTTCTTCTATGACACTCCTCCCAAGGCTGAAGATATGCATGCTGAGAGGCTATTGGACACTATGTTTTCCCAATTGAATATGGTTCCTTGAGTGGCCACATAGAAAATAATTGGCATCCATCCCAATTTGAAGCTTTTTCCATGATCTCTCCCAAAAATTCTATTCAGCATCAGTGCTATAAATCTATAAGGGGTCCAGAGAGTGGATGTAACATATTCTCCTGATGGCCTGGTTCGAAATTTTTTCCCTGGTATCATCATTCTCTCAACTGTTTCAACCAGGTCCAAATTTGTCTCTTTCAACCAGCTTTCAGTCAAGTAAATTTGAGTAGGAGGCAAGTGATATGCCATTGAGACATAAGCAGGATTGTATGTAGCTTATCCATGTTTGGCAGTGTTTTCCAGTATCATCATAGTTAATTCTGCCCTAGGAAAGATCCAGTCGATCACCTATGAGCATGGGAACAACTCAGGTCTTGTGGCTACCTTCATAAGAGTCAATTTCTCGATATTTGCATAAATGGTCAACTCTTCAAATCCTGCATTAGGCACATTCTGATTTACAATCATCCTGTATATTTCGCCCCATTTATAATATGGATCTACCCCGATGGTAGCTTTGGTATCTTCATATATGTATTCCGCCTTGTTGATGATTTCAACCTCTGGCTCTCCCTCGGCAACAAGAGCCTTCTTCTTTTGTCTTTTAGACATATCTCCTTTGCAACAGTTACCCTGTCATAAACACAATATGTTCTTAGACCATTTGAGCTTTTAGTAAGTGTTTTAGAAGAAAAAATGTAGCAAACTATTTACCTCTTCCATATGCATTCTTAAAAATAAACTATACATAGTATTAATGCATAAAAGAAAATGACAAGGCAAAAGAAATTTTCTCAGTCCACCATCTGCAACTAAAACTGCAACCCTAATAGAAAACACATCATTTAAACTAAACTGCATTTGAAAAAATCTAACTCTTCAATAAACATGAACCACACTATCAATAAGGCTAATCCTCAAATTGTGAGACCCTATACTGTGCTCTCATCACGAAAATCCCCAACTTGACCGAAAATCAAAAAACCCTCCGATGTCCCATACAAATAGGGTAAACACATATGAAGAAATGAAACCCCACCAGACGACCATGAACAACCCAAAGGATGGGTGGTGTATACAGCGTAATGCTTGTCTGCACCAACCCTTCAATCCTGTGGGGTGGGATAAAACAAACATAACGGCTCAAAGACGCATGCTCAAAAAACCCCCACCGCCAAAATTGTAAAACTAGCTAATATGCCTTGCAATAATAAGCATGCCGTGAGGATAAAAAAAAAAATCTTTTTAAGCGGATGACTACACAACTCACGGGCAAACCTAACCAGGGAAGACCCTAGTTCCCAAAACGACCAATAAAATCAAGAAGAAGAAACCGTGGTTGGCCTACCTGGAAAAAATGTTGTGTAATCGGCGAGACAACCCAAGAACCTCCACGATAGCAAGCCAATCGAAATAAATCTAGACAGTTGGGCATGGTGGTACAGCTCGATCAACGAGGATGGAGCGGACGCATTTTCAACCAAAGATAATAATTAAAAAAAACTTCACTTCTATATATAACCTTTGGTAAAAAGAAATGGCAGAAAAAAACCTTATCGATGAGTATAACTAGTAAGCATCGGGTATAGAAACTCTCATCGACGGGTGGGAACATTATGTATCGGACGGTTAGTTCACTAAGTAGCCACAATGGCGGGTAGCCGAAATATTACGGGTTCCGTGACAACAGAAAATCATCGATGATCGGAAAACCTACACGCTACGGGTCGGCGAGAAAAACCTAAACCTCACCGCAATGTTGGAAAAATAATGCTAAGCGTTGCCGCAGTGTCAGTGACGCCAAGCACTATCATTGCAATGTTTATATGTCGGAGATCGGGACTATTAATCACTAAAGCATCGGTGAGGAAAAAACTAAACGTCAGGCATATAGTCTGATTGATAGCCGCAATGGTGGACTCACAATTAACTATGGTTCCAAGACAAAAAACAACCCGTCGGCAATCGAAGCAACTAGTCACTAACACATCAAAACTTCAAGACACAATCTACTCCGCAGTGTCGGCGATACAAATGACAAGCCTTCCGAAACGGCAGCTTCGTAGAAGACTAAACCTCCAACCGCTTATCAAAAAACATTCCAATAGCGAAAAGAAAAATCAAAGTCCTCGACGATCAAAAGGTTAGAAAAAATAAAGGCCACGGAATTGGTGAGAATAAGAACTTTCCATCGGGACGTTCATAGTTTTCCTCTCGAAATGTCAGTGGCATAGAGAACTAATGCCTCGACTCAAACTTCAACAAACTCCCGACAGTGAAAAATCATCAAAAAATTAAAAAAACGTTAAGTGTTCGAAAGACTTATGGTTGGGAAGCGGTAATATTAGTTCATTCAACCTCTGACATAGCAGAAAAAAATATTCAATTCATCATCCGACTTCCCAAAGGTCAAAAGAAATCAACAAACCTGCTAGACAAAAAAAAAAGGGGGGTCCAAAATTTTTAGAAATTTGGGAAAAATTTGCAGGTGCAACAGGTCTAAAATAAATACTAATGTTTTCCAAATATACATCACTATAAAAAAATTGTAACCAAGATGGGTGCCATTTCCATTATCCTCTTCGATAAAGTCACATAAGATGGATCAATAATATATGTCAATAATGTTAAGTTTTCTTAATTTCTTAGATTAAATTCTAGAACAATTTATAATAGTAGGATCATTGAAAGAACAACAAGCACAACAACACAAAGAACACAAAGATTTTCCTCGAGGAAACCACAAGGGAGAAAATCCTACAAAAGTTCCTCAGTATAGAACTCAACCAAGACAGTGCAAAACCCCAATATAACTTATCCTCTCTCTCTCTCTCTGGAACACTTATTATTCTCCCTTTAGCAAACTTGCTTGAGTGAAGTGACTAGAAATGAGGGAGTTTCCTCACTGTTTATATTTGACTCTTGAATTGACCTACAACCTAATTGGACTGACTTGTCTAACTTACAAGGCCTGCTTTTTAAGTAAAGTACCAAATTAATATTTATTACAATGACTCATGGGTACTATTGACCTGACTTACATCTATAGGTTTACATTGATTCTTTCAATGACTCTTACATGAAAAATTACACTAGTGGCACCTCCTCAAGGAGGGATAACAATAATACAAATATAATATCTTCCGAAATTACTATATTTTAACACTCCCTCTTAACTAGCAAGTTATTCTTCATTAGCAGCAACCACAACCGAAACTATACAACTGACTGGCACGAGTCTCTATATGTCATAGGAATTTTTGGAACAACATCAGACATCTTCATCATCAATTTGGAACTGCATCATCATTATCCTCATCATCAGTATGTGGATACTAAAACATCATCAACTGCAACATCAGTATGTGAATACTAAATCATCTTCAGAAACATCGGTATGTGAATACAGGATCATCATCTACAATATCAATATGTGAATACTAAATCATCATCTGCAACATCAGTATGTCAATACTAGACCATCATCCACAATATCATTATGTGAATAAAATTGAATCATCATCTACAAAATCAGTATGTGAATACCGAATCATCTTCTGCAACTAAAGCAACAACAACATCATTAGCATACTAGTGCTAAAACCTCATCATCAACAAATAAATGTTAGATCATTATTTTCATCGTCGGCATAGAAATTATGAAACAACCTCATCATCAACAACATGGAAATGTTGAAACAACCTCAACATAATCAACATAGAAATGTTGAACCAACCTCAACAGCATCAGCATAGTAGAAATGTTGAACTAACCTCAACATCATCAACATAGAAATTTTGAACCAACCTCAACGTCATCAGCATAGAAATGTTGAATGAACCTCAACATCATCAACATAGGAATGTTGGTATCAGTACAGAGTGCTCAAATCTCATCATCTTTCCCTTAGTACATCTAAATTAGCATCACTGTGGGTTCTCTGGTAGATCCACTTGGGAATTTTTCTTACTTGCTAACCCTTTCATGCCAACAAGCCTAGTGAAACAAATGGATCTCCCTGGGGACTAAACACGGCTTGTTTGGTTTACTAACCGTTTCGAGCCAACAATACTAGCCATACATACTAATCCCCCTAGGATCAAACAGGTCTTAGTATGGCTTATTAACCCTTTTGCGCCAACAATCCTAGCCAGACATACCCTACCCTAGGTTGAGCTACCATGCCACTACAACAGAAAACCTACTACCTCTTCCTCACTCCCTCTTTCAAGGTAGGTCCTTTAAAATTACACCAAGCTTGTCTCGAAAGTATTCAAAGTTTACATGAGACATAGGTTTAGTCAACACATGTACCACGTGTTCCTCTATAGGAACATACTTGAGCTTTGCAGCTCCCTTATGCACCATATCCCCAATGTAATGATATCTAATTTTGATATGTTTCGACTTATCATGAAACACTAGGTTTTTTGTCATCTTAATAAAAATTTGATTATCGCAATGGATATCAATCACATCTATCTCTACATCAAATAATCCTACCAACATCTTGAAAAACCATACTGCTTTGCTACAGGATGAACATGTTGCAACGTATTCAGCTTATGTCATTCTAAGTGCAATATTGGACTGGTTTCTACTGAACCATAAGATCATGCATGATCCCAAACTAAAACAACATCCAAAAGTGTTTTATCTATCTTCAACACTTCCTTCCCAATTTGAATTTGTAAATCCATGTAATCTGATATCACCATCTGATGCATATCTAATACCATAATCCAATTTCCCCTTCAGGTACCTCATCACATTTTTTTTACTACTAGTTGACTCATGTCTCAGTTCCACCATATACTAACTTAGAGTGTTTACAGCAAAACATAAATCTGGCCTCATACTGGTTAAGTACATTAGTGAACCAATAATATGTCTGTATAAGGTAACATCCACTATCTTCGAAGAATCGTCATTCAAGAACTTCAAATTTGTTTTCATTGGAGTAGTCATTTACATACAATCTATCATCCCAAATCTCTTTAGGATCTCAATTGCGTATTTTCCTTGGTTTTGGAAAATCTCATCTGGATACTGCCATACTTCAAGAACTAGAAACTAGAGCATCATTCCAAGGTCTTTCATCTCAAAATATGCATCGAGGTTCTTCTTACATTCTTTGATGGGCAAGTGTATTCACCTATCAAAAATAGATCATCCACATATACTAGTAATATCATAATCCCATCATCTTTAACCTTATCGTAGAGGTTGGAATCTTCTTTACTCTTGGTAAAACCAAAACTCGTCAGGAAGCCATCAATTCTTCCATACCATTCTCTGGGTGCTTGCTTCAATCCATAAAACACCTTCTTTAGTATTCATACATGAGTCTTTTGATCATATGTCTCAAAACCTTGTGGTTGCTCAATGTATAATTATTCTTCTATCATTCCATTCAAGACTGTCTTTACATCCATCTGATGTAACTTCCACTTCTTCTTCGATACCAAGGAAAGGATGGTTCTGATTGAGGTGTACCTTACTATTGGTGCAAAGGTCTCCTCATAGTCAATTCCTTTCTTCTGAGAGAATCCATAAGCTACAGATATTCCCTTGCACTTCTCTATACTACCGTCTATTGAATTCTTTGTTCTGTAGATCCATTTCGAGGATACTACTGACTTGTTCTTCAGTCTTGGTAGTACTTCCCATACATCAATCCTTATAATGGACTGGTTTGACAATCGCATCTACCCATTCCTTTTTCTTTTTTGCTTCTTCAAATCATGTAGGTTCTCTGTCAACAATATTGCACATCAAAGCCACATAACTGGGGTTTCCCTTTGGCTTCTTTCTTTCTCTTATGGTTTCTTTTGGGCCACCATATATTTCCACTTCTTTAATTATTTTGCGTGCCCAAGAAAGCCTTATTTTGCATGATATTATCTCACTAGGAAACTCTTTAGGTATCTCAGGTTTTATCATGTCATGATCCTCAGGTAATTGTTCTTCCTCATCATGTATGGCTGGTTTGGATATTTTTGTAGCTCTAGGAGCTTAATGATCCTCTTTATCTTCCTGGTTCTTCCTTGATTTTCTAAAGGTTGTATGTTTGTCAAATGTGACATCTATGTTGATTTCAATTTGACGGTATCCTAGGATATATATTCGGCGAGCCTTTGATTGCTCACTATATCCTACAAACAATCCCTTCTTTCCTAAAGGGCCCAACTTCGATCATTTATCCTTGGGAATGTGTATGTATATCGGACAACCAAATATTTTTTGGTGACTGACTTCGGGATTTTATCTAGTAAAAATATCTTCTGGAGTCTTATTGCCAAGGGCACTATAGGAGATTTTATCATGTACATATATTGTTGTTATAGTTGCTTCTTCCCACAGGGACATAGGTAGATCTTGTTCATGGATCATGGCTTTTAAAACTTCCATGATATATCTATTCTTCCTTTTCACCACACAATTTTGTTGTGCATTATAGGGAATGGTGAGATCCCTATTAATCCTATATTCTTTGTAGTATTCATTGAATTCACTTGATGTGAAATCACCTCCATTATCTGATATTAAGGTCTTGATCCTCTTTTCAGAGAGGTTTTCTACAAGAGCAGTAAACTCCTTTAGATTTTCAAACACTTCATCTTTCTTCTTCAAGAAATAGATCTAACTTTTGCGATAGTAGTCATCAATGAAGGAAGCATAGTAAACATACATGCTTAATGAATTAGTTTTCATTGGTCCACATACATTCAAGTGAACAATGTATAGAATTCATTTTGCTTTACTGTCACTATTTGGAAAAGGGTTCTTATTATTCTTTCCATGTGCACATCCTTTTCACACTCTTTCATGGTTTACATGGATCTCTAGTAAACCGGTCACCACCTTGCTCACAATTGGAAATGATTTGTAATGTATATGAAAGAGTATTATGTGCCACAATTCACATGGGCTTATGGTGCTAGTCATCAAGGTTGAATCTACATGCCCCTTTAATTTGTAGATTCCTCCTTCTTCAACCCCAATCGCCACTACATCATCTATGGTTTTCCCTTTTGTCCACATGAGGACTTCACCGTCTACGAAAGAAACTTTAAAACCTTTCTTATCTAAGGTTGATATAGAAAGGAGATTCTTCTTTAGTCCTAGGACATATAAAACATGCCTCATCTTCATGGACTTTCCATATTCCAACTTATAAGAGGCTTCTCCCATCCCTTTGATGGAATATTGATAATCATATCCAAGCATTAATTTATGTGGGGAATCCTTCTGTACAAGATAGGAGAGTGAATCCCTATAACCTATCATGTGCTTGGAGGCACCACTATCTACTAACCAAGTATCACTACCAAGTGAACTTGAACCTTTGAGTGTTGAAATAAAAACATATTCTTCACAGGAATCTTCATCTTCTTGATCATCAACTTCAGCTACATGGACCTAGAATATTTTGTTATTATTCTTGAGTTGTTATGTCTTCAAGGGACAGTTTATGGAGATGTGACTCATCTTGTGGTAAGTGAAGCATTCATAACCTGAGAAGTCGTTCTTGACCTTCTTATTCTTTTTATATCCTTGACTAGTTTTTCTGGGAGGATAATCATAACTCTTTCTCTTGTTCTTACCTTTGGTAAGGGTTTCCAAATCTTGATCTTCATTTTCATTTAGCTTCTCTTCTATGACTTCTATTCTTTCTTCTTCTTTAACACATTTTTCCCATAGCTTTCGGAACTTGGTCAACTTTCTTCTGGAGCATATTCCTTGAATGAAAGATTCTCATTCTCTTGGGAAACCATTCAAGGTGGTCATTACAACTTATGCTTCTTCTATCATGTCACCAATAGATTTCAGGTTCTCCTTGATTTGGTATACTCTTGTGAAGTATGATTGCATGGTTTTTTACTTATGAACCTTCACACATTTGAGTTAATTTCTTAAGGTCATCTTCCTATTGATATTTATTCCTTCAAATAAGATGGATAGGGAACCAAACATTTCCTATGGTGTCCTCCTTGAATATACTTGAGGGATTAAGTGATATTTGATGGAGTCGTGTATGATCCTCTTACCCTTGATCAAATCCTTCTTGTGATTTTCCTTTGCTTCATCTCCTTCTAGTTTTGCAACTTCCTCCTTTATGAATCCTTCTAGATCATTCTCTTCTAGGATAAGCATGGTCTTATACTTCCATGCTCGGAAGTTCTCAGCACCCTTAAGCTTCTCATCCGGTTTGGTATTGTTTGTCATCTTTAACAAAATCATAACTTCAAATGGGAATAAAGGAAACAATACTTACATGGAGAAGACTACTTATGTTTTACCTTCTTCGGATGACCTCGAGTTTGATGGTAAAACCCTAATTTTTTAGTTGGGATCACTTGTAGGTTTGATTGGTGGTAAAGATGCATCTCCCCAAGGGGAGCTAGATTGTATCTTCCTTTTCCTGAAATTGATGATGGAACTTTGAAAAAATTTAATCCCTAGTTCTTCCCCGTAGTAGTGTCGGGCCCAAAAATGAAACTTCTCATAATTCATATATGTTTTCACCAAAAGATGCACCCTCTTAGGGAGATTTGAGTGATCCATATTTTCTAGTTGATATATAGAGGGAATTATTTGGAATAACAAACCCTAGCTTCACAATGTCTCCTTTCAAGGTGGCTTTGATACCATGTTAATTTTTTTTAATTGCTTAGATTATATTCTAAAACAATTTACAATAGTAGTACCATTGAAAGAACAAGAAGCACAGCAACACAAAGAACACAAATATTTTCCTCAGGGAAACCACAAGGGAGAAAACCCTACAAAACTTCCTCAATATAGAACTCAATCAAGATGGTGTAAAACACCAAGATAGCTTCTCTTTCTCTCTCTCTCTGGTGCATTTCCTCTTCTCCCTTTAGAAAAATTTCTTGAGTGAAGTGAGTACAAATGAGGGAGGTGCCTCACTAATTATATTTGACCCTTGACTTGACCTAAAACCTAACTAGGATGAATTTTCTAACTGATAGGGATAACTTGTCAAGCAAAGTACCAAAATAATATTTATTACAATGACTCATGGGTACTATTGACCCGACTTACATATGTAGGTTTATATTGGTTCTTTCAAAGACTCTTACATGACCAATTACATCAGTGACACCTCCTGAAGGAGGGATAACAATAACACAAATATAATATCTTCGGAATTTACGATACTTTAACAAACGAACCAACTAAGGGTTAACATTGAATGGAAATACTACATTAATGCATCTTCAACCTTTAGATCGGTATGGACATGTGGGGCCTTCCCTATTCCTTGAGATATCAATTTCATGACTAGTCTATACCTCTCCCTAGGAGGCAGAAGGGATCCCCCAGGCCTTAGTTGCAAGCTACCTCATCCAGATAGCAACAAGTTTCATGTGCATATGTATTCCTTGAGTATGTACCTTGGTTAACATGATTGAAATCATTCGAATGGTACTCTATAGTTGTTGTATCCCTAAACCTTAGTTAGTTGGAATAGTTAGTAGGGTCGAGTACAGTTATGAAAATGGGAACACATAAAATACAACTCCTAACCCCATTACTTATTTAACCCCATGAACTAACTAAGCTCAATAACACATTGAATATATACATCATCCTATATTTTTAGTTAACTCGTACCATTCTCAAAATGTTTGAATGATGATCACATGAATGAAGAAAAAATCCATCTGAAAACAGATTTATCAAAACTAGAAAAAAGTGGTGGTGAACAATGGTTTGATATTTCTCAAGAAAGTGTGTTAAATATCTTGATCGATACAAGTGCTCTTACTCACTTAATGTGGTTTATATAGATCCATTAATATTTGATAGAGTGACCCCTTAAGGATTACTTCTTATGCTCTCAAGATCCCATACCAAAAATGGACACATAGTATTAATAATTGGAATAGAGCAAGCCACGCGAGAAATATAGATCAATACTAGTTAGAAGCGATTACATTCAATGAGAACTACTAAACCCTATCTATTGAATCAATGTGTATAATATAGTGGTGGCGTGGGTATAATTTCATATATATATCTATATGGATTTATTATGATTCTTTTTATGGATCAAAATATTGAGCATCGATTCAGAAAAGGAGGGTTGTTTTCTTTAAAGAAAAAGAAAGATTAGAGACCCGACACATAATACTCATATATACCACATTCTTGGTTTCCCACATTTAGAGATCCCACTATATTAAGACTATGATACCACCCATAACAAGACTTTCCAGTTTCAGGGTGGGATAATAGTAATATCCCAAATCCCCCTTCTTTTTCTTTCTCAACCCCTAACTCGAATCAATCTATCAAGTGTGCTTTTGATCTTTCTTCTTTGATAAATATCAATTAATTCAATATATGTAATTTTTCTTAATCTTGCAACACAAAAAATTTCCGTCTAAAAGTAACAAATACATAAAGAAAAACAAAAATTTGAGTCTTGAAACACAAATGTGATACGCAATGGATGTCTTTTAGATATCCTAGGCAAGTAGTGCTCTTTAAAAACACAAAATAAATAGAAAATACAATATACCTTATGTAGTTAAAATCGAAGGGGCCTAAATGGAAAGATTGGAGATGGTCCAACTGGTCCCTCTTCTTCATAGCATGATTTCACCCTCAATCAACCAAAGACTCCCTTCAAGGAAATAACCATGATATAAATTAAACAACATAATTTTATGTCTCATTAAATTGGATAAACAAAAAACAATAGGATTTCATCACACATACCACTTTTTAGATGTTTCTTGACTAACGACTACTTCTGATGTTTCTTCTTTTGAATTTTAAGCTCTGAAATTGGCCTACAACAGTTGAAAACTCATTATGTTAGTTGGAGTGACATTAATACCAAGAGGAGAAAACAATATCAACTAGGTCCTAAAAGGGAAATACTAGGATACTAATGGTTGTAGGAATGAGATAACCATAATCCTCCATCCCATCTCAATATAAGAGGGAAATTTTTCTTGGCCTTGGAGAAACAAAAGTATTTGTTGTAAAACACCTCCCTAACCCCAAATTGTGGTATCACTCTCTCCCAAACAAAACTAAACAAGAAAAAATCCCTAATAAATGCCCCTTTTCATTTATTTTCTCTTTCATTTCTTTTTCCTATTTCTTCAACTTTTTATTTATTTTCCCTCTTATTCAAAATAAATGAAAATTTAGGTTTTTTTAGTCATTTTTAATTGTGTTGTAGATTATTTAGTTGTATTTTTTATCCAATGACTAAAATAGTCATTTTATTTAGTCATGTTTTGTTTCGTTGCTCTAATTTAGTCATTTTTTGCTTAGAAACAATCTTGTGACTAAGTTTTTAAGTAATGTATTCATTTATCTCACTTTTTTATCAATCCCTAGATGACTAAGAATTGTCTAGAGCCTATTTGATAATTGCGATTGATTATGCAAAGGAAGTCATATTTGTAGAGAAACCTGTAAACCCAAGCTAGTTTTTCCCTTTTGTTGTTTGATTCCCTTACCTTGTTTTATTGCCTGTAGTAATTCCATTGAAGTGGAAAGCATTTCTTGAAGTGAAATCAATGGAATTCTAAGCATAGAGGACAGTGACGTTTATCACTGTTGTTCCAGTAGAATGAAGCTAGGTTAGAAAATTGCACAATTTTACATGGATTTCGTTAGAAACTAGTAAATCCCATATGTCATGTGTTAAAACTTGAGAGACTTGGGTTGGATAGAAGTATGTGGTGAATGCATGTGTCCCACCTCAAGGGTGGTCTATGAGCACCAAAAGAATGTAGGTTGAGTAGAGACCTATGGCTAGGTGGAGCGTGGCAACCACCATTCTAGTTGCCCAACTATTTTATTCAGATAAGTGTTTACTCATATGCTCAAGGATGAATGATTATTTAATTTTTTTGTGTTAGAAATCATGGGTATATTGTTCATGAATGAATTTTGAATTAATCATGAATGATGCTTGACAAAGTATAATACCTATCGGATGAGTAATGGCTTATATTTCTTGTGCATGGTGTTGAAATTTATGAATTTAAATGAATTCTTCCCTTAAATGGACATTGGAAGAATAACCAGTAGGATCCAAAGGATGTCTTGTTCTCCTGCCTAGATGAATTCATGAATGAAATTAAATGAATGATACCCTAGACAGACATTGGTAGAAAATCCAATGGGTTCTAGGTGTTGTGGTTTAATTATTTGTTTGAAGGAATGATTTTTAAAGTACTTTTCATTCTAGTCCATAGTTTGTAAATTTTATTGGGAAAGGTTGTAAAAATAATAATTATATGCCTATGATAGGGTGGAATAAGGCGTGGAATTCTTTGCACTTTCTGCAATGGGATTAGAGTAATTCAACCTTTAGTGATCTTGTAACTGTTAATGGTATTGAAATTTGTTATTGGATAAAATCCTTTGATTTTCATTCCTTAGTTGTTGAATGGAATTATTTGAAGGGAATTTGTTTCTTTGATTGTGTCTTAATGGAATGAATTATGATGCAGTGAGTAAGCTCATATTTTCCCTTCAGACAACTTGATTTATTTAATTTCCTTTATCGATTTTGAACTTGACTATGAGGAATCCTTGAATCGTCTTGGGTCAGGAATGGTGTTGGAAATATTTTAACATGTTTTTTTACAATGGAAGGTTGTCCCTTCCTTAGGTGTTTTAATTTCTCTTCATCTTCATTTTGGGCTCATTAAATTCTCCGGGTTGAATTGGTTGTTTGAGTCGTATTTACATTGTGATTTGTGGGATTGATACATGGCCTTAACATGAGTTGAGTAGGTAAGATTATCCACACCAAGCCATGGACAAGATCCTTGGTCACCCTCACATTTTCTTTCCATAGATGATTATTTGAAAATTTGGATAATTTCTGGTTTGTAAATTAGAGTGATCGCGATCGCTAATCATTATTCTGATGTTCGACAATGGTCGTCAATCGCCATGGATCCAACTCCTTACTTCGACTAGTCAATGCTAGGAATCAGAAGTCGAGAGTATAATATTTATGTTTTGAATGATGGTGTTGACTTTCAACTTCCGATGTCATGATCAGAAAGTCGAGATCGGGATGTTGCATTTTTACCTTGTCAATTCTTGACTGCTGATTTCGGAATCGACATTGCAGTCGGGATTGGAATAAAAAAAATTGGGATCAGTAGTTGGGGTTTAAAGGAAATATTATACCATCATGGTTGTTTAATTAAGAATTTTTAATGTTATTAGTCATTTTTGTTAACGCTTTTAATCTGTGAATAATACTTGTCTAGATTTTTATGTAGTTTTTAAATCTACGCTTCTGCTCATGTTAACTATTTAACTATGAGAATTAATCCCTTTCTTATTTAACTAATTCCTTAATTTGTTTAAGAAATTTTGGATCCTTTTTAGAGCTCAGTGATTGTGTTTGGCCACGGATGGTAATTCGTGTGGTAGTGTAGCGTCGGGTTGCGTTACAATCCTGATTAATTAATTAAGTGACATTTGACTGACTCTTGGACACCAAGATTATGGGCATCCACCAACACAATTTCCAATTGTATTGTATCATCAAAGAAAGGCATCACCTTCACTATGGAGAGTGACCCACCACGAGTTAGATTCATCAAAATTTTCCCCATCTAATGGAGGAACTTGACCGAATGGGAACCATTTATTCCAAATGGGGGATGACTAATCTAGGTGGATACTAGAGCTATCCACTTGTTTGATTAACTCAGAATGGTTCCACATCTTGGTAATTTTACTATAATTTTTTTGGTCCCAAATTTCTATTACATTTTTTAGACATTTCCCTTTCAATTTTTGCAGTTGACATAGGCGACAAAATATTAAATTGTGGATTTCCAAACACATAGACCATGAATTAAGTTTAAAATGCTTTAGGAAATTACCTAAAAATGTTTGTATGCAAAAGTTGCACCTGTGAGCAATTGATGTGTCAACTATCCTCCTCTATGCTCACATTCATTTTTCCACATCGCTTTCTAGGATTGGGGTTTGGATATTTATGGTTTTTGCATGTTAGGGCATCATACTTTATGTTAATTTTGTTTTTCTTTGGTAACATCTTCACGTAGATGATACATATTTCTTTAAATATAGGAGACCACCAATCTAGCTAGTTTTTCTTTCTTTTCAATTTACAATCTTTTATTATTATTAAATTCATTAATTGAACTCGAGTTTCACTCTATTACTATGCTCATTTAATATATTTTTTTGTATTTCCATTTATGTTTATGCCTTAATTTCTTGATTTCTTGGCATAATCCAATTCAATGATACTTCTAATGGCTCCATCTGCACACATGAGGCTAGGTGCATCACTTTTATAGATAAGCAATAACTTGAAATATTTTTTAATATAATTTCACACCATTAATATGTCTTCATAGAAATTTAATATTTTTAGTTCTACATATGCATTATATAATTCATATGTGGGCAGACGCACAATCATGGACTCCTTTAAAGACACTTTAGATGCAACATAATCCTGAAAAAACCTAGAACCTCTGCCTTTAGGTGACAATTAGGGGTACTTCCCTAATGTATTAGAAGATGAAGTACAAAGAAAAAAGATAGGTAATTGAATCAGCTTTCATAATATATAACATTTATGCAGAAAAAATGTGTGTAAATGATTATACAATTAGTTTCTATTAAATTAGGTTTTCAAATTTTCAACACATCATAACATATATGTTTGTGCAGGTGCAACAATATATGAGGTAAATGATGTCAAGTTTTGATAAAATCTTGCAGACATATAAAGGACATATGGGCCTAGTGCAACACTATTTATTCAGAATTTTTCATGAATTTTTATTATTATTATTAATTATTGAAGTCAGAAAATATTGAAATGAAAACTTCCTGTGCGGGTGCAACACTTTAGGGGAAAAAAATAATGAAATGCTTGATTTCTATCTATAATATTGTATATCTTGCTCTCTTCTAGTGCACCATATAGTTTTATTGGAAAATGGTGAAGGCAATCAAAATTTATATAAAAAACAATCGATGTATCTATTTTCGAAAACTGATGTGTGTCATTTAGAAAAATAATAATAAATAAATAAATAAAACATACATTTTAAGGAAAAAATTAATATTCAAAATCGTAAGATCGTACTCTACAATATTCTAAATTTTCATAAAAACATATTGTGTTTGTCATAGAAAAACACACCATTGAAACTGACCATATTGATGGAGTTCTAAAAGACATGCAATAGCCCTGGTTTATTTGTCCTGGCCAATAGGTTCGGTAGTCCGAAGCTATTTCCAAACATAATTCCAATCCTTGTTCCCACCGAGTTTTTAAATTTTTAAAATACGTATATGCATTGTAAGGCATATTCGTTTTAGCGTTATACTATTCGCATATGCGATATAACACATATGCATTTTATCTTTAATAGCTTTGTACGAGAATAAAAAAGAGCTAACCAACTTAGTGGATAGGCTTTGGGAGAAACCCCATCTAAAAAGAAAAGATCATGGTAATTATTGGCCCCTCCAAAGCAGTTTAGTGTGGCAAAAGGACGATGCTTAGCCTAAAATTTGTGAATGATTGTGGATAATGAGGTCAAATTAGTGGAGGTTCAAGGCGCTTGTCTATGGATCTTATTCATGGTACTTAAGATATAGAAGATGTTATTTATACTTAATGATTGAGTTTTATTTCCTAACCTTTCTCTAAGGCTTGAAACTCATATCTAGCTCTAAAATATTCCTAATGGTACCAACACATCCACTATGAGGATAAGGATTGCGAGATCATTTATGTTGTTTTGAAGCATTATTTTTGTCCGTGGACACACAAAAGAATCTTTTAGGGCCCAAGGCCAAGGTGTCATATCTCAACTATGTTGAGGCTCCACGATGTATACATTGTGCTCAAGAACTCATAATCATACTAATATTCCCACTTGGAGGCCAAATATCTTCTTAAGACATGATTTTTTTCGTTCATGGAATCATTCTTGGGGCAAGATTCGTATAACATTCATTTAGGGCCTACAACTTAGGGTTTCTCCCACAACTATGTCTGGGACCTTGATATCCATAAGTAGTGCTAAAAAAATCTTATTATTTCTAATTACCCCACATGGAGGCTACGGATATGCTCACGAGGTCATGTATGGTGGATCAAATTTCATTCTTAAAACTATATTCTAATAAGTTTTCTTTATGGTACAAGGCCTAGGTTTCCTACCTTCATAATCTCCAAGACCCATGGATTCATATCTACTATCCAAAACCTTCTAACGGCATCCATGTCACCACTCGAAGGAAAGGGTAACTTCAAGAGGTCGTGGCTAGTCATTTGAGGTGTTTTTCATGGTCATCGATTCCTAGAAGCGTTTTTTAGAGTCCAATCCCAATGTTTATTTCCCCAATAATGTCGAAGGCCACAGGACCCATACCTAGTGCTTGTAAGTCATGTGAGGTGATTCGAGGTATCATTTTAGGCCTTGCATGGATATAATATTCCTTTATGGACTAAGGCTTGGTTTTACTCCATCAACCATGTGTAAGGCCTTGAGAACCATGTCTATTATTTAAAACCTCTCGATGGCATGATTATCCCTAGTCTTTGGGTAGGGATACCATCAATAGGTCCTCCGAGGTAGTTTGAAGTGTACTTATTGACCTTCAATGACTAAGGGATTCATTTAGGTCTGAAGGATTTGGTTTGATCCCATTACCATGCATATGGCCCCGAGACCCATAACTACTATAAAAAAAATCCCAATTTCTTGCATATCCCTAATCTAAGGCCAAATACCCCCTAGGGAGGTCATGTGTGGTGGCTTGATACATTATTCTTTCTTGTGGGTCCCTAGAAGCTTCCTTTAGTGTCTACGACCTAATTTTCCTGATCGCTCAACCATGTCAAGGGTCTCTAAACCCATCCTTAGTGATTAAAACAACCTACTGTTTCCAATTCCAACACACAAAGCTAAGAATGGCCTCAAGAGGTAACATATGGTGGTTTAATTTGTTATTGGTGGTCCTAGATGCATAGAAGCTTCATTTAGGGCCTAAAGTAGAGGTTTCATCCCTTGACAATGTCTAATACCATAGGGACCTCCCTCCCACCAATCCCTTCCCTTTATGTTTTTCCTCCCTCTAGTCCCCTCTCATATCTCTCCCTTACCCATCCCTCCCTTCCCCTTATATTTCTCCTCCCTTCATCCCCCCCATATATGTCCCCTACCCATCCCTCCCTCCCATGATTCCCTCTACACATTCCTCTCCATCCTTTGACTCCCCCCCCCCCCCNAAAAGTGTAACAGAAACAAGTCTTAAACCACTACACATGCCCTTTAAAGGGGATATTTAGCCTTAATATGGGATATATGTGCCATTAGACTATTTTATGCATTGAAGATTGTTCTCAAGGCATTAACCATTATCATATAGGAACCATTATGAATATTTCCAGACAAGAGATAGTTCTGAAGACACTACCATGGTCAAAGGATAGATCCAATCTTCTACTGATTAAAGGATGTTTTTATGGTTCATGGACAAATCACAAGGTCCCAGACTACAACAACCCCTATAAATGGAGTCTAAATGGGATAAGGGTGTCATTAAAAGGTTTGGGACTTTGAGTAATGTCATGGAAGAAAAGGTAGGGTCTTAGGACCTAAATGAAGCGTTTATGGCTCATGAGAATGAATCATTTACTTGCCACACATGCCTTCTAGATGGGATATTTGGCGTTTAGGTTGGTTATGGGTTCCATTATGAGGTTATGTGCACTGAGGATAGGTATGGAAGTCTTAACCATGGGTATGGGTTCCATTATAAGGTTATTAAGATTAAATATTTGATATGCACTAAATTGCATATTTGATATATCGTATATGTGATTTAGTGATCACGTAATACAAACTGCCCATTAAGTAAAAATCATTGTATGCATATCGCATATGCGATATAACACATATGCGATAAAACTGACATGCATTATATTGCATATGCGATATGTGTTTTATAAAAATGTTGGGTTGTGGGCTATGGGCTATGTTTATTATATAAAAAGACAAAATTCTTCTGAACTCGTGCATAGAGAACTGTTCAACCTGTAATTTAATCATTTATTACACAAATACATATGTTTTGTACAAGTTTGGGTGGATTTCAATGGGGAATGTACGTAATAGAGGTAGGAATTCAACGAGGAAGGTCCTTACACTAGAAGAAGCTGAAAATAAAAAAAGAAAAGAAGAGGGAAGATTCAAAAAATTGTCAGCATTCATTGGATGAGAAAATACTTCCCATTCCCACTCAAGAGATACCTGACGTAGAGGCTGAGGAAGATAATGCAACATTAAAGGAAGTTGGTTATAGAGGAGATGATATTCTTGGTCCATTATTAAGCGGACAATTTTGTGAAGATTTCAATCATTATTTTCCTCATGATGCAAATGTGACTCCACAACAACCATGCCAAGTGGTTCAATCTCCTAATTGAAGTTGTTAACCTGTAGTGGATGTAAACGTCACTCCATAATTTCAAACGACAAGAAATCTCGCATCAAAATGAAAGAGAACTCCTAAACGCATACAAGTGGATGAGAGCAAATTGACTGCCACGGAAGGTAAGGTGGCTAAATGCACTATCCTTTGTCTTTTTTCTCAAATAATGAAACAATATTTTGATAAAAAAATCCGAAGCCGGTAAATTCCAATTGTTTTTAGCTTTGCTTAAATATATAAATATGGAAACTGTTAGAAGAAAGTTAGGCATAAGAAAATTTAAGAATATCGAATCAAGTAATCACATTGTTAAATCTCTTGTTGTTGCATTCACATTGATTGGTAAAAAAACTCGTTCACAGGACTTTAATGTGGCTCACCACGTATTGGCTAAATCTATTGTATGTAGATCCACAAGACAACGTCATTTACTTAAATGCACATCACAAATTGTGCCTTTACATCCAAAGACACTTAAAAAATATTCAGTGAGAAGAGACAACCTTGATGTAGAGGGACACATGGAAACTTATGGGCATTTAGCGGTAGGTTTCCCCGCAAAGACATGAAGTTAGTCAAAGTAGTGAAGGGACTAGTCCACACTTTTTGGCACGATAAAACTAGGCCTTCTTCTAACAAAAAGGATGTGTTAAAACACTGTAGGGGTTCTGTGAACAATGAACCTCATGTTAAACATTATCTTGACATGACACAAACTCAATTGTTCAAGATGTTTAAAGTTTCACACGTAGATCTAAGGCTCGGACAAAGATCTTTTGAAAAATGCAATCCTTGGTATGTTAGAATCAATACCATCCAAAACACTTGTTGTTGTAGATACCACATAGATTCTGATCTATATTATCATACATTTTCACATATACGTAGTTTTTTGCATCCTAACCATGTGCAGGAATGCTCAAGTACAATACCGCCAATGTCATCTAGAGATTTCATCCATAGCATAATTTGTCTGAGGAAAGATGGGAAGACACATTACTTAAAACAATGTGTAGAGGGTTCTTGCAACAATTGTGGTGGGCTATCATTATGGTCTGATTGCATCCATGAGAGTTAAGATAAAGCATTTGGGAATGCAATTATCGAGAAGCAAAACTATCAGTATGATACATATCAGCTACATGATGGGAAAGAAAGCAGGAAGATTAAATTGGTGACTTCACAGGTGACAATGTACATGAATAATATTCATTTAGCTGAGTGTACATTGTTTATGTTGTTTTATAACCTTGTTAAATATTGACATATTAATATTCATGTAAATCTTTTTATGTTGTTTTATAACACTATTTATTTTTTACACCAGGTGCAAGGATGTGATTTTATTTCAGAGTTTCGTGGAAAGATCCAACAGTACATTCAACATGTCGATATGGCACGGTGGCAAGATGATAAATTTAGAATATGTTGGGACACCTTCCCTCTAGGAACAATACTATCAGTGTTTGACTTTGCAAAAAATTACACCCTACAACCACAAAATGAAGTACAAAGTCAATATTATCACTCAGAGCATGTGAGCATAATGGTCCATATCACGTATCAACATGGGCTAGATAGCAATGAAGAAAACCGTGTGATACTGAAAGAAATTCACTTCTTCATAAGTGACGACCGAACCCATGACATCCATTATGTGCATCATTTCTTTAAAGTATTCTATGATCATGTGATAGCTATGAATATACCACTTTATCATCATTTGATTTGGTCAGATGGTTGTGTTGAACAGTTCAAGAATGCATGTGTATTTCAATGGTTGTGTTTGTTTCACATAAAATACAAGGTGCCACATATATGGAACTACTTTGAAACTGGTCATGGAAAAGGAGAGCATGATCGTGCTGGTGCATGCATAAAATATGCCCTTCGAAGGGAAGAGATGAAGTTTACAGGTGCTCTCCTTTTAGATGCTGCATATATAGTGAAATGGTGTGCATCTTCCATGGGAGAACAAGCAACAAGGAAACACCTAGTGTGGAGAATATTCTGGGAGGTGACAAATGTGGATCAATCCCAAACACATCAGGTGAACACAGTGCATGGAACTTGATAGTTTCATTCAATTAGAAGCTCAGACAACTCGGCCTGCAAATTTGGACAAGATTGAAGGATTTTTTTTGCATTTCCTGTAGCATCAATGAATGGGATGATTGTGAGTATACATATACAGTTGATACATGGCATCGAGTGACAGTTGGCACCAATTTCAATGAGGTTAATGAAATAAACCATTTGGAAGATGATTAGACACATATTTCTACATACTATGATCACATATTGGATCTCATACAAGCAAGTGCAAAAGAGTAAATTAGTAATACCTAAATTAGAAATTTAATTTATGTTACATGCAAGACCTTATTTAAAAAATGTATTGTTAACTCAACCTATTTCCTTTCACAAGTCAGATATATGCAGTGGTTTCCCCAAAAAATAATGAACGGGGTTCTGACTATTGGTTGTCACATTGCTTAGAGGGGAAACAAACCATTCTCTAACTTGTTACAGATGATGAAAATATTGAATTCCCAACTGGATCGATGGTTATAAAATGGGATTACTTGACAATAGAAACACAACAGAAAAGGAAGGGTGGGTATGTATATGAGGATTATAAACCACGATCTATTGTATACCAATTCACTAACCTGGTAGTTGGTATAAACATCAAGCTGTGCACACTTTCGAACAAAAATAGGTCACATGTACGATACTTGCTACCTCATATAGAGAACAAAATATTGATAGACACCATCGGCAGCAGAGATGATCCATATGGCCTGCTCGAGTGAGTGCATTGTCAGGTACGTTATTTAAAATTTAAAGTGTGTGTTGAAGCACAATTTCAATTATTTAGCCTTAGTTTATTCCAAACATAAAAAACCTGTGATTGACGGATACCATTCACATACATAATATTATTCAGAGGATATTGGACACTATAAACACGATCCTAC
The DNA here is from genome assembly GCA_001517045.1 of Pseudotsuga menziesii. Taxonomy (NCBI): domain Eukaryota; kingdom Viridiplantae; phylum Streptophyta; class Pinopsida; order Pinales; family Pinaceae; genus Pseudotsuga; species Pseudotsuga menziesii. Next base: position 73,655 of record LPNX010259076.1, read on the forward strand.
AACCTCAGGTGAGTTATCTGTAAATCATGTTTGCACATTTTCATTGGGTTCTCTTTATTTTCTTATGAGAGTACTAATGTGTAGCCTTTCGTGTGCCTAGGATACAAACACAATCTATGGCACATTGGAGGTGCTAAGAACAACCTGGTGTCTTTAGACACCAATAAATAGAAATCTAAAAATAATATGATCTTGAGTTGTTGCAATTCACTTTTTTTAATTTTTTTATATTAATGTACATTTAATTACATTGTTGGGTCAACTCTTGCAACTCTTGAATTGGAGGGTCAAATATGCAAAACCTTCAACCATGCCTGTGTTGGTAGGGTTCCCATATCATCATTTCCCATACAAACTTGCAGGAGCCAACATCAGGCAATTTTGCTTCTATGTTTGGTTTTTCGCTCCCAGACGAAAAGTCACCAAGTGTCCCTAAACCACATTTTCATGCGACTTTAAAATCAAAATAAATCAGAAACCAGAGGTCAAATCAATGAACCATTGACTCCATTGGTCTCCTGGATTGTGATTACCCCTAGGTGGCCCTCTCCCTCATTTTTTCATGGCCCGGTGACTTCATTGTGCATTGATTTTGTAAACTAGGGTTTTGCTTAGTTTTCTTCAATGCAACTCTAGCATTGGTGGGTCAAATCTACAAAACCCTCAACCATTCCTGTGTTGGTAGGGTTACCATATCGGCCTTTCCCATATAGACTTGCAAGAGCCAACGACATGCAATTTTGCTGCTCCATTTGGTTTTTCACTCTCGGACCGAAAGTCACCATGTGTCCCTGAATGGCATTTTCATGCAACTTTAAACTCAAGATAACTCGAAAACCTGAGGTCGGATCGAAGAAACGTCGACTCCATTGGTCTCCTCACATGTGATTACCTCTAGGTGGCCCTATCCCTCATGTTTTCATGGCCCACTAACTTCATTGTGCATTGATTTCGTAAACTAGGGTTTTACGTAGTTTCCTTCAATGCAAATATTTCATTAGTGGATGAACTATGTAAAACCCTTGACCGTGCCTATGTTGGTAGGGTTTTTATATCTTCCTTTCCCATACAAACTTGCAGGATCCAACAGCATGCAATTTTGCTGCTCCGTTTGGTTTTTCTCAACCAGACCAAAAGTCACCAAGTGTCCCTGAATGAAATTTTCATGCGACTTTCAATTCAACATAACTCAGAAACCTGAGGTCGGATTGAAGAACCGTCGACTTTGTTGGTCTCTTCGTATGGGATTACCTCTAGGTGGCCCTCTCCCTCGTGTTTTCATGGCCCAGTGACTTCATTGTGCATTCATTTCGTAAACTAGGGTTTTTCTCAGCTTCCTTCAATGCAACTCTTGCATTGGTGGGTCAACTCTGCAAAACCCTTGATCGTGCCTATGTTGATAGGGTTCCCATATCAGCCTAGAGATCACGGGCTATATTATTCTTGTACTAAAGTATAATCCAACAACTCTCATAATAAAACTAGGGTTCCCAAATTGAGACATGGAACTACAAACTAGGGTTTTATGAACTCTTTAGGTTTGAAACCAAAAGGCCATATAACTAGGGTTTCATGAACTACAAATTGCATGCTATAACTAGGGTTGACGAGTTATGAGATGGAAGTGGAAGTTTACATGCATGCATGACTTAGAAGTAGAAACACATGTACATGAATAACAAGCAAAACCAACTCAGGTTTCATGAATTATAAGAAATCCATGAGTATAGAGAGGAGATGCTATGTTATTTTCATTAAAGTAGAAACCAAAAGGCAATATATCCCTAGGGTATGCTTACAAATTGAAAACCAACTAGGGTTTCATGAACTACAAATTGCATGCTATAACTAGGGTTGAAAAGTTATGAGATGGAACTAGGGTTCTATGACCTTTTTAGGTTTAGATCATTATATTGGTTAGCATCATTTAAGTAGAAACCAAAAGGCCATATACCTATGCTATGCACATACATGAAACAAAATGAATAGGGTTGAACATGGATCACAAGTGGAAGTTCACATGCATGCATGACTTAAAGTAGAAACACATGTACATGAATAATAAGCAAAACCAACTAAGATTTTATGAATTATATAAGAAATCCATGAGTATAGAGATGAGAGGCCATGTTATTTTCATTAAAGTAGAAACCAAAAGGCCATATATCCCTAGGCTACACTTACAAATTGAAAACCAACTAGGGTTTCATGAACTACAAATTGCATGCTATAACTAGGGTTGACAAGTTATGAGATGGAACTAGGGTTTTATGACCTCTTTAGGTTTAGATCATTAGATTGGTTAGTATAATTTAAGTAGAAACCAAAAGTCCATATACCTAGGATATGCACATACATGAAACATAATGAATAGGGTTGAACATGGATCACAAGTGAAATTTCACATGCATGCATGACTTAGAAGTAGAAACACATGTACATGAATAACAAGTAAAACCAACTAAGGTTTCATGAATTAAATATAAGAAATCCATGAGTATAGAGATGAGAGGATATGTTATTTTCAGTAAAGTAGAAACGAGAAGGCCATATAACCCTAGGCTACACTTAAAAATTGTAAAACCAACTAGGGTTTCATGAACTACAAATTGCATGCTATAACTAGGGTTGACAAGTTATGAGATGGAACTAGGATTTTATGACCTCTTTAGGTTTAGATCATTAGATTGGTTAGTGTCATTTAAGTAGAAACCAAAAGGCCATATACCTAGTCTATTCACATACATGAAACAAAATGAATAGGGTTGAACATGGATCACAAGTGGAAGTTCACATTCATGCATGACTTAGATGTAGAAACACATGTACATGAATAACAAGCAAAAACAACTAAGGTTTCATGAATTATATAATAAATCCATGAGTATAGAGATGAGAGGCTATGTTATTTTCATTAAAGTAGAAACCAAAGGTCCATATAGCCCTAGGCTACACTTACAAATTGAAAACCAACTAGGGTTTCTTGAACTACAAATTGCATGATATAACTAGGGTTGACAAGTTATGAGATGGAACTAGGGTTTTATGACTTCTTTAGGTTTAGATAATTAGATTGGTTAGTATAATTTAAGTAGAAACCAAAATGCCATATACCCAGGCTATGCACATACATGAAACAAAATGAATAGGGTTAAACATGGATCACAAGTGGAAGTTCACATGCATGCATGACTTAGAAGTAGAAACATGTGTACATGAATAACAAGCAAAACCAACTAAGGTTTCATGAATTATATAATATATCCATGAGTATAGAGATGAGAGGCTATGTTATTTTCATTAAAGTAGAAACCAAAAGGCCATATATCCCTAAGCTACACTTACAAATTGAAAACCAACTAGGGTTTCCTTAACTGCAAATTGCATGCTATAAGTATCATTATGACCTCTTTAGGTTTAGATCATTAGATTGGTTAGTATCATTTAGGTAGAAACCAAAAGGACATATACCTAGGATATGCACATACATGAAACAAAATGAATAGGGAAAAATTAAGATACTTATGTGAACAATTTAATCCCATTGTCAATTGAAATCATCAATATAGAGTTCAGATTTGTATGTGTTTTGTAGAAGTTTCAAGCACCAATGTATGATATTCGATGGACTTATGGTTTGCCCTTTATGTCCATTCAATGCACCTTCATAATAAGCAATAATAATTTTAACAAAATTCAGATTTTGTTTAAAAACCAACAGTACATAAATGGTTTAAACTTAGAACTTGTCGTTTGAGGTAAAGATGGTAGGGTAAGGTTCTAGGGTAGTCTAGGATGGTTTACGACGTGAGATGAGAGGGTAATGATGAGGTTTAGGTAGCTAATTTATGATGTATTATTTTCAACCAGCAAGAATTTAGGTAGTGTATGGTATGGTTATGATGTTATGATGTTAATGTATGGTATGATGTTAGTATGGTATGGTATGGTATGGTATGTTAGTATGGTATGGTATGGTATGATGTTATGATGTTAGTGGTATGGATATGATGTTATGATGTTAGTGTATAGAATTTAGGTAGCGTATGGTATGGTTATGATGTTAAAAAATTGATGATAGCCCTACATGGGTTGTTAATTGAACAATGATCTTGGTATTTCATTAAGGATGGATTTCTGAAGTTATATATCTTTCTGGTTTTCATAGGTACAATTAATTTGTCTTGGTATTGTATGAAGTTTTGATTATCTTTGTAGGATGTTGTGAACAACTTATGATGTGGTGTCTAGTGATGATCTCCCATGGTGTTGATCTAGTGATTATCTCCCATGGCTTACTTAATGGTTACTTGATATTAGTTGGATGAGTCATACATTCTTCCTTGAAGTATTGAAGATATTCAAATAGTTAGTAGGATATGTCATGATAAGGTCTATAATATCATAATATCACATAGGTGAACCACACATTATCATTTTAATTAAACACATACTTAAT
>LPNX010259076.1:78144-112762 GCA_001517045.1 Pseudotsuga menziesii
CCATATAATAAATATCATGTTCCAAAATCAAGTCAACCATATATATAAATTTGAACCTTTCTTTATATTACATGTACATATAATGTTTTAAAAATTGGCATGCCATGGCCATAATACAAAATAGTGGATCAAACTGTACATCTGTGTGTATACAAACAAAATGTTACATGTATGTGTCCCCCCTATACATTAATTCTAGTCATCCCCCATTTCACTGCCACTGTCAGTGTCTTGTGAGAATTCTATCTTTCTTTTCCAGCTGCTCAGTTGTGATCCTCAACGTTGAATAAGAGGGATAGATCTCATTTGCGGAGATTACAGACAAACCAAAATTTTTAAGTTAGTTTACCATCCTATAAAAATGCTATGTACATTTGTTCAAATTCCGAACCAATATAAAAATTTTACTCACTATCCGTGAGTAAGTTATGGTGGGTCGTGGTGTAAATGATGGTGCCTCACAAGCATCGACCCCAATTGGGTGCTCTTCAAGCACCAGTTGATCGCTATCAAGCTGCATGAAATAATATATATGTCAATGTCAGCAAATCATGTTGATGTAATTGTAACTTCGGAATGTATTCACTTGTATTTCTTATCTATTGTAACTCGATGTTCATTCCGGGATGTATTGTAATGTATTTGAGTCATGTCATACCCCGATGTTTATTCCGGGAAGTATCTATAATGAGAAAGTCATGTCAATTCATTGTGGGTAACCCTCCTATTGGTCAAGGGTAAGTTAGGGAAATAGTCCCCACCATTGTGTTACCCTCCTATTGGGTGGAGGAGGAAAAGTCCCCACAAGTGGTGGGGCACTAGGGTTATTAGACACTCCTAGAGATGTCGGCTCTAGTAAGTAATTGTTAAGTGAGGGCGACATGTTGGAGTGCACTTCAAGTGAACGGAAGAATATAAATAGAGAGTGAGAGACACTCTATTTATCACTTGCACACATATCACTCACTCACTCAAGTGTGGCGCATAAGTGAGGAAGGAAATACACTGGGACTAGACAAGAAGAAGACTACTGCTGTCGGGAGTGCATCTTACTGTTTTTCAGTTTTACCATTTTGTGCTGATTCTATCTTTGAGGAAGTTGCGGGGTTTCTCCTTTATGGTTTCCCCGAGGAAAACTCTTTGTGTCTCTTATCTCTTGTGATGTGCTTATGTTTTATTGATGTGCTTGTTATTCTCTCAGTGAAAAGATCCTAAGATCATAATGCTAGCTTATATGATGAAAAACTAACATGGTATCAGAGCTAACCTAAGAAGAAGACATTGTGCAGCTATAGAAGCTAGGGATTCTTAATTTTTGGGTCTCTCTCCACAATCTATCAGCAAAATTATACTAGGTTGACTCTCCATTGAAGGGCGCATCTTTCTGTCCAAGCGGAATTCAATTCCGAGCATTTTCAGTTTTCGATGCGGAAATTAGGGCTTTCTACAGAAGAGGAATTTTTTGATGAGACCAGCATAGGATTTTTATCCTCTTCAAAACTGAATTTTAGAGACCTGGATCAAGAAATTTGGTTGGGTGAAACTCCCAGAAAGTCAAACCCTAGTTTGACCCCGAGTTAGAAAAAACCCTAAATACTAAAACTGCTAAGTTTTGGTACATTCGCTATATCCTGACATTGGAAACGTTTCAGGAGTGAAAAATTTCAAGGTCCGAAGATAACATCCTGCTGAATCCTCTATCCAAAAATCATCTTCAGAGTCTCTGTATTCCAGGAGATATGATCTCTCTCAGTTAGGGTTCCAGCCTCTTCCATAATTCATCCCTAAACAGGAAATCTAGGGAGATCTGCAATATCTTGGGCTACAGAGGTCCAAATGAAATTATTGAAGATGTTCCAGAAATTTCATGGAATTTAATTTCAGTGGTCCAAATATCAGACTCAGAAGATCAACCAGTGACACGTGGCATGCCGTACAACTTCACTATTCTGAACAGTCCTGTAGCAGGTAACCTTGGGAAAAGGATCATAAATCCCAAATGGTGAAACCAATTCTGATGAAACCTATGGTGTTATATCAAGGACAAGCGAGGTTAGCTCAGTGAAAAATTTCAGACACAGAGGATCAGTAATTTTGGATATATCACAGAAACAGTAATAGGAATTTCTGCAGAAGAAATTGGAAATCTAGGGCTTCCTGTTCTAGGAGCTTCCCTCCACTGTTTTCAGAAAAGGAGTACATTGTACAGATCCATTTGAAGATATATATCTGTCTATACAATCAGATCTGGAAGATTCCAAGTTTTGAAAATTAGGGTTTCTGTGACAAACCCTAGATCAGCTAGCTCCGAAACCAGGACGGACACCTCAAATCGGTAAGATCTATTCCTTTGCTATTTTCATTTGAGGTTCTCATTTCAAAGTGATCTATCACATTAGCTTGATGATAAGCTTGATGAATTTGATGAATTCCAAGCATAGAAGTATTTGATCTCTCTGAAGAAAATGGATTGGACACCTACATGAGTATAGAGGTTCCAGTTTCAGAGGGAGATGAGGCTCAAAGCCTTACACAAGAAGAACTTGGTCAAGGCCAAGAAGATCATGGTTGATTCAGTCAAGGATCAACTTGTACTACAAGTGTCTTCCCTAAAGATACCAAAGATGTTTTGATTCCTTGACCAAGCTATTTGAAGGGAATAACAGAAATCAGAATATGACCTTAAGAAACCAGTTGAAGAATGTGAAGATCCAAAATGCATAATCAAAGAACAACTTGAAGCGGTAAAAGAATAAATGAAGAATGCAGAAGTGGTGATGGCCACCTTGAATGGACTCCCAGGATCATGTGATTCATTCATGCGAGGAATATGTGCCAGAAGGAAGTGATTACTTTTAGCAGACTCTAGGAAGAAGAAGAAGCTCGACTCATAAGAAAAGAAGAGAAGATGGGAGTAATTGAAGATCAAGCTCTCACCATCCAAAGAAGATCCCTCAAGCGAAGAGGAATATGAAGAATTCAACTCTTGAAGAACTTCTTATCCACCTTAGCATTTGGATAAGAAACAATGCTATTATGAATGAAGAAGATAATGAAGTTGAAGACTCAAGAAGGATTCTACCCATGAAACAAATAAAGATAAGTATTCAATTGTCATTTCATGATATTGTTTTGTTATGCATTTGTTTATATTCAGTTGATGTATTATGCATGATAGGATGTTTGCATTAATGACAGCATACTACTAATATGCATATGATGGGTAAGTAGCTCATGGTGCTATACAACTCTCCATTGCTACTTATCTAGAATGAAACCTCTTTGCTGACATATTGGATTAGTGCACAATCTCAGTGTTGTCCTGGTAGAGATGGAAGGCATCTAGAAAGTTTCCGTGAGATATGGATGGATGTTGTATTGGCTAAAGTAGTTGCATAATCATGTATTTATGCATAAGTATTTGCCAGTATGAATATTCCTTATGAAATGTTCTAACCATACAAATGCATTTGACTTGTAGGAAAGATTGCATACATAATCGCCTGCAAGAAAAGAAGGATGAAACTTGTTCCGAAGAAGAAGTGACGACAGTTCAAGATGAAGAATAATATGATGAATGCAGTGACATCATTGATACAAAACCTTCCAGCCATGAAGAAGTAACCAAGAAGAAATGGAAGACCAGTTCAAGAAGAATGATGTCTAAGATGCAGTATCGAGACCTAAAGAGAAGTTCGTAGTTCCATCATGTAGTAGATGGAAACATCGTGGGATACAAAGCAAGATTTGTAGCATGAGGCTTCTCATGAAAAGAAGACATAAACCAAGAAGAGATATTTGCAGCCACTAGAAGTGATGTCACATGACATGCATAATCATGTGTGCAAATGAAAGAAGGCATTGTACGAGTTTAGAAGACACCCATGGGAAACACATACATGATGATATTGATGAAGATATTAACCTTTGCTATAAGGTTGAAGATGCAATTATATACACTAGATGGTCACATAGAATATTAGTAGCATAGGAAGCTACTTGTCACTCCAGTACAAAATGTTTTCAATGCATAGAGCACAGAAGATAGAGGGAGTATGATGCTTCGCTTCAGAGGGAGTGACTATAGAAGATATAAGGTTTGACATGGTACGACAGGATGGGCAGATTACTGATGACTCTAGGATTTACTAAAAGTAAAGTGGATTCCAACCTTTGCTTCAAGGTTGAAGGCGGAAGACCAATGATGTTCCTGTTATGTGTCGGTGCACTATTGTTCTAGGCATGGAGGTGTGGTAGAGTACAGATGGAATATTCCTTGGACAAGGGAAGTATGCAGTAGAGATCCTGAAGAGGTTTGGGATGATGGACTGCAAGGCTATGGCCACACCCATGGCATCGAACCTGAAGCTATTGAGTGACGCTTCATCAGAGTCGATTGATGCTACGATGTATCGTCAGATGATTGGGTCATTGATGTACCTGACGAACACGAGACCAGACATTTGCTTTGCTATGAACACCTTGAGCCAGTACCTGACAGATCTGAGAAGTGTTCACTTGATTGCTGCAAAGCATGTTCTGAGGTACCTAAAGGGTACAGTTGATTATGGGCTCAAGTACGATGTGAATCAAAAAGATTAATCTGGAAGGTTATGTTGGGCAGGTAGTGCCATTGATAGGAAGAGTACTTCAGGATGTTGCTTCAGTATGGGATCAGGTGTGATCTCTTGGTTTAGCAAGAAGCAATCCTGTGTGGCATTGAGTACAGCTGAAGAAGAGTATGTCGCAACTTGTTCAGCTAGTTGTGAGGCCATATGGCTGCGAAAGCTACTGTCTGATATATTTGATCTCCAGTTGGATGCTACTTGTATACATTGTGACAGCTAGAGTTGCGTGAAGTTGTCAGAGAATCCAGTGTTCCATGACAAGTCAAAGCATATCGATATCAAGTATCACTATATCAGGGATATGGTGCAGAGAGGAGCAATGAAGCTCCAATATGTTGCGACGGAGGAATAGATAGCTGATGTATTGACGAAGCCATTGGCTAGGTTGAAGTTTGAGTACTTCAGGGAGAGGCTTGGTGTTCTCCAGATCAAGGTTTCCTCCAAGGGAAAGTGATGAGTCCCAAAGACATTCTGACGAGCAGGTCAGATGTAAGGGCTGAGCCATTCTGTCATGGTGAGAGGATTCAGTTCCTTCCATGTCAGATATGAGTGCTAAGGATCCAAAGCCATTTTGACGAGTAGGTCAGATATAAGGGCTGAGCCATTCTGTCATGGTGAGAGGATTCAGTTCCTTCCATGTCAGATATGAGTGTTGATTGCCATTCTAGGAATGGAGGTACCTCGTCAGTTACCAGGAACACTCAGTCCAGGACTGAGAGAGCCATTCTGATGAGTAGGTCAGATATAAGGGCTGAACCATTCTGTCATGGCTAAAGGATTAGGTTCCTCCCATGTTAGATGTGATTGTTGGCCATTCTATCGAGTAGGACAGATGTAAGGGAAACTGCCACTCTCCGGGAGAGTGGAGGCACCTAGTCCATTACCAGGTAGCTCAGTCTGGGACTGGGGGCCATTATGACGAGGGTGTAGGATTCAGTTCCTACCAGGTCAGATGTGAGTGCATGCCCTTCTGACAAGTAGGTCAGATGTAAGTGCGAAAATCTTTCATCATTGTGAGCAGGATGTGTTCCCACCTGGATGAGAGTATTTCATCATTGTGAGTGGATGTGGTTCCAGCCTGGGTGAAAATAACAAAGTTCTTTCATCATTATGAGCGGATGTGGTTCCGGCCTAGATGAAAGTGAGGAAATCTTCCATCATTGTGAGCAGGATGTGGTTCCAACGTGGGTGAAAACAACAGAGTTCTTTCATCATTGTGAGCGGATGTGGTTCCGGCCTGGATGGAAGTGCAGAACTCCTCCATCATTGTGAGCAGGATGTGTTCTAGCCTAGATGGATGTGAGTACTGTGCCCTTCTGACGAGTAGGTCAGATGTAAGTGCAGGGCCATTTCACAGATGGTAGTGGATGTGCCTACCATGCTAGTGAATGTGAGTGCGGGGCCTTTCTGATGTGATTGTAGTTTACTACATGATCAGATGTGAGTGCTGGGTGTGCCTTTCTGACGAGTAGGTCAGATGTAAGTGTTGGGTGAAGACCTAACTGATGGCTAGGCCTACAACCAGCATGAAAGAAGGCTGGCTCTATAGAACTTCCTATGACGAGATAGTACACACATGATGATGACCAGGTGAGATCTAGATCGAGCTATGATCCAGATCCAGTTATGATGACTCTGAGAGATCCAGATCGAGAGATGATCCAGATCCAGCAGTGATGATCTAGATCAAGAGATGATCCAGATCGAGTGATGATCCAGATACAGTCCAGTGATGTTGATCCAGATCAAGAGATGATCCAGATCCAGTAGTGATGATCCAGGTCGAGAGATGATCCAAATCCAGATCCAGATCGAGTGATGATCCAGATAAAGTCCAGTGATGTTGATCCAGATCGAGAGATGATCCAGATCCAGTGACGATGTTCCATATCGAGTATGATCCAGTGACGATGTTCCATATCGAGTATGATCTAGTGACGATGTTCGAGATCGAGTATGATCCAGTAATGATGATCTAAATCGAGTGATGATTCAGATCCAAATGAAAGACGACTTGAAGACTAAGATGACTTGAATATGATGAGGACTTGACGATGACCAAGATGTTACAAAGAAGAAGACTTATGCTAATAAATTGTGTCTAGAGAATACCTTCCTAGTTAAGAGGGAGTGTTGATGTAATTGTAACTTCGGAATGTATTCACTTGTATTTCTTATCTATTGTAACCCGATGTTCATTTCGGGATGTATTGTAATGTATTTGAGTCATGTCATACCCCGATGTTTATTTTGGGAAGTTTCTATAATGAGAAAGTCATGTCAAGTCATTGTGGGTAACCCTCCTATTGGTCAAGGGTTAAAGTCCCCACAGTTGTGGGGCCCTTGGGTTATTAGACTATCCTAGTGAATTCGACCCTAGGTGAGTCATTGTAAGTCGGGGCAATAGTCCCCACCATTGTGTTACCCTACTATTAGTCGGAGGAGGAAAAGTCCCCACAAGTGGTGGGGCACTAGGGTTATTAGACACTCCTAGAGATGTCAGCTCTAGTAAGTAATTGTTAAGTGAGGCCGACATGTTGGAGTGCACTTCAAGTGAACGGAAGAATATAAATAGAGAGTGAGAGCCTCTCTATTTATCACTTGCACACATATCACTCACTCACTCAAGTGTGGCGCATAAGTGAGGAAGGAAATACACTGGGACTAGACAAGAAGAAGACTACTGCTATCGGGAGTGCATCTTACTGTTTTTCAGTTTTACCATTTTGTGTTGATTCTATCTCTAAGGAAGCTACGGGGTTTTCTCCTTTATGGTTTCCCCGATGAAAACTCTTTGTGTCTCTTGTCTCTTGTGATGTGCTTATGTTTTATTGCTATGATTGTTATTCTCTCAGTGAAAAGATCCTAAGATCATAATGCTAGCTTATATGATGAAAAACTAACAAATCAATGGGTGCACCAAAAAGTTACTTCCGTGTACAAATAAAAATATACTACATTAAGGGACAATGAATTTTTCAAAGAAAGCGAGACATACATGTACCTTGGCGGGGGGGGTGAGCAACGACCCCGATTGGGTGCTCTTCAAGCACCACCTTTAGAGGAAATTTCAATTCAAAATGGGCCTTTTAACTCTAATTCAAATTCCATGTCATCATGTGTTAGCCAATGAAATTGCTTTAAATTTTAAATATTGTATAGGTCTTAAACAATTTTTTAATATAATTTTGGGGATAGGTATCATAAAAAAAACTACTTTTTTTGTTTGTATTTTCGACATATCTCCCTGTGTTTTTACTCAAATTTCGATTGGGAGAGCTCGTTGGATGCGTAATTAAATTTCGCATCCAACAAGTACCCACTAGGCATACTTTTGACAGACCTTGCTACCCAGTCTGGTGTATCATCTATGTGGTATCACACCTCATGGGAAAACTCTACCTATGTTTTTTATTGAAAAGTAAAAGTGAGGAGAGCTTTCCTCACCACTTGCTTCATGACTTCCATACATATATTACTCAAAAACAAGAAATACCTGAAAAAACGTGACCATGATGTCATCATTACGTTTTTTCAGCTATTTCTTGTTTTGGGGGTAGCAGGATCTGTCAAAAGTATGCCGAGTGGGTACTTGTTGGATGCAGAATTTAATTCTGCATCCAACAAGCTCTCACGATTGAAATTTGAGTAAAAACACAGGGAGATATGTCAAAAATACAAACAAAAAAGTAGTTTTTTTCTTTTCTTACTCAAAAATTAATAAATATTATTTTTATTATTTTATAAATTTTCCTTAGGAGGCCCTTTTTTAGTTGAAATTTCCTCTAATGTCACTCACTATCAAGCTACATAAAATAATATATATGTCAATGTCAGCATATCAATGGGGGGAATAAGGAAAAAGATAGTTGCATGTACAAAAAACAATATAAGAAAGATAAGCAATATATAAATATACCTTGGGGTTGTGAAGAGGTTTGTAACTAGTGTGTGGAACAACTAAAAATGGGCTAAGAGAATTGGCATATGCATTAGCGAAGAAGGTCGCTCGGTAGAAAAAATAATAAAAAATACATTCCTATGTACAAAAGCATAAAGATACAATTAGACAATTTCAAATAATTAAAAAAGTACATGTTGAATCATTAAAAACATGATTAAAAGAAAGAGAGACATAAACGTACCTCATGGGGGCTCAAAGGTGGGTCACCAACAACATTGATTTGGTGCTCTTCAAGAACCGCTGCCTCACTAGAAGCCTGCATAAAGTAACATATGTCAATGTGAGATAATAAAAAGAGAACGAGACATATACTACATGGCCAAAAAATGATGTTTTCAAAGAAAGCGAAACATACATGTACCTGAGGGGAGAGGTGGGTCACCAACAACCTAGATTTGGTGCTCTTCAAGCACCACTGGCTCACTAGATGCCTGCATAAAGTAACATATGTCATTAATGTCAGCAAATACAAAGAAAACGAGACATATACTACATGGACGGACAATGAATTTTTCAAAGAAAGCGAGACATACACGTACCTGGGGGCAGAGGTGGGTCACCAACAACATCAATTTGGTGCTCTTCAAGCACCATTGCCTCAATAGATTCCTGCATAAAGTAACATATGTCAATGTCAAATGATACAAATAAAAGGAGACATATACAACATGGACGAAAAATTATTTTTTCAAAGAAAGCGAAACATACATGTACCTAGGGGGGAGAGGCGGGTCACCAATAAAAAAGGTCGTTCGGCTGGCATAGATATCAAGCTATGTGACAAAATATAAAGATACAATTAGAAAATTTCTAATAATTAAAAGCATACATGTTGAATTATTAAAAGCATACTTAAAATAATACGTGTGTTTGGGAATCTTCCTCTACATGCGAGGGACTTGTCTAGGATTCCACAAACTCATCGTTCCCACCCTCTATAAAACATACTGTATCCATATTAGGATGTATTGAATGTTGCAATCTCTACTATAAATATGTAAATAACGATGACAAATTAAAAAGTAAAGCTCTTACAGCTAATGGTGAAGCACCAAAACCATATGCAGCATTGACCGCTGCATCAATATCATCAACATCAACTGTTGGACTATGCGAATTAGGGGTTTCATGGGACACCAGCTATATATTTGTTCACATAAATTGTTAGATAATTAAATAGAAATAAATTACGAAACAATTGAAAATTATGATATAAAACAAAATATAATATGTAAAGAATGAGTTTTACTTACATATATCAAAGTAATCCACCGTCGTGAAACTCTGAAGCAAGACCATAGCATACGCCTCCATACAATGTGCAAAGGTGTGGAATAACATGATGCTCTGAACCCTCTGCGTCTCCAGTGCGATCTGTAGCTCTAGTACGGTCCAGAGACCTAGTAAGTGGATCCTGAGTGTGCGATGGGCCAACCTTAAAAGTGCCAACCCCTTAGCCTACATTGCCTTGGACAGCGGTCCCATGTTGAAGCAATGTATCTACCAAGTCGAATAATGCCTCTTCTATATCATCAATCATGGGACCTGCAGGAGGATATACCCGAGGGGGTTTTGGTGTGCGTGGAGGGCGTGGTACACGATTAAGATCAGTCCTAGACCCTTCCCTATCTTGGGGAATCCCATGAGCCACACCCTGGAACTCTAAAATATCAAAATATTTCACATGTTTCCCCAAGATAAATTCTACATACAACTTCCTCAAGAAATAGAATGGGATGTCTCTATTCCCATGAGGGTCTTCATCGAAGACCATGTACCAATGATCCATCCAATTGGCTTTCACATTTGGTTCCACGCACCAGTCTATGGAAATGTGTGCTCGACTCGTGGGTGGAACCAATCGAGTGCTAGGGTCCCGGAATAATGAAAACAATTGGTCTTTATTTATCTTTAGTTTTTTTACGTCTTTATAGCTCAAACCATTGGAATAGTATTACCTCATGAATTCTCTGTACGAGCTAATGTTGTACAGTGCTCCCTAGGCATTGGCAATTTTGTTTGTTATGGTATCTAAAGCCTCGGCTAATGATTGTCTTAAATGGTCCCCCCCTCTAAACAGTGAGCGAAGGTGCCTCAATGAACCCAAATGAGCCAGAATCTCTGAATTCGGGTCTTTTCCCCCTTCATGTTTGGTTTTGTGTCCGTATTTGGGTTTGTGTTTGGGTCTTGGTTATTAGTGGTTTCATTTTGCACATTTTCTTCAACATTTGTGTTCTTTGTTAATATTAAAACAACAAATTCAAAATTGTTTTAATATTTTATTGTTTGATTTAATTCAACAATTTTTATTATATTTGTTTTAAAAATAAAAATAAAAACTATAAAACTAACAAACACAAATGAAAATTGAAAGCAATTTTGAAGAAAATGACCACTTACCTTCCATTGGATCCAACTTCTAAATTAGTCTTTCCAAATTGCTCAAACTCAAATCGCCATTGCAGTTTTTCGCACTCCCGTTCTCGTGGCCTTGACTGTGAAATGAGAAATTGAGGTCGTGGGCCTCTGTTTTATTTTTATTCTTTGGTTTTACAAATCTCAAGTGCGATATATCACACTTGCGATTTGTAACTCTTAAAAAACGCAAGTGTGATATATCGTACATGCGATATTGGCTAACTAAGCGTAGCCTCGATTTTGGGCTCGGGTTTTCCCAACCTAGCCACAATAACGCATACTCTTAAAAAACGCAAGTGTGATATATCGTACATGCGATATTGGCTAACTAAGCTTAGCCTCGATTTTGGGCTCGGGTTTTCCCAACCTAGCCACAATAACGCATATGCGTTATAGATTAACATATCGGATATGCGTTTCCGATTTCTAAAGTGGCACTAAAATGTTGAACCAACTAAGTAGGAGCACCCATGTGTTATATGTATGTGTTATATAACACATATCACATATGTGATGAATGCACTATATAACACATCACATGAGTTATGTTCTTTTCAAATTTAAGATGGAATAAGTGTTCTCATCAATATATAGAAACCTAACATTATAGCTTGGGGAGTTGGTAGAATAAATTTTAATGATCTTAAAGACTTTTTTTAAAATATTATTTTATTTTATCATTTATCATTTTATTTGTTTAATGACAAATATCATGATTTAAAATATCAATGTTTTATAGTTTTCTGCAATTTTTTTTTAGATTAATCATTATAAAGAAAATTGAAATTTAAAAAAAAACACTTATAAAATTTTACTTTCAAACAATTACAAAAATTATATATATATAAAATATTTTTACATTATTTTAATTGCTTTCTTGATCAAGTTAAGAATTAATTTTCCATCTTAAATAAATTTTGAATTACTTATCCTTAAAAAATTCCATAGAAGTGTGTTTTAGATAAAGCTTCTTTATACCGAAAGGGAATATAACTTAATATTATCCCTCAGTGATGCCATGTATAAGAGAATACATGTACAATACATGAAAGCAACCTTGGGTGCATAGCGAGAAACAAGAAGCCATAAAAAGCTAGTGGGGCAATGAAGCCTAATGTCATACATACATGACCAAACATAATTAATGCGCTCACCAAAAGTACAATCATTAGGTTTCATTGTCGCTATACATTTGAATAGCATTCAGATTAGATTGAGAATTTAATATAATTTCAAGAGAGCTCAGCACTCATGGTCCCTAATAGATGTAATCACTCATGTTTGAAAAATATTCTCATGCCACCATCATGATCTTCACAAATAAAAGCAAAGAAAATTACCAAAGCAAAAGAAGAAAAGGTGAGGATAAGAGAAGTAGAAATAGGAAGAGTACGAGGGAAAAAGTAAGGATAAGACTCAAGAGAAGGTGGTGTTTGACCTAAACTGAAGTTGTACCTTTGAAAATCTATAACCATTATGCATACTTTTAGAATATGTCAAAAGTATGAAAGTCCAGTCACCCATGTTTCACACCATTGCTTTGTTTTTTAACCAGAAAGAAGATATGTGAAATTCCAAAACTGTGGATGCCAGATTTTCCACCTTGTTTGAGGATCCAAATGAACAGAAAATGAACAGAAAAAGGGCACAGTATATGCACTCCAGAGAGTTTACACCATTACATTTCTGCTTTGAAGCTATTAAAGTATATTATACCGCCTATCAAAAACACACTTTATGTATTATATTATAAGTATCTTTCACGTGTGGTTGTGGCTTCTCTTTTTGGTTTTAATAGAATTTGCAATTGGCCAAGATTCCAGGCCATTGATGACGATCAATGGCTGCACTACTTCCTATAAAATCTTTTCTCAGGCTATGAATGCGTTAATCAAAGAGACTTTGGATGTTTGGTAATTGCTTTTTACTGTACAGAATAATGTGGTGTACAGCACAACCGTTCCATCCTTTTTAATTCTTTGCTTTTGGGCTTTGGCAAGCATTCGGATGTATTAATACAAAGCCTGTTCCCCATAATATGGACACTGGGTGCATCAAGGGATTTCTCCATTGCATTGTTAATTGGTTTATAAGCTGGTAGAAGGAAAAAAGCAGGCTGGAATGTCTCCAAAAACGGCGATCCCCTCTGACCTAGCTGCATTCTGTGAACGTGCGCACTCGACGTCCAAAGCCACTACCAACCAGTAATTATATGTTAATGCAAAGCCATTAGATTGGTTTGCCCAACTGTCCTCATTATCTCAGAATATCAGTCAACTTCTAAGAACATTAACCATGATTCCTTTGGGCGTTTGTCGCTATATGATGTTGTAGCTACAGTTTCCGGCGACGAAATGTTGTCATCATTTTTTTCGATATCTGCAATGAAAAATGATTTCTTAGGGTTTTAGCATGTTTGGAATTGCCCTAGATTCTCCAAATTAAAATTTTAAACATTGTACATATCAGATTTTGCATATTATCAATCACCAGATTCCGGCAAAGTGAGACGTCGTAATTGTTGCATAGTCTTCATCGTTTTCTTTGCATCCCATGAGAATTAATTAACAGGTTTCGTACTCTGGCTTTAGCCCGTTCAGTACTTCATATTAAAGGTGACTGGTATATGCTCATAGGCGATGGGCCGAAAAAATCCATATAAAGGCAAATTAATGAAGAAGTACCCTTTCTCTCACTTTTCATTAAACCTCTCTTAATTAAAATAGGGATGTTCAATAATGTTCAATAATTCTGTTTATATGTATATATATTAAAACTTTACTTGACAATTAATTTAAAACTAAATTCTTCAGACACTTTTCAATAACCTTTAGTTAATATATATGTATATATATATAACAACTTTACTGGACAATGTGATTACAGGTAGATTGCATTTAAGCAGTGTTAAAAAATTTCAATAAACTTCACTTAATATTACTGGACAATATGATTACAGGGTCGATTGCATTTAAGCAGTGTTAAAAATTAGGTATTATAAGCTTCTGTTTGTTAGTTAGTTAATATATATATATATATATATATTACAACTTTACTGGACAATATGATTACAGGGTAGATTACATTTAAGCAGTCTTAAAAATTAGGTACCAGAATTGATCTTTTGGTGTATGTAAATAATATCATATGTATTGTTGAAGTAGGGTTTTTCAGGAAATTTAGCAGTAGACATTTTTTGTCCACGTTTCTATTCAGAATAGGGAACCATCACCCCAGAAACTTACAACCTGAAATCATATGTATTATTTAGATTTCAAGGTTTTATTCAGTTTCCAAAGTTTTTATAATGAAATATATAATTATTAGTATTATGTACCATTTGTTAAGGTTTAGATAGATTAAATACTTTCGTAAGGCTTTTTTAGATGTATTTTTTTAATTTATTTTCTATTTTATGTTAAGTAAGGTCTAAGTGTTTTTTGGATAGAAAATTATGATTTTTTTCACTTAAAAAAAACCAAAGTTTTTTAAATAAAGTCATTTTAATTTTACAGAATGTAGTTGTGAACGCAATAAACTGCTTTCTTTATGCAATACTATAGACATATACTTTTCTAAGTGCAATTAAGTGTATAATTTATTATGTAATACTCTAGCCATATCATATATTTTGATGTGTTTTTGTATTGAGATGTATACATATTGGGAGAATAATACCAAATTGTACCTATTGAATTATTTGTATTTTTTTTGTGTTAAATTAAAATGAATTTTTTATATATATTAAGCAATTAGGTTTTAGTAATGTATGGGTTGAGAGTAAAATAGTAAGAAAATTATTAAAGAGTGTTTTTGGCATTGATAAGTTTATTACTGCTTTTTTTCTTATGTATGCAAGATAGTAGTGTCGATTCTATTAAAATAAGAAAGGATCTAAGATACTATAGAAATTTTAATGCCTAAATTGTGTGAGATACCGAGCCTTAATCCAAGCACCTTACTAAGACTTAGATACATAGCCTTAACAAAGAGCCTTACTAAGACTGAGAGCCTTTTAACAAAGAACCTTACTATAGAATGATAGGAAAACTAGAAACTAATAGCCTAGATGTTTAGAAAATGCAAACAAAACCTAACCAAAGAGAAGGCTATAGCCTAGCAAAACAGAGGTGAGTATGAGAAGCAGAGAGGGCTAGTGAGAGGCCTCATTAATTTTCCTTGGGGGTGATAGGGTAATCCTCGTTGTCGTTAATGATAATGAGCTGCTTAAGGATGTGGAATGGAGTGTTCATCTACTACTAGACTTGGGTCACATTCTCCTCAACCACTGTTGTATCTTCAAACCAATAGCCCATGATCTTGGCAAGACTGTATTGCTTGGCTTTAATCATTTTTAGATGAAACAAGACTGTCTTTGAATATTTCAAGTGCGAATTGATTTCCTAGAGCTAACTTCATTGCTCCTGTGCATTATCACCCTTTTCTTCTATGGTTTTTCTAAGAAGAGTTTTCACGAACCTGTTAGCACCTATGCTAAAATTTGAATATTTTTATAAATGCGCCCACATTAAATCCTTTACAAAAGGATAAGCCAGTGAGGTCAAAAAAAATTCATGTTATAGAACCTGAGTAAGTGTCGAACACATTCTAAGGTTCGTGGTCGAAAGCGAAGAAAACATTGAAAAAACCCCTAGGCGCAACCTTGGAAATGAGTCTAATATGAAAAATATGATCAAAGTTAAAAGATGACCAGAACGAATGGCGTGGATGCATAGCACAGAAAAATCAAGGGTTGTAAATCAATTCTCACAAGGAAACATGAGGAGTAGAAAAGCAGAAATACAGGAATTTGGTGATGGAAAGTTGGAATCCTACTTTTCGCTTTCCGCGGGATCGACCGTCGAGAGAGATTCCACCAAAGATCAACGACTCGAAAAGGAGCAGAAAGGCGGAAGCGAAAATATAGAAATTTGGTTATGAGAAGTTAGAATCCCGATTTCCGCGATCTGCAAGATCGACGGCTCAAAACGCTTTTGCCAAAGATCAACGGCTTGGAAAAGAGAAGAAAGGGAGAATCGAAAAGCAGAAATACAAAAATTGGGTAATAAAGTTGGTCACCCGCCTTTCGCTTTTCGTAGGTCGACAGGCCGGAAAGATTCCGCCGAAGATCAACGGCCCAAAAAGGAGTGAAAAGGCAGAAAGAAGAAATATACAAATTCAGTATCGTAAAAGCAGAAATCTCGACTTCCACGATGTGCATCCCACAACTTTGATATCATATCAACAGCTCGGAAAGATTTCGCATAATATCGGACGGTCCACAAGGATCCTGCAAGATAAAAAAGTGGAAAGTGGAAAAGACAGAAATTTGGTCGTGAAAGTTGGAAGTTCGCTTTTCGCGATCTGCGGCCAACAACCTTGTTCTCATATCAACGGTGCGGAAAGAATCTTGTGGAGATCAACAGTCTAAAAACAATTTCACAAGTTGAATACGCAAGGAGGAATAAAAGTGTTGCACATCGTTCGAAGATGCTCTGAACAGTCATTTTCATAAAGCGAGCGTGAGTCTCACATGTCAGGTTTTCCATTTTTGATCCACCACGGGCATCCGAGCGTGCTTTCGTGATTTGTTTGTGATCATGGCGAATTTTCCAACTCATAATTGGTTAGGATTTAGTCTGTGTGGGTTTGATTGCCATGATGTAAACTGATTTTTGGTGCTCTACTTCGAGATTTGTCTCAGAGGCAAATTACTCTATAAATATAGCCTCAATAGAGGAAACCGGGGTTCGACATTCATATTTTGAAGCCTATATGCTTGGTTTTGTAGCTCTGCAACTTTCTTGGAAGTATTAATGCAAATTATTTCATGTGTCTGAGATTCGTCACAGTGTTCAATGTTCAGTCTGTGTTCTCATGTGTGCTTTATTTCCATGTTTGTGTAGTTTCTGCTAATGCGTTTCTAGTTGTATGCAAGGAATTCATTCTCTGTTTAGTGCTCCTTGCATTCGATAACGTGTTTGTTATGTGTTTATGGTAAATGTCTTGGAATTCATCCTCTGTTAGATGCTCCATTTCAGTTATCGGCCTTTACTGTTGCATTTGCTAAAGGTGTTTCATGGGTTTCATTCAGAGATAGGTGCCTCGTGTCTCATTGGGCTTCTTCTCATTTCCCCCTGCCATCTCTCAAAGATGAATACTAGCACCTATTTTGCCTCAAAGTATGAAGGTTATCTTTGGTCATTATTTGTTGTAAGGCCTTGAATGTTTCAGGTTTTGAGCCCACTGCCCAATGGTATTTAATATCTATATGTAAACAACTCTTCCCCCCAGAAATCTAGCCTTCTGAATGCTTGTTTAAACCCATATGTGTATTTGAATGACCGTGCGACAAAGAGAGATCCATCTCTCACTGTATAGGCTAGAATACAGTCTAAAGGTTGGTTTGAAATGGTTACCCCAGTGATTCTCCTACCACAACCATAGAAAAATTATTGGGTGATAACAAAACCAATAGAGGTCCAATGTTTTCTTAAAGACATTCATGCACCTATACTTTTTAGTATTATTGTTATACACTTTATTTTTAGTTTTGTATTTACTATTATATGGCCTGTGCCTCTTAGATATTGGGTTTTAAAATGTGATATGAGTTTATTTCATGATTGTAGTTATGTTTCTAATTCTTATTTTATATCTTTTAATTTTAACTTTGAGTAACATTATATTTATTTTTCACTTTATATCAATTTAATTGTTTTGTATATAGATATGAACTCACTAACAATGAAGTTAAGGTGTATGGTCTCCTTAAAGGATCAAAATTCTTGATCCTAATGATATAAGGTCTCTCATTGTATCCCAGGATTCCACATTACTTGTCAAGTTTATTATGTCTCTAGAGAGTTCAACAATTATTCAAATTCTCAAGGCAAATGATAGATATTTTCTAAAATAAAAGTATAGGCTTCATATCACTTAATCCCCTATATTAAAATAACCAATCTTATAGTCTTAATCAAAATAATGATAATTGCATACAATCCATCATATGCAACTAAACACCATCATATAAGGGTGATCAACATTAAGTTCATCCAATGTATCGAACCACACTTCATATGTCTTATCTATCATCATTTTGAATTAGGGAGGTTTAATTTTGAATTAGGAAGGTTCAATCCCACACTTGTAAGTGGCATTGTGGCATTTGGTATGCTCTCTAATGGTTTGGCTTGTCACAACAAGTTTCCTTTAATGCCATTGAATTCAAAGGTAAAATCTATCTTGACTTTGGGGTTGGATAATTATCTCCTTCATAGAGGAAAAATATTGGGGGTTATGTAATCCTTGTCATTTTCACTCAATTGGAGAGTTTCTAATACAACATTTCATTGCTTGGTTGGTTTAAGTTTTCTTGGTTTTAGGTTTTGGGTGTTGTTTGAGCATTGCATAATCTAAGTGAGCTTGTGTTTTTGGTTCACTGGTTCTTACCTTGCGTTAGGTGGTGGGGGTTGGTTCACTATTAGTCTTTGGTTAGTCTCTCATGTCCATTGTGGATGCTCACTAGAAGGTACTTCTCGTGCCTAGGTTAGCCTTCATATATTTCCGTAAGGGTCATGGAAAATGTCAAAGGGACACATTCATGAAATTCAAAGGATTTTCCCATAGTTACAAAATTCGATCGAATTGTGCTAAGGAATTCAAAAATCCGATTAGATTCAATCATAATTTACCCTATTCAAATTTAGTACGATTTCCATTTCTCTCATTTGCTACTTGGGGATTGAATTACACTAAGTATTTAAATGATCTTATGTGGACATCTTGTCAATTGTGGTATTTATCTCTTCTTGCACAAAGACAACTATGTCAAAAATCGTGTGATTAGCCTAAATCATCGTCCAACACAACTTGTTTAGGCCTTCATTGAAGCACGGAGAAGCAAGCCTATTGAGCTTTGTAGGAGATGAAATAAGGTAGATGGTCATCTCGAAATTTTCTTCTTTAGTGTCACATTGATCTTATGCTATGCCTTGCTCTACATGGCATAGTAAATTGTTCTCAATATAAATGTTTTTGGACAATATTTTGTTTGAGTGGTGGGGATGTGAGAGGTTGACTCATTTGATAAGGATAATTAGAAATGAGGAGTAAGTTTGTCCCAAAAATTATGGAATGTACAAATAAACTTAATTCCCTTGTAAAATCTACAATAATTTATGAAAAAAATTAATACATATTTTCCTAATTATCCAAAGAAAAAAGAAGTTGGAAATGATAAAATAAGTTGAGACTCGTAAAATGGAAGAGGTAAAACATTTTGTTCAAATCTACCCTAGTCTTACTATGGGCCCTAACTATAAAACAAGATGAATAATAAGACAAAATGAAACTTAAAGGAAGCATAGCTTTTATTACACTAATTATGTTTTGTAAAACTGTACTTAATTTAAATCCATTTTTTTGTTTTGAATTTAACTAGATCAAAATATCTTTAAAATTCTGCTAAATTTTATAAATAAATAAAAGCATATATAAACACAAACATTAAGCATCTCATCCACCTAACAACACAACAAATAAACATTGCTTTAAACACAATCAATATTACTAAATTATTGAACCTCTTACAATAATAATAATCTATAAAAACATAGAAACACAAAACACGAGTATGCAATAAAGCTGCTGTAAACTTTCATTCAAATGAATGTTATTCATCCAAAACAAGCGAACTTAGCGTGAAAAAACACAATGTAATCACATTGATGGACGATATTTGACCTATGATTGCTCGTTCAGGAAAATAATCACAGTCACATGATTAAATATACCCCTCGGAAGACTCGAGAGTAATTCGACCTTTAAATGAAAAAAAAGCCAACGGTTAACCTTTTTCTACAACGTTTTGAAATAAAGTAGTTGACTTACACGTTAAAATATTCCCTATGCATACTGGATCCCAGCTTAAAATGGATCAAGGAGCCGTGGGCTGCTGTAATCCAGGATACTTTGAGAGAACTTGTTTGACAAAAGTTCGTACGATACATAACTTTGCTTGGATTTTAACCATCATATAAACTGATCTCGGTTCTAACTTCTTACTATTTGGACAATGGAAGGAATCTGTCTGTAGAACTAAAGACGATTTCATGATGGAGTAGTGGAAGAATGTTTCTGTATAGTCAATAGGGTTTCAGTGTTTGTGTCCGGAGACAGCTGGTTTCACTTCACATATACGCCTGCGGGTTTACTGACAAATCCAGCCTACAGTACTTAGGATATAGAATTTTTTGGGAATGGTCAGCGTCCGCCCGTGGGAAAAAGCATATACGACGACTATGTCGGAGGTGGCGAAATTATTACGATATTGTTAATGAACGTCTCTGTACATTGCATTTGAACGTTCATTATGCTTGGGAAGGTTATTATAGATATAAATGGCCTGTACGATTGATTGGATTATATTCATCCACTTGGATAGGATTTTATTGTATAAATCTTGTCAGTCACCTCTAATGCTCTGGATCACCGGCATAGCGCATGTCTCCGTCGTTATTATTCAGATTCATACTCGAGTGCTATCATCTATAGATAGTGATCAATGCATGGGATATACTGCGTTCAATCAATTTTCTCTTGCAGTGTTTATCAGTCTTCTTGATAATCGAGTATTATCAGAGTCAGGGTCTTTGGCGTATCCAAACGAATCGAGAACATGAAGTCAGGTACATAATTGGGCCGGCACTCGGTAAATATCATTTCATATAATCATTGCTGTTTGACTACCAAAAAAAAAGAAAAAATAATAGAACCAGATAGCTACCCACGAAATCTCAAATCTCAGAAGAGTTGATTTCTGTTATTTTCATGAAAGGAATTTTAATTTAGGATTTGACTGATTAAAGCGCCTAGATGGTATTTTAAATTCAAAGTTGGAAATTTTCCTTTTCCTTATTGCCCAGTGATCTTAAAGGCGTGGAGAAATAATTTCTTCATTTAACCACAATCTAATGTTCACTGATCTTAATGGCGTGGAGAAATGAGTTCTTCATTTATACCCTCAATCTTGTGAAAAAATGCTTTCTGTTGAATCAAATTCTTGATATTGACTATCATCTTTTGAAGATATTTTCTTTTTCATCAAATCACTGGTTTTTTACAATAAATTTCTCTACAAAGAAAAAGCAACCCCAATAATTCAATCGACATAAACCAAATAGGTTGAAATTAAATATACAGAAACGACATTTGATACATAGAAAATAATTAATATATAGAAACACTTGTTATTATAACTTGGATCCATTGAGTGGAGCCCCTGAACCAAATATAGAATTCTAGTGGCATGTCCACAGCTTTTTTTACATATACACCTGTTAACTATATTTTACACAGGCTTTTAGAATCATGAAATTACATGCATATCACAGAAATTAAATTATCCTGGTAATATCTGATACATATTGGTCAATCGCATTCTAATCTCACAGAGTTCTTAGTGAAATAGATAATCATCTAAGAACATCCAAGTCCAATCCCAGGCTTACGAACTGTTTTAAGAATCTGCACCACCTCACGCATGGTGGGTCGCAATGCAGGAGAAACCGATGTACAGCGGATTGCTAGATTCATTGCACGCATCATCTCTGCTTGATAGACCGGCGTAGAGTCTGATAGAACTGGATCGATCAGGCGGTTACAATCCCAATCCCCGTAAAGTGCATGTGCCCAGTCTACAATACTCGCATGTTCTCCAAATTCTGGCTCAATTGGCCTTCTTCCTGTTAGCATCTCTATCAGGAGAACCCCAAAGCTATACACGTCCGTCTTCTCCGTGAACTCCTTTGCATATATATACTCTGAAAAGAAAAGAAAAATCAGAAAAAACGGCAACTTTTTTCATCAAGAAATGAGCATTTACAGTTTTTAATGGAAAATATTATCCATTTTAATCCAAGCATCCATTTAGATGTATCATCTCTCTAACCCTAGCAAACTACATTAACCAGTCAAACTATAAAACAGCAAAGTCTATAGTAATGCATCGTTTAAACATCCTAAATTTATGCTTTTAAATGAATGCATTAAAGAGAAGTATAGCCATTGAGAACCCCATGAACTGATAACTTATTTAACCTGGAGCAACATAGCCGGAGGAAAGATATCCTTTGGAATCCTTTGAAGATGACGGTCCAGTGGAGAATTTGATATTAGGGCTGAGATGAGCTCCATAGTCTGCATCCAGAAGTATTTTGCTTGACGTCACGTTCCCGTGCAGAATCCCAGGGCTGCATTCATGGTGCAAATATGCCAAAGCCTTTGCGGTTCCAGAGGCAATCTTCAGTCGTCTTCGCCAATCGAGATTTTTGAACCCAACGCCTTCATGAAGAAGCCCATGCAGACTGCCTTTCTCTATATACTCATAAACAATTAGCAGCCCACTGCCAGTGGCATTTTTGCAATATCCAAGTAATTTCACCATATGTGGATGGTGCAGTTTGCCCATGTACTGGATATGATCTGGATTAAAAGCAAATGCTAACTCCTTGACAGCTAACAGCTTCCCTTTCTTGGTGAATCCTCTGTATACTGTCCCACTGCTTCCCTTAGCAATAGCATTCTCTTCTTTCATGGCATTGACAACTTCTTCGACTGAAAATGGATGTTTCTTATTAAACGAAACGAGTTCCAAAGCATGGGTAGCACAATCGGGAGATGAGACTTCTGCAGATTCGACCTTTTTAAGCTGCTGCGATCGGCTTCTGAGACGAAGGGTCCAGTATATGATTGCAAAACAGATAGCAACGAATCCCAGCACAGAAGCCGCAATAGAAGCATTCAAACCAGGCCTCCAACTCAAGTCCGGGCATTTTTTGACACCTGGGCTTACTCCACAGACCCCATCGTTACCATCGACTGCTGTGGAATTAATCTCTACAAATGCCCCAGTAAGAGGCAATGGCCCGTGCAGGTCATTGTGGGAGATGTTAACAAAAACCAGCGACTCCACGGAGCCAAGATCAGATGGGACTTTTCCAGTAAGAAAATTTGATGAAAGATCAAGAGACCCCAATACTGGCATACTGGCTATTTTTTCCGGAATTTCTCCCACCAACCTGTTGTTGCTCAGATCTATGTCGACTAATTTAAGGCAATTGCTAATCTCTTCAGGAATCCTGCCTTCTAACAGATTTCCACTCAGATGCAATTGAGCAAGCTCGGCTAGGTCTCCCATCTCGGACGGAATCTGTCCACTGAATCTGTTATTTGACAGATCTAGGGTTTCGAGCTTCCGAAGCTTTCCCATGGAGGGTGGCAGCCTGCCAGTCAGCCGGTTCCTCTGAAGCTGAAGCATTTGAAGGGAGGGCATACGCCAAGGAATTCGATCAACGCTCCCGCTCAAGTTGTTCGAAGAAATGTCGAGATAATAAACGAGAGGGAGCTGGGTAAACCCGACGGGGAAGTCCCCGGAAAGATAGTTTTCCTCGAGGCGCACTCGCCGCAGGCTTTGACAATTCGCCAGGCTTTCCGGAATGGGTCCGCTGAGAAAGTTCTTGAACAGTATAAGCTTGTAAAGGCGTTTCGAGTTGCAGAGGCCAGCCGGTATCGAACCGTGGAGCATATTCCCCGAGAGATCCAATGCCGATAGATTGTTCCTCGTGCCCAGTTCTGCAGGTATATTACCCCGGAACCTGTTGGCCCAGAGCGCAAGAATATCAAGCTGCGGCAGCAAGGCGAGAGAGGACGGGATTCTACCCGTGAGATTGTTGGCAAACAAATTCAAAACCTGCAGACTTCGTAGATTCAGGATCCTTTCATCAATTTCGCCATTGAGGGCATTGTCGCTGAGATCCAAAGAAACGAGCTTCGTGAGATTGTAGATGGACATGGGTAATGAACCCGAGAGCTTATTCTGATACAGAAAGAGCTCCTCTAGACTAGTAAGATTACCGATAGAATCAGGGATTTTCCCTGTGAGATTATTGTATACAAGGTCCAGATGACTTAGAGAGCCAATTTCTCCTATCTCAGAAGGAATTTCACCAACGAGCTGATTGTAGCCCAGATAAAGCCATTCCAGCTTCTGGAGTTTCTTCAAAGAAGAAGGGATTTTCCCCGTCAGTTCGTTTCCTGCAAGTGTCAAGTAGACTAAGCTCGTCAGATTAGAAATCTGAGGAGGAATAGTCCCCTCTATACAATTACCGCCCAAATCAAGATAAATGAGACTCGGGTACAGCCCAATATCAGAAGGAATTATTCCAGATATCATATTATTGTAGAGATCCAAGACCTCCAACATTCTCAGACTCGACAGGCCAACAGGAATCGCCCCAGAAAAATTGTTGCCACGCAGAATGAGTTTCCTCAGACTCGAGCAATTTGCGAACTCGGCTGGAACCGAGCCCGAGAAAATGTTGCTGGACAAATTCAGAACACGAAGGGCCTGCAGCTCTGCAATGGCCGAGGACAAGGTGCCAGTTAAATTCTTGCCATGCAGATTCACGGCAATCACTGGCCCTTGCAGCTGCGATTTGCAGGTGATGCCAGTCCACGCACATGGTGACAAGTCATTCTTTTTCCAGTCGGAAAGAAAATTAAGTGGATCCTTTACCATGGCTTTGAATTTGAGCAAGGCATCAACTTCCGCATTAGCATTCACTGATATACCTGCAAACAGCCATACCCAGCCCACACAAACTAACACAATCGTTCTTGGAATTCCCATGCGCAGCATATCCATATAGCCTGATCTCAATTATCTCAATGCACAATTCTTGGCTATCTTGACATGCGAAATAGATATAGATATCCGCCTGCCTGCAACTCCAGACTAATGAGCACAAGAGCTACTGCGACAACCCACCCATTTATACTGCGTAAATTCATTAAAAGTTCTAAAGTACACGCGTTGTGCATCCCAGTGGAGAAAAGAATAGAGAATTTCGAGCATTTTAAGGGGAAAACAGGAAGAAAAAGGCAGTGGGAGGTGTGTGGATGGGGTGGCCCCCCAGCCCGTCTCCCCAAGTTGGGGCATCAATCCTGCTGTCCTCCTCCGATTATCCACTAACCTTTTTCCTTACCCATAACCCTAAAATTATTTCAATGAAAACAGATCATTGCTCGCACACTATTTATAAAATCTCAATGTAAACACACCAGCTGCAAAACTAACATTGCACAGAAACGCCCGATATAAAACAACATTATATTCTGCCACAATCAGGCCTGCTTTTCTATCTGTCTCCGTGCGCGCGTGCTGCAGACGGCCCCATCCATAGACATAGATAGCCATGCCTGGCCCCCTCATTCCTTCCATCCGTTTTTATTATTATGAAGATTCGCACTGGTCATCTCGCCATCTCACACAACCTTAATCCCTCTTATGAAACATGAAAACCCTAACTCTACTCGTTGGTTGAAACCCTATTATAACTCTAAGCTCAACGGGTCTATACTTTTCGATTTGATGGGCGGTGCCTCCCGAATTTCAGGTGGCGTGTTTTTTCCCAATAACTGTAGCATAAGTAAGGAACGAACAACAAAATAAATGAGAAAGAATGCATTTCAACCTTAATCCATCGTATGAAACATAAAAACCCTAACCGTTGATTGAAACCCTATTATAACTCTAAGCTCAACGGTCTATTCTGATCCATCGTTGATTGATACCCTATATAACTCTAAGCTCAAGTTCCTTACAACAAAATAAATGAGAAAGAATGCATTTCAACCTTAATCCATCGTATGAAACATAAAAACCCTAACTATGATCGTTGATTGAAACCCTATTATAACTCTAAGCTCAACGGTCTATTCTGATCTATCGTTGATTGAAACCCTATTATAACTCTAAACTCAACGGTCTATTCTGATCGATTTGATGGGCGGTGCCTCCCTGATTTCAGCTGGCGTGTTTTTTTTTATCCATTAGCTTTAGCAAAAGTAAGTAAAATAAATGAGAAAGAATGCATTTTGCTTACGTTACTAATGACTCATTCTAGTAGAATATGTGGAAATGTGTATGCAAATCACTTTCTAGACCATCGACACAGCGGGTATGTCGGTGCTGATCCATCCTTATCATGCTCCCCCAAAGAGTTCATTCACGGTCCCTCCCATAGCTTCTTCGTAGCCCACAACTCCATAGCTGGAGCTACCGTGGAGCAGCATAGATTTCGGAATGTGTTTACCCTGGACAGGGATGGATTTGTTAGTATGGATTCTGTTATTCAAATGTATTAACATTTTAATATAAAATTTAAAGTAATTAAAATTAAAAAATATTTTTTTAATATAATAAAAATTATACTATAATTTGTATATATTTATTTTAAATTTAAATATTAAAAATTATAGACATACAAATCTTTAAAAATAAAAATTTATAAAATATAATATTAAAAAGCAAAGAGCAAAGGTGTAAAGAAAGAGATTGAATGTTTGAAATTGTATAATCAATAATGCTTACACAAATGTGAGGATGATTCAAAAAAAACTGTGTGAAAAGAAACACTTAAATACTCATGTTAATATATTAGTGGTATATATGTTAATATATTACTGGTATATATGTTAATATATTATTAGTATAATAATTTTTAAAATTATATTATAAGAAATTGCTTTACATAATATAACTTTATTATTTTTATTTTCAAAAGCATAGATATTAAGTTTTTAAAGGATTTTTAAGTATAAAAATGTTATTTTATAATATGAGTTAATTGTTTATATACAAGTATCAAATTTTTTATAGAAAAGATGTTTTTTTCTAAATGTTATATATATAAGAGTATTGTGAAACTTGAAAATCTTATAGGAAGAGGTAGTTGAGATTAATGTTCATTTAGATGAATTTCAGATCTTGAACTCTCTTATAGAAAAGGAAATTGAGATTGATTCCAAATGGAATTTAGTAGTTTTATGGAAAGAAGCAATAGACTCAGCCATGCTATACAAAGAGGTTACTAAGATTTATATATCTATATATGAATATAACACTAAGAAATTTTATGGAAATCTCAATTCAAATCAATGCTTATAAGAAATATCAATAAAAGATAGATGCATATTTGCAAATGTCAAACCCATTGAGAACTTGTCTATGAATATCATACACAATATTGCCATGGAACTCGATGATCTTATAGAAAGAAGAAATAGAGGTTGGTGTATGTCAACAAATAACACTGGTTGCAATCTTATGAAAAGAGGTAATTGAGATTGATGCCCATACACAAATATCAAGCCAACAGTATTATGGGAAGAGATAGTTCCAATATATGTGTATTTACAAATATTGTATCCATCCAAGTCTCTTATGGAAAGGTGAATGCATATTTACAAATATAAAACATGGTGGTCTTATGGAAAGGAAGAGTTGAGATCGATGCCATCTAATGATGACCATTGATATTCTCAATACCTATCCATAAATATCAAACTTGGAAATATTATAGAAAGAGGACATTGATCCTTGATCTTTATTCTTTATATGAGGTCTTATGGAAAGCAAAGATTGAGATTAGGTGGAAAGCAGAAATTGAGATTAGTGCTTATTTACAAATAGTGGCAAAGACACTAAATAGTATTATGGAAAGATGTAGGGCAAACAATGTTCCTATCGAAAAATATAGTTTACTCGATAGTCTTATGGAAATAGGAAATTGATATCATTACCCCACACTGGTGTTTTAGAAGATACAATCGCTCTTTGATTCCTATCAATGAATATCAAATTCCATGCTCTTATGAAAAAAGAAAGTTGAGATTTTTCCTATCTATGAATAGTAGGCCTTGAAGTATTATGAAACAATAAATCCCCACTTTGTTATTGAAAGAGGTCATTGAGAAATATACATATTTGAGAGTATAAGACACATTAGTTTTATGGAACCAAATCATGTTATGGAAAAGTGAGATCTTATCCATGAATTAGCATTAGTATTGAAAGAGGTCATTGAGAGAGATCATGCCTATATGAAAATATGACACCCTTGCAATCACTACAGAAGCACACAATATTATAAAATGTGGTAGTCAAGAT
The DNA here is from genome assembly GCA_001517045.1 of Pseudotsuga menziesii. Classification (NCBI taxonomy): domain Eukaryota; kingdom Viridiplantae; phylum Streptophyta; class Pinopsida; order Pinales; family Pinaceae; genus Pseudotsuga; species Pseudotsuga menziesii. Next base: position 106,169 of record LPNX010259076.1, read on the forward strand.
AAACATTTGTAACCCTACCTATATATGAATATAAGACCCAATAGTGTTGTGGAACTTATATAAAGAGGCAATTGAGTTTGATGCCTCGTAGAAAATATCAAACATAATGGTTAATGGTTGAGATTGATGTATAGTAAAGAATGTAAAAATGATGATATTATGGAAAGAGGAAAGAGGGATTAATTCATATTCATGATATTGTACACCAACCTCACGACCTTATGAAAATGCATGCAGTTCATTCGTGTGCCTATTAATTGTTAAATTTGAGAGCCATAGATCTACATGCCAATATGAGAGCTATTTAAAAGGAATTATGCAGTGGAATAATTAAGTTCAATATACATTGAGCAAAGATATCATGACACAAATTTCAGATAAATCGGACAAGAATTGCTCAGATAATCAAAACATTAATATTCATTCATTAATCAATAATACAATGATTATAAAATAAATATAATTTTAATAATGTGGATATGATTTGAATCTACAAGCTCAAGCTGATTGTTTAGATAACTCGGTATGGAAAAATCATAGCTGGAGCTCACTAGTTTAACTCTGGACGTCTAAATTAGTCTACAATCAGTTAACTTATGAGGTAGGTGGAAAAAAGGTTCCACACTCTATGCACACATGCAAAACTCGCTCTAGGCTAACTAATTGTAATTGGAGGATAACTCGACATAACTGCTTATCTACCACAACCAACTAAAGGTGGTTGTCGGTGGAACTCAGAGTGGTATCCTACAATGTAGGGATTGGTCCTAGAGGCATATAAACTCATGCATACACATGCAGTAAGTGGAAGATAACCTCTAGGTGTGTCCCCCATACTCTAGTACAACGATAATAACTTACTAAGTTAGGAAAAATGACCAAATAGACTATCTTGGACAAAGGAGGATTAATTAATCCTAACAGCCCCCCTTAATCCTAACTTTGGACAACTTGGGCCTTGACAACTAGGCCATAAGTCACCCATACAATCTAAATGAAATAAAATACTACTTAATAAAATAAGGAAAATGGGGAAAACCTCATGGGAAAACCCCCCCTCAAGATAAGCACGAGATCAAGAAACAAGCTTCCATACTCGAGATAAATTTTTTCTCTTTGAGCAAAAACTTGTGAAAAAATTCCTACAATCTGCAACTCTGTGGAGTAGCCATGTAGAATCATGGTTCTTGTGTGCATCAACATCCATGGACTGTTCATGTGAACCTCTTGATATTCTTCCGATCTGATGATAGATAGGAGCTAGAGAAATAATGACTTGGTCCAATTTATTCTTTAGTGGGCCGAATTGTGGATAAGTCCTTACCATCAAGTAGCATCTCTCAGGAAGCTTGTTGCACCTCACTGAAGGAAGTGTAACTAAATGAGAGAGTGCAACATGTCCATTCTGATACTGGTACCTCGTTCTTCTTTTGTCCTTGGATCACCAACAACATTCATGGTTGCTTCAATGAAATTTTTGGCCCATTTAGGCTTAGGCCACTAATTTGGAATACAAATTGGATCTAGATATAGATCCTTTTGAGGCTCAATCTCAATCTCAATATCAGCTAATCTTGTTCCTCATATTCTGAATCTAAAACTTTAAACAACACATCATTAACAGAAGGTGTAGATAGAATTTTTTTACCCCTCCTTTCGAATGTCTATTGAGGTTGTACTGGATCTGAGTATGGCATAAAGTGTGAGAATTCATATGCCTTGAAGGCATGGTTTGCAAAAACCTTCTCTATGATCTTTCCAGTTGAGATATCTATGATCTCCACTGATTCAAGACCAAATACTACTCACTTTGTTGAGCCAGTATGTGTCATCCGGTATACAGATAACAAATTTGCAACTGAAGAGGGCACATAGAGTACATTTCTGAACACTCCATGTTTTAACTTGATAGAAGCCTTTCCTTCAGCTCAAATTTGGGTATCATCAACCATGTGAATACTCATACCATTTATAGTTTGTAATGAAGATAATGATTCTCTGGATGCATCCATATGAATCCAGGATGTTGAAACAATGAGGAAGGCATGTGATTTTGAACAACTAGCCTTGAGTGCATGGCATCTCTCATCATGATCTTCATACTTTTCTCCAAAGTCAACCTTCCTTGTGCTTTCACGGAGGGAAATATTGTGTTGCTCAAGGAGTTTTTGCAATTGATCAATGGTCTTCTTCATACAAGAAATTTCTAGATGAAATCATTTCATACAGTAGGAACATAGAGCTTTCTCAAATTTCTTGTTTTTTCTTAGAACCTGAGGTTCCATTGGAAGATTTTTTATTCTCCTTTGAATTCAAATCAATATTTTTGGTCTCCTTCCCATTTTGCTTCCCTCTTGCTTGTGCATTGCTAGATTTTCTGGCTAAGAGTGCTTGATTCTTGGAATTTTGAAGCACTCCCATCTGAATCAATTTGTCTTGCTCTAGGAGCAAAGACTCTGCAAAAAGCATCTAGAGAAGGAATTTTCCAATTTGGAATGGAAAATATTCCGAATTGGAAAGTAGAGACAATCATTGAAAATTTTGAGCCAAACTTTCTCAAAAGTGAGAGAACAAGCTACTCATCCTTCCTTTCTACCCCACATTTTTTGCATTGTAGTACTAGAGCATTGCATTTTGAAAAGAATTGTTGAATAGCCTTGAAACTACTGGGTTGTAGTTCAATTAGTTCATTCTCCAAAATATGGCCTCTAAGCTCATCTTGTTTCCTAAACAAAGATTCAAGCGTGTCCCATGCTTCCTTTGGAGTTTTGAGTCCCTCAAGGTGAAACAGAAGATCCCAGGAGATGTGAATGCACATGAAATCAAAGGCTTCATCTAACCGATTCAGAATCTTGGATTTCTCAACATACTGTTGGGGTTCAAATTCTCTTCCCATTTTCATCCAATACGGTCCCTTGTTCCACAAGGCCATCTACATATATGTCCTCCAATCAATGTAATTGAAGGGTGTAAGGATTTTGGGTATATTAACAGAAGAATACTCCATTTCACTGTATGTTCATCAGTTAAATATTTCAAAATCTACGTAGGTACCTGCAAAAACTGATTGCAAAACAAACCAATTTGCAGTCATATGTGAGTTCAAACCCTTCCACCTCAACGTGTGCACTTTTTCATAGTTCATCACACCTGGATAGACTTCTCTAGATAGAATCCAGAGGGAGCAATGCTAAGATTCCATGAATTATGTGGAAACTCAGCTACTTCTGGTGCACAATGGAGGTTTCTGAGGTTTGCTGCTAGCCTGAACAAGGCTCTGATACCATGTTAATATTTGAGAGCCATAGATATACAAGCCAATATGAGAGCTATTGGAAAGGATTGTGTAGTGGAATAATTAAGACCAATATACACTGAGCAAATAATTAATGACACAAATTTCAGATATATCGGACAAGCATTTCTCAAATAATCACAACATTAATCTTCATTCATTAACCAATAATATAATGATTATACAATACTATAGAATTCGAAAAATGTGGATAGTATTCAAATCTAATAGCTTAAGTTGACTGTTTAGCTAACTCAGTGTGGAAAATCCATAGTTGGATCTCACTATTTTAACCCGAGATGTCTAAACTAGTCTACAATCAGTTAACGAATGAGGTAGGTGGAAAAAAGGTGCTACACTCTGTGCATGCATGTAAAACTGGCACTGGGATAACTAATAGTGATCTAACTGATTGTAACTGGAGGATAACTAAGCATAACTGCTTACCTACCACAACCAACTGAAGGACGTTGCTGGTGGCACTCAGAGAGGGCTCCTATAATGTAGGGTTTGGTCCCATAGGCACATAAACTCATGCCATGCACATGCAGTAAGTGGAAGATAACCTCTAGGCGTGTCCCCCATACTCTAGCACAATGATAATAACTTATTTAGGAAAAATGACCAAATAGATTATATTGGACAAAGGAAGATTAATTAATCCTAACATTAATGAAGATCAAATTTGTCTATGTTACGGAAATAAGAATTTGAGATTGATGTCTTTGACAATATTATGGAAAAACAATTGAGATTAATTAATATCCATGAATATTAAACTTGGTGATCTTATGTCAAGATTCATTTCAATTTTATCGCTATAAGCGACCTTATGGAAAGTAACAATTAAGATTGAAGCATAAAATTTGAAAATAAAAAGCAAGCCAATACATATTCTTATGGAAGCGGACATTTAATATTTTAAGTCCTATCTTCAATTTTTAAACTTGGCCATATCGTTAAAATAGGAAACTGATATTGATGCCTCCTAACAATCTTATAGAAATAGGCAATTAAGATTGATGCATATGGAATGTATGGAAATAGGATCTATTGAGATTCTGATCCTCAAAGGTATTATAAAAATATGCAATTAAGATTGATGCCCTTCTATGGTCTTCTAGAGAAAGGAACAACTAAAATAATGCGGATATGCGAATATCGAACCTAGCAATCTTCTCGAAAGAAGAAACTGATATTGATGCACATTTGCCAATATCAAACCTGCATAATTGTCTTATACAAAGTGGTATTTGAGATTGATATCTATTTGTGAATATCTATCCAAGCCATCTTATGGAAAGAAGAAATTGAAATTGATTCCACCAAATGGTATTACGGAAATAGGAAATTGAGATTGATTCCTACTAGTATTATATGGAGAGACAATTCAATGAATGAGTTTGACTCCCAATTTTTTTCTACAAAGAGGTGCTTGAGATGGGTGCCTATGAAAGTCTTATGAAAAGATGCAATTAAGATTCATACCTCTTGTCAATGGAGACTTTAGTGGCTAATAAATCACTAGTGAGTATATTTATATCATGACGATTCAAATCCCTCCAATGGTACAATGTGTCTATCCAAACTGATTCTTTAAATTAGGGTATTTTTAGGGGCAAAATTTCACATATGTTACTCAGGCTTTTGAGAGTGACATTTGAGATTGAAGCTTATTAGTGAATATTAAACTTTTTTTTCATCTTATGGAAAGAGAAAATTTCTAGCTTATTATTAATATATTTAAATCATTTGATTATCTTATGAGAAAAAGAATTGAAATTAATACTAGGGTAGATTCATATTATCCCTGGATCTATGAAGATGAAAGCTATCAAATATGTTAAACTATGATCCCAAAAGAAGTGGTTGTAATCTCTCTCAACTTGATAAAATTCATAACCCAAAATTTATATATATATATCCAAAAGAATAATCAAAACTATATTTTTTTTCCAAAGAAAAAATTCATAAATATATTATTCACATTCAGCAGATGGCCCTAAAGGTCCATTATACCAAAAAAACCAACTATAAAGTTGACATTACATACAGATAATTGCCTCATGAAGAGCACAATGTACCATTAATATCCAAAATCTGACCCAACTATAAAGTTGTCATTACATACAGAAAACTGCCTCATGAAGAGCATAAAGTACCATTACTTTTCAGCAAAAAAAAAATCATAGATCAAGCCTATATTAACAGCCATCCAGCAGAAAAATAAGTCTGATCATAGCAGACTTTTTTCATCATTCCTGATCAATCAGGTCAGATAAACTGTGAATCGAAGGTGATCATAAGCAAACAGACCAGAGAAAAACTAGCTGGCTGAAGTAGTCTCAACATGAATGATAAAGCATAACCGCATTAACTGAAATAAAATGCTGAGCAAAAATTCAGCAGCAAATAAATTGGCCATGTTTCCATGCCATCCAGTGATTCATCCAGTGTTTCGAAGAAATTTCATATCCATTTCAACGCCTATTAAGAGGCCATCAGCCCGCATGTCATGCTCTCAGTATATTTGCTTGTAAATCACCAGAGGGGCAAGATGAAGCATATTATTTTCAGCCAATGCATCATATATCAAGGGTGGAGCCAAAAATCAGGAAAAGCTGATCACATCAGTTTAAACCATAAATGCTCAAGCCTTAAAATCACCATAGTTTCAAACCAGCAAAGTATTCACAAGAACTATCAGAAAAAATCAAAATGCAAGTAGCCTTCATCAAGAAAAACAGTCACACTTAAACTGCAAATCAGACAGCTCATGGTACCATATGAACCTAAGCTTCATAAACTAGAAAACCTGAAAGGTTTCCACATTGTCTTCGCCTCTCTGTTCACAGTTACTCCAAGATCCTTCAAGAATGCTACCACCTGCTTTAGCCAATGCATCTGCTTTATAGTTTCGTTCCCTATAAATGTGTTTAAAAGACACATAATCAAGACTGTCAGCTAAACAGTGAACATCTTGAAGAATCATGGCTAATTCAGTATTTAATAAATGATACTTACCAGATGCCCAGTTTATAACTAACTGGGAATCCCCAAAAACTTGAATTTTATCCAAATTATTCATCCGAGTCAGCCGAAGAAGAAGCTTAAGAGCACATAATTCTGCATTATTATTAGTACCCAAGCCTAAACCTGCTTTGAAAGAAACATAATGAATATCAGATATGAAAAATATACCTCCAGCCCCACAAATCATTGGGTCCCCAGCAGCAGATCCATCAAAGTAACCCCATGCATAAGTTTTATCAATTTCTTCCACAAAAATTGATCTGATA
>LPNX010259076.1:112817-132932 GCA_001517045.1 Pseudotsuga menziesii
AAGTTGTAGCTAGATACCTGTGTAGGGGCTGTGACAAGATCCTCAAAACAAGACCTATTTCTTGCTTTCCATATAAACCAGAGTACAATGATTGGTAAAGGTTTGATAAATACCACATCTGTAATAAAACATCAGTTTTTAAAACAAACAGACAGGGACTCTCCATTCCATAAATTATTAAGTTTCAAATGATCCTCAATAATTGACCAAACAGATTGAGTAAAAGGGCAAACCACACCAATATGAAAATTGGATTCACAGCTCTATTTGCATAAAAAGCACCTTCCAGGACCTTCTCTACCCCTCATACAGAGAACATCCGAGGTCAATGCTTTACCATAAAGAAGAAACCAACTAAATTTTTTTGTTTTTAGGGGACACTTCATCTTCCATATGACCTTCCACCACCAGATCGAGTCCACTTCTCTATTCATAAGCTCAGTATAACCCTCTTTAGGAGAATACTTGTCTGTTTTAGATAAATTCCAGATAAGACAATCAGCTGCAACAGAGAGTCTAACATGGCTAGACTTGAGAACGGCTATATATCCATTCCAAGCATCAATGATAAAAATATACATTGGTTTGTTCATAAAAGGCACAAAAATCTATGAAAAAACTATCAAACTTTTAACCATGCCTACCACATTCATACGATTGTCTAAACACATTATAAACTAATCCTAACATATTATACTCTAGTGTCGATATCAAGTGATTTCATTTAAATAAAAAATAATAATGAACATTTGTTATTTTCATTTGTATGTATATTTAGCTAACTTATAATATTGCTATATAATTACTAAATATATATTTTTAAATAACATATAAAAATGAAAGAAAATTTAAATTTAACATTTTTTACTCTAATCATATTTATATATATATTTTAAAGTTCTTTATTTAGAAAATTATTTTATTTTAAATTATTATGGTTTAATTTCTTTTAAACTTTTATATTTATAAAATTATTTTCTTTTAATTTATTCTAAACATCTAACTCAAAATAAGGTAAACCATAATTTAAAAAAAAGTCCATAAACTTTACAACAAATTATTAATATTCCAATATAAAATATCTTTTCATAATTCAAATATTACAAATAAAATATTTTTTCATAGTTCAGACAAATTATAAATATTTCAAAATAACATATTTTTCATAATTCAAATATCTAGGGGTGGCAAGAGCGGGGGGATCCTTCTGGATCCCGGTGGAAATATAGAACAATCCTTCGCTGGGGTTAGGGAACATAACTAATAACAAAGCAGAGTGGCTGGCTCTTCTCCAAGGTCTTCAGATTCTTCAGGCCAAAAATTATCGAAAGGTTTTAATATTTGGAGACTCAAGGCATGTCATTTCCAAATTGATCAATGGATACCCCTCGGGTGCAATCAATTGCCGTCCTCTGTACAACAAAGTAAAGCCTCTTATGCTCCACTCATATGAGCCTCTTCATATTCTTCGGATTAATAACTCTGCCACAGACATTATGGCCAACATGGGGGCTTTTCTTCCGCAAGGTTTTTATAAGCAAGATGGGACTCCTCCCTTCCTTAAATATATCCCGTAATGATGAATAGGGTCTCTCTATGGCATAATCATTCTCACATGTTTTGGAACTTTCTCATGCATGGGCAATGTAGTAGGCTTAGTCTTAAGACCTTCATTCTTGTCCTAAGTTTTTTTAGCCCCCCTCCTATCCTTATGCCCCTCTCCCTTACCCCCTTTTTTCCTCCCGCTCCTAGCCTTCCAACGTCACTTCGATCTCCCTCCCTCCTTGTGCTTTGCCGGCTCCCTTCATTTATCTCCCAGCCCTCTCCTCCTCGCCGCGTGGCCTCCTCCTTGGTCCCTTCACCATTCGGACGCTGCTGTTTTAATGGCCTTAAGGCCCCGGGTTATTGGCATTAACCTCTCGCACGCCTATCATCCCCTCTATCTTTATCCCCTGACTTCTCCCAGAAGCAGTATGTCTCTCCATATCTTTCCTTTTGTGAGCCCTGGTCTCCATGAAGCTCTGCGATTTTTGTTACAGGTAGTTACAGGCATCAGTGAAGGGTGGCTGCAAGGCCTCCCATGGCAGGTCCTCCCCCTCACGTGCTCGGTGGTGAAGGAACGGCTTGCACTCGCAGCCTTCTCCTCCTGTTCGTGCTTATCTTTCTCAGTGTCTCAGGCAGCAGCTCTCACCTCAGGTGTTTTAGCGTCTGGTAATTGGGGTCGAAGCTTGGTTCTTGGCTGCCACTGCTCGGGTTGGCAGGAAGGTGCCGTGGGCACGTTGGTCTATCAAAAGCAAGGAGAAGTTTCTCTGTTTCAAGAACTTGTTGTGCTTAGTTCGTGTTTCAATCAATTCTCAATAGTGCAACAAGACAGTGCTCCTGTCAATCCAGTTCGTGCTATACACAATCACTTCGCTTGGTTAAGCATCTCGGCTGAAGCAACCAGAATGGCGCAGGGTGGAGAATGGGCAGGCCTTATGGACATAAAAAAGAACCTGCGAAGATTATACGAACTGCCAGCAATTAGTGTCATGGACACTAAAGAAATGGCCAATGAGGTGAAGAAAATGGGAGACACCGTAAGTTATACTTCTCTACAGATAAGTAATCATGATGCTCGCATAGATGACAACGAGAGTAATCTCCGGGAAATCATGGGGAAAGTGGATAGGATCCAGGAGGATCTCCAGCGGTTCATAGCAATGAATCAGAGCAGCAGAGTCAATGGTGAAACCGTAGAAGCTGTGCTCCCTATGGAGGAGGAATCCGTCGTCCAACCTAGAAACAACAGAGGCAATCCGTAATCTGCACCCCTTTAGTTATGGCTGAATGTTTTTTTGTCTTTTATTATGTAAACAGTTTGTAAGGGTATAACCCTCCTGCAGTTTCAGATGTTTTGAGCAAACTTTATGTAAGGTTTTTTGGACAGCACCATGGATAGGCTTTCTATGCAACAGTTTTGTTGTACATAAACTTTCGATATTGTCTTTTTTGTAATGAATGGCTATGCACAACCTATTTTATATAACCCCTTTTTAGTTTCTGTTAAAAAAAAAAATTCAAATATCCAAAATAAAATATTTTTTCATAATTCAAAAATTATCTTTATTAGTTACAGGGAAATTTGCATATATTTTGACCATAAAAAGTTATCTTTATTTGTTACATGAAAATGTCCATACATTTTGACTACCATCAAGCCCGCCCATTTACAAAAGCAAAACTTTATTAATAATACCCATACATTTTGTACACCATCATGCCCATTTACAGACTTCATTAATAATTGAAAAGTTACATATGTCAGTTACATGGGAATGCGCATACAACTTAGTCTTTGTACTTAAGGGTAAGTCCACAAGAAAAGTCCAAACCGAGGACATATACCTTACGTAAAGAGTTATCCCATTAGGGCACTCACCGTGTAAACCATATACTTTCCAAGGCCTTACAAGAATTTGAGCCTGCTCTTTGTACTTGAAAATGAATATATATTAGGCTATATCGAACAGCTCGTGAACGCACGGAAGGCATTGAAGGTAGTGTCACCAAAGTTTCTACAGTGTGATTAGGATATCACATAGTGTAGTTTTATTTTATAAAAAATAAAAAATAAAAAGTTTGTACATTGTGTTAGTATTTACATGATAAGGTATATATGGTGACAGTTCTATTTGTTGTTTAACAAATCGTTTTTGCATTTAAATTAAGGTTGGCCTCTACCCAAGTTTACTGTTACATTAACTCAGTGCTCTACTCAAACTCTAGCTAACTCGTTCATATATATATATATAAATAGTTTTAAAAAAAAAATTATAATTCTACTATATTTTATGAACATTTATTATCCTACTTTACTTTGAAGTACTAACAACTTTACACCATACAATTTATATATTCTTCATTCCCTCCTATGTCACATATTTATTTATTTTTATATTTATGAACACTAAAAATTAAAATATTTATACGTTATTACTATTCCATTTCTATCTCGAAGGTTGGCCTAAGTATTGACTTTAATATGCCTTAGTTATGCATTATATCGAGAAACTAGAAAGTTCGGTCATCTTTTAGAAAGTTGAATGTAAAGAGGTCAATATACTTTAACACAAGAACACACCCCCACACCCCCTTCTAGATATCAATTTGTAATGATAGCATACACGCATGGGGAGTATTAAAACCTAAAGTAATGTCAATATGGAAAATTTAATGGTTCCTTTTAGGCCAACTTAAAAGTTGCTTTAAGTTTGACCCACAAATGGTTAAAAAATATGCTCTCTTTGACTTTCAATTGGTGGGATTTGAAGATTTTATAAAGGATTTACTAAAGTACATAGTAAAATCACATCACATAAAAAAAAATGTTTTTACTTTATTTTTTAAAGTAGTATTTAAATATTTGCATTGATAAATGAAAACCTTTTTAATATTAGAAAAAAAAGTGAACTTCTCTCTCAATAGAAAGTTGAATATTTATCCACTTTCGATGAATGAAAGGACTAAAAGAACTCACTTTAAGATATGGGATTTATTTTAAGTTATGAAAAAATAATTATTCAAGGTCAAAGTTGAACATGAGTGGGATACTTTAAAAAATATAATGAACTTTTAGCATTGATAACATGTTCTAAATTGTTTTAATAGAACATGATTATCGGTGATTACCTTATTTCAAGTCATAAGTTTAGATAAGTCTCGGAACAATGGAAAGGCAAATCGAAATAAGATAAAATAAGCATCCTAATAATGAAATACTATATATAATATTAAAAATAATAATAAGTAATGATATACCATATTAAAAATATCTTTGAAAGATAATAATGATATACAATATTAAATTATATATAATAATAATAATAATAAGTAAAAAACATAGAATTACATATAATATTAAAAATATTAAGTAAGCAAACATAATAATGATATATAATATTAAATATATATTTTCTAATTCTTTATGTCGCTTCATTATATTAATAATTTGGAAATGTGATTATATTAATGTTTTTTTTTCGATTTTGTATTATGAAATGTATAATAATTGTGAAGCAAAGGTTGTATATAAATCATAACTATATTAAAAATTTTGCTAATTTAAAATATAGCTTAATATGTAAGTTTTTAGGTTGATGTTGTAACATCTTTCTTCACTTTGATATTAACATTGTTGATAATTTCTTGCCATGCTTTGTAAAGTTTATTTGGCTTGTAATTGTGTTTACAACATTTGCAAAATTTTCCTTGTGAGTCTTTGTTTCCTTCTCATTGTTATCATAGTGATTACAAGTCATACTTGCGGGTGCTCTTTAGCTTGTGAGAGTTGTAAAATGCAAGCACAAACATTATTGTGTATTGTTGCATTTACCTTACACAATTGGAGGTGTGTCTAGGAAACCTAAATACACCATGGGATCCAACTAGATTAACACTTGGACCATATGGTTCATTCAACTTGACTTGATGCATGACAAATGATGTAAGGTAGATGTACCATATGGAAACTATGAACCATTGTGTGGTGTTGCATGTACTTTGCACTACGAGTGATGCATTTGTGTAACCTAATGTATTATGGGTTTTAGCTAGATTGTTTTTTGGACCTTATGGTTCCCTAAGATTGATTTGATGCACTGTGCATAGAGTATTGTACATGCATTGCCACACATTATTAACACCTAAAATTTGTCCACTGGTCATGTCATTAGCCTAGCACCTGCATACACCATCATTCCAACTCATTTCTGCATCTTTCTACCCATTGAACATTGGAAAGACATTGCAAAAGCCAAAAAATCGAAGGAAATACTAAAAGGGGACACTTTAAGTTCAGGTTGCTCATATCCCTAGGGAAAAAGTAACTTGGGATGCACCAAATCCCTTGAAACGAGCGGCCCAATCCACACAAAATATCCAAAAAGGAGTGAACTGGCTCCCAACATAATTTGGTTGTTTCCTTCCTTTCCTTGGTAAAAGGGGAAACCTGGTTTCACACCACGGGGGCTTCACTTGTTGACCAATATCCTATCACGTTAGTTCATATTGTGGGTTTTAAAATTATCAAAAATTGAACCAATATATTGCAGGTATTGGGGGATGAGGGGTTTAATGTGGGGGTGGGTAGGGTGGTTTATAAGGATTGAGGTATAAAAAGGGGTGGGGAGGAGGTTTTAAGTATTGTGAGGGGGTTTCAACAAAAAGAGTTTGGGTCAATATCTCTTGAAATTAAGGGTATTCTTTAATATCCCACAATCGCACGTGCTATGTGAGAGGTTCACTAAGTGAAGTCCCCGTGTTTCACACTCTGAATCGGCACAAATCATGGAGCTGATTCTAGATAAAAAAAGGCTCCTTGATCCTTATCCCCAAAGATGTGTATTGAGCCTATAAATGTACCCTCAAGGTCCCTCATTCAACAAGATTTTTCCATGCATCGCTCAAGTCGTTACTTTGCTAAAATTTCCATGAGATCGAAGCTCACCCCTCTTGTTCATGTATTTCCTTATCGAATATTGCAATCACAATGTGTGTCCAGAGGATTGTACACTGCAAGGAGACCAAACAGACCCTCCCTTGGATAGTTTTAGGGCCCCATCCTACTACTTCCTGCAAGGCGATCCTTTAACTCCTATTTACACATTGAATACAAACACAATTATTTTATTTATTAAATTCTTATGTTGTTTGAATGTTGTCTATAAGGCCTTGAGAACCTTGTCTACTATTTAAAACTTCTCGATGGAATGATTATCCCCAGTTTTTAGGTAGGGATACCATCAATAGGTCCTCCATGGTATTTTGAAGTGTCCTTATTGACCTTCAATGACTAAGGGATTCATTTAGGTCCCAAGGCTCGGGTTTCCTACCATTTCCATGCATATGGATTCGAGACCCATAACTACTGTAAAAAAATAACCAATTAATCGCATATTCCTAATCTAAGGCCAAAGACCCCCTAGAGAGGTCATGTGTGGTGGATTGATACATTATTCTTCCCTCTGGATCCCTAGAAGCTTCCTTTAGTGTCTACGACCTGGGTTTCTTGATCGCTCAACCATGTCAAAGGTCTATAAACCCATTATTAGTGATTAAAACAACCTAATGGTGTCAATTCCCACACACAAAGCTAAGAATGGCCTCAAGAGGTAACATATGGTGGTTTAAGGTGTTATTGGTTGTCCTATATGCCTATAAGCTTCACTTAGGGCCTAAAGTAGAGGTTTCATCCCTTGAAAATGTCTAAGACCCCAAAGCCCTCCCTCCCACCTATATTTATTCCCCTCCCACCAATCCCTTCCCTTTATATTTGTCCTCCCTCCATCCCCCCCTCATATCTCTCCCCTACCCATCCCTCCCTTCCCCCTATATTTCNTCGGTGTCTTAACCATGGTAATGGGACAATAGAGTAAAAGAAACAAGTCTTAAACCACTACACATACCCCTTAAAGGGGATATTTAACCTTAATATGGGATATATGTGCCATTAGACTATTTTTTGCATTGAATATTGTTCAAGAGGCATTAACCATGGTCCTATAGGAACCATTATGAATATTTCTAGACAAGATAGTTCTGAAGACACTACCATGGTCCAAGGATAGGTTTGGAGGTCTTAACCATTGGTATGGGTTCCATTATAAAGTTATCAAGTTTAAATATTTGATACGCACTAAATCACATATGCGATTTAGCGATCACGTAATACAAATTTCCCATTAAGTAAAACGCAGTGTGTCCATATCACATATGTGATATAACACATATGCGATAAAACAGACATGCATTATATCGCATATGCAATATGTGTTATATAAAAAATGTTGGGTTGCATGCTGTGGGCCAGGTTTACTATAGAAAAAGACATAATCCTTCTGAACCTGTGCATAGAGAACTATTCAACTTGCAATTTAATCATTTCTTACACAAATCTATAGGTTTTGTACAAGTTTGGGTGGATTTCAATTGGGAATGTACGTAATAGAGGTCGAAAGTTAGCGAGAAAGGTGCTTACACCAGAAGAAGTTGAAAATAAAAAAAATAAAAGAAGAGGGAAGATTCAAGAAATCCTTGGCATTCATTGGATGAGTAAATAGTTCCCATTCTTGCTCAACAGATAACTGACATAGAGGCTGAGGAATATAATGCAACATTAAAGGAAGCTGGTTATAGGGGAGATGATATTCTTGGTAGATTATTAAACGGAAAATCTTGTGAAGAGTTCAATAATTATGTTACTCCCGATGCAAATGTGACTCCGCAACAACCATGCCAGGTGTTTTATTCTCCTAATCGAAGTTGTCAAGATGTAGTGGATGTAAACGTCACTCTAGCATTTCAAACGACAAGAAATATCACATCAAAATGAAAGAGAACTCCTAAACGCATACAAGTGTATGAGAGAGAATTGACTTCCATGGAAGGTAAGGTGGCTAAACCCACTATCCTTTGTCATTGTTCTCAAATAATGAAACAATATTTTGATAACAAATCTAAATCCGTGAGTCGATTTTTCAGCCTCTGTATGTT
Organism: Pseudotsuga menziesii; assembly: GCA_001517045.1. Taxonomy (NCBI): domain Eukaryota; kingdom Viridiplantae; phylum Streptophyta; class Pinopsida; order Pinales; family Pinaceae; genus Pseudotsuga; species Pseudotsuga menziesii. The sequence goes on from LPNX010259076.1 coordinate 121,350, forward strand.
TCCAGTACTCTTTAGTTATGTTTGCATCCTCTTTTCTTATTGTAGAAGTATGTTTGCTTATCTTTTTGAGATGTCTTGTTGAAGAAAAAGGTCCTTTACATTTGAGTATTTGTCATTTTTTTAGTTATGTTAGGATTTTTGTTAGACTGCATCTTTTATGTTTTGGTAAGTTATCCATGAAAAATCATGTTTTTTAGATAATTGACCATCTTAGTTGTTTAGCGCATGTTTTGTTTGTTGGATTGGAGCCTCTCCCTAATCTTTACAATATTAGATTGTTCTTGTTATCTATTTCTTTTAGCTTACTTTGAAATTTAAAAAGCTGGATTATAGCCTTTCTATGATAGATAGTTGCAATTTAATTATCAATTTCAAGCATTTAGTTACTTAGATAATTAATTATACACACCTTTAGTGCACACACCAACACTCATTAATTCAAACTATCCCTTGGTTCATGTTGCAAAGCAGATCTTTAAAATAAACTCCAACTTAAACTCATATTAACATCACTTGGGGATCAAAATAATATTGTAGTTACATTAGGACCTTGGGGATAGGAATCCAAATAATTTCCCTTGGGCGCTATAAATATGAAACATAGCTATTGTCCAATTAGGGAGCCAAAATATTCTAGTATTGTTAGTCACACTTAAAATCCAATTTGTGAGGTGATCCTCTCCCTTAGTAAGGTAAATGATAAGAATAAAACTAGAGAGTTGGGTGGTGAATCATCCCCACTCAGTAACGAATATCATCCATATCATTGTCTTCATACTGAATTCATGGAATACTCGTTATGACGTGTCTATGAATGAGGTATCCTAAAATCCTAAATATTCTTGTGTATCTTACCTAGAGGCCATCCTGTTCGACGGGGGAATACCTAGGACAAACAAGGTTTGGATAGGATCGATTCCCTTGTTGCAGTCTACTGATTGGAAGACCCAACTCAACTTCCTACTTATTTTTGTCTAATGGGGAGGCCATGACCACACAATGGAAAAGATTTAATTTGGAATATTTATTTGGTGTTTTTTTTTTATATTTTTGATTGTGTAGGTCTACGTTAGGTTAGCAGGTCCTTTTTCTTTCTAGGATTGATATTTTTAGTTTATTCCTTTCATTTTCAAATTGGTTGTAACACACTCGATTTCAATTGCTTTTTGATATCGTTTTTTGATTTGAGATTAAATTTCCACAACCTCATGTTGTTGAGTTATTTTCATCTAGGTATTTGTCACTATAACTCCCCTAAGGTACTCTCGAAGACATCAAGAACAAATCCCTCAATACACTTTCTTAGATCGCACGATCAACTCTTCATGTCAAAGCTCAGTTCAACAGACAACATAGTCATCATAGCACTTGGGCCAAGTGTTTTGATTCCAATTCCTCACATTTAGAATCACCCACACATTAACACACGAGTGACAACATGTGTACTAATATTACCTCATCCGATGGTGGAATCACAAACCCTTTTAGCGGGGGAACCATTGGTAGCATATCTATCAGTGGAAACAATTCGAAGGGAGGGGGAACTATAAATGGAGGCCCCATGAATGGAACCATGAGAAACACTATTTTTGGTCCATCCACATCATCTACTACTACAAGGCTGTGATTCATGGATAGCCTCAACCTCTATTATTTGGAAATCCTAACCAAAGATATGATATTTCATGATACAAACCCCCCCCCCATGACTACCAAACACCCATTGCATATCCCCAAATTCAAAAGGAAGGTTGGAAAATACCCAAAAACCTACATCATGTTGTTTCACCTATGGTGTTTGTGAAACAACATCACAAATGTTTCCATCAGGTTGCACCTGTTTCAGAGAACCTTAACTAGTGTTTCCACGAAATGGTACATCGACCAACCCCATGGGACACATTCTAACATTATGTCTTTATCCTCCACTTTTTTGTGATTATGATAGAAAATAATCCAATATGATGAGGATATATAAATACTTCTTAGTTGTAAAAAATAATCCTCCAAACACCACATGGTCCATACCCATGAGTGGTGTCGGTGCCGAAATTTGTGCAAGATCAAACTTGATGATAGGATATTTCTAGATTAGTTTCTTAAATCCCTCCCCACCACCATTTCTAAGGATGTGGCCTTTAAATGGCCATAAACTGAGGAATAAACTATCCTTAAGGCTCTCAAGTATGACTTGATTTATGCTTAGTTTGGTTGTTTGTACACAATCATCCTGCTGTGTCTCAAGAAGATTCCACTCATAAAGAGCCACTGGGGTATCCTATGCTATGTATGGTTTCATTGCCAATTTCACATCCCATCCAAAACCATATGCGCCTTATTCTTCCATAGCGAGGGTTTACACATACAGTAATCCTCCCATTATTGTACATAGTCATCTAGTGCTTGTTTCTACACCTAGCTACAATGCAAATTTATTGCACACTTCATCACATATAGGAGAGAGTAACTGGTCACTAAAGAAGTAACTGGTCACCCTGATGAACTCACCCCCAACAATGAACAGAGGTAAGTGAACTTTTTCTCAGTAAATTTCTTGGTGAAAATATCTACAATCTATTCATCCGTGAGGAAGCATTGCAGAACAATTGTCCTGTCATGTACCAACTCCCTGACGTAGTGCATGTGGATCTTAACATGTTTGGTCCTCTTTTGCTGAAATGGAACTGTTGATATCTTGATAGCACTTTGGTTGTCACGAAATATGACTGTGGATAAAGAACTACCAATCTCAAACTTAGACAAAATGCCTTGTAGCCAAATTGCCTGGATGTAAGCATTTACTGCTCCCCTATACTCGGCCTCTGCTAAAGAAAGTGCAATGGCAGTTTTCTTTTTGTTGGACCAAAAAATTGGGCCACCACTAAACATAAAAACATACCTGGAAGTGGACTTATGATCTATGGTATCCCCTACCCAATCGAAATCTGTAAAACCGACCAATTCGAGCTCAGAATTTGCAACATAGTGAATGTCAGGATATAGTGCCATGTATGTATTGAAAGATCCTCTTGGCTGCCTTCCAATGGAGCTCACAAGGCATCTGCATATATATTGATACAAAATTCATGGCACAACAAATTTCAGGCCTTGAATGTGTCAAGTATATCAAGCTTCCGATCAACTGGGGGTAAATGGTGGAATCTATGGGTGGAGTGGATTTTCCCTCTTCAATTCTGATTCCTAAGAGGAAAGGAAATGGTGCAGCCTTACAATCAGCCATGTTAAACTTAATTAACAGGTATGAAATATATTTTTATTGATTTACCATTATCCCATCATAGTCTTGAGATATTTCAAGCCCGAGAAATTGTCTCAGTAGGCCTAAATTGTTCATTTCAAAAGCATCATGAAGAGCAGTTTTTATAAAGGCAATCAAAGCAAGTGTGCTTCCTGTTATCAAAATACATCCACATACAATAATATGATTAGAATATTACCTTCATACTACTGAAAATATACATTTGGATCATATTTGCATCTCTGGAAGTTTTGTGAGAGCAGAAATGAATCCATTTTGGCATACTAAGATCTTGGGGCTTGTTTCAACCTATGTAAAGATTTCTGCAACTTACAAACCAAGGAAGGATCTGATGTATATACTTCAGGCTGCTTCATGGATATTCCCTCTTGCACATCTCCATGAAGAAAATCACTCTTGACATCCATGTGATGCACCTCCCAGTGCTTGGATGCAGCAATGGCCAAAACTAGCCTTATGGAATCCATCTTTGCCACCAGTGCAAAGGTCTCATGATAGTCCACTCCTTGGAATTGGGAGAACCATTTCTAAAGAATCCATGATTTGCACTTTTAGTTTGAGCCATTTTCAGCAACCTTTTTCTGATATACCCACTTGCATTGAACAAGTTTCCTCCCAAGTGGAAGGGAAACTAGCTCCCAAGTTGCATTTTTCCAGAGAGAGTTGAACTCTTCATCCATTGCAGCTTGTCATTTCGGATATTTCAGACAAAGATAGTAGGTATTTTGATCAGACCCAATCATAAAATATCAGGTCTTGAACAGCAAGGAATCATGACAAGAAATAGCAATACCTGCTCTTTGAAAATCTGACCAGGTTCTTCCTTGATCAGCAGGATTTCCAATGTTTGTCCAAGTGGAAGAGAGTGTCTTTTTGACCAATTTTTGGAGATAGTTGTGCACATTTGAATCTGATTAAGAAACTGATATATTATGTTCACTGATATCAGATATCAGATCTGAAATATCATAGCCTTCACTCCCATTTTCATCATCAGAATGATCAACAAAACATGAGGGAATTTCAGTAGTTTCTTCCTCGACTAGTTCTACCTCTTGGAGAAGTTCTTCAAAGCGAACACTTCTCTCAATGAATATCTATTTGGTTCCAATATTCATAAGTTTGTATCCCTTTGATTCTTTTTGATATGCAATGCACACACACTCAATACTCTGTGGTTGCAAATACTTCCTCTTGTCAAGTGGAATTCGAGCCCAAGCAGTGGACCCAAAAACTTAGAAATTGGACACATCTGGTTTGTGCCAAAAGTATGCCTCGAAAGGAGTTTTTAATTTCACAAAAGAGTGAGGCACCCTATTCTGAATGTAACCAGAAAAATTCATTGCCTCAACCCAAATATTTGCAGCCAAACCTTTGGCTTCCAGCATGCAGGTAGTCATCTCTTTGAGGGCCCGATTTTTCCTTTCCGCTACACCATTCTGCTGGGGTGTGTAGGGAATGGAGTGATGGATTTGGATCCCATATTTAGAAAATATTTACAGCAAGTCAAACTTGATATACTCTCCTCCATTATCATATCTGAGAGACTTTATCTTCCTTCCAGAGGAATTCTCCATAGATACCTTGAATTCAGCAAATCTTTCAAGAACCTCAGATTTTTTCTTTAGGAAGAAAACCCAAGTGAATTTGGAGAAGTAATCAATAAAGCTGAGCACATACCTTGAAACACTCATGGAGGTTGTAGGCTTGGGTCCGCTGATGTCAGAGTGGATCTACCCCAAAATACTTGTTGCACGACTTGCCTTTCCTCAATCAAATTTGTGCTCAGGGTGTTTGTTGACAATGAAACCTTTACAAATTCCACTGGAAGATTTGATGACTGGGAATCCTTTGAACATGGATTTTTTTTGAAGTTTCTACAAATATTTGAAGTTCAAATGTCCAAATATCTCATTCCAAATCCTGCTGACCTCATTCCCATGAATCAGAAGAGCGGTGGGCTTTGCATCTGCCACAAACTTGGAAAACTCATAGGCCTTAGCATGGTGATTTGCTATGCCTATTACAACGCATTTCCCAAATGCAATATATGAGATATTAACATCATTTGAGATGAAAGTAACTCTCTTGGGTACTTTAGTATGTGTCATTTGATATACACTCAACATATTGGAGGCCAAGGAGGGTACATACAAAACATAAAAAAAGCTTCCATGTTCAAGTTTTATAGTACTTTTTCCTTTCGAAATGATCTGAGAATCATATCCCATGTGGATGGGAATGTTGTCGTTAGATTCCAAAGATGAAAATGATTCTTTTATTGCCACCATATGGTTCAAATCTCCAGAGTCTATGAGGAGAGCTCTAGGCTTCGAAACAATTTCAATGAGGGCATGTCCTCTTTTTGGCAGGATGTCCCGATCATGATTATCTCTCTTCCTAACACTGTCAGGAAGATTGATATTGTTCCTCTCGAGGATAAGAGTCATTTCATCAAGATTTTTCTTCATGCAGGAATGTTCAGAGTGAAATCCCTTCCCGCAATAGGAACACTTAACCTTTTCTTTGCCTAGGTTCCCTTTGTTCACGTGCTTCTTTGAGCCAGAATGCTCATCTTGATGTCGGTTCTTCTCCTTCGGCTTGGGAGCATCAAAATTAGTCATTTGATTCTTTTTCTTTCCCTTACCCTTCATATATTTTGGACCTGAAGAAAACAATGCTTGATCTTTGGAGGATCTGATGATCCCCATCTCCATAAGCTTGTCATGCTTATTTGTGAGGGGTTCAATGAAGGCATTGACAATAGGAATTTTCCAATTTGGGGTTGTTAGCTTCTCGGTATGGAATGTGGAAACAAAGACTGAGTAATCCGATCCAAGTTTGGAAAGAATGGAGAGAATGAGCCGATCATCCTCTTTCTCCACTTTACACTGCTTCAACTGGAGCACTAGGTGCTTGAATTTGGTGAATAATTCATTCAAAGTTTCGAAATTTCTTGGGTGAAGAGAAATCAGGTCATTATGTACCTAATAAATCCTCATGTAATCTTGCTTATCAAAGAGATCAGCAAGTTTATCCCAAATTTCCTTTAGATTCTTCAATCCGGTGACATAGAAATGCAGATCTTTGGAAATTGAAAGGCATAGAAACCCAAACGCTTCATCCATCTTGTTCCAATATCTTTCTTTGTCTACTATGTGGTTTGGCTCTATCTCGGGGTCCATTGTGACTCTGTAGAGTCCTTGGCACACAATTGAATCTCCATCTCCCCCTTCCACTGGTGGTAATTGAAAGGAGTAAGAGGATCTACATAAGAAACCATTTTTTTATTGTAGTGAATACAATAGAAGTATTCCAAAAAAAACTGCCAAAACACAAAAAGGGCAGCGTAAGGTCAGACGACCTGCACTTTTTAGGTTTTCATCACACCTAGCTTAGTCAATCAAGCTAGCTTGATCAACAATTCCTTTGCTTAGGATTTATATGGTAAACCTTCGGCTTCTGGTGCAGTGCTGGAATTTTTCAGCTTTTTTGCTCAAATGCATCATAGATCCATCAAGGAATCTGTTCAAGAAAAAGATCCTTGTCCTGTTGTGGCTTTGATACCATGTGAAATTTGAGTCACAGTAATCTTGGGACCAAGGAACAACTCACAGAGATTCAGAATCAATTGCACAAGAAATTTAAGATGAAACACACTGCAATTAGGAGTTGCATTTGTAAGAATGTATTCAATAAAAAAAATTAGTGTAATAATGTGATACACATGCATGAATAACAAGACAATTCAAATCCCAAGGAGGTCATTTGAATTGCAAACATGAAAGTGTCTTAGCTGTTAGTTAGCGACACTAAGCACATCAGTTAACCACTAATCACAACCATAATTGACTCTAATTGAGCCCTAACTGAATCAGAGGCAGTAATGACTAAGTCTAATTGAATAGAACTCAACTGCATGTCAATCAATAGGTGGGGCCGTATATCTAACTCAAGTCAGCTCTGATGAAGTGAACTGAACTCAACCGAGTCACTGGAAGTTGTTGGAGGCGCTTTAAATCACTCCAGTTAACTCAAATCATCCCAAAATAGACAAATATATGAGGAAGATGCCTTTCCAACTCAGTTTAACTGATTGCTAGGTGAAACAACATTCAATTAACTAATTGGTGCACTTATGACAAGCAAATTAACCCAGATTTTTTCCTTGATTAAAGGAGGAAGCCTAGTTAGCCTCCCTGATTGAAGGAGAAGGCTTAGTTGGACTCCTTGATTGAAATAGTGTGCTGGTGTGCTAATGCTGATGTCAGTAATACGATTCAATACTTAGGATAAGTGGGTAATTAGGCCAAATTGACCAAATAAATATGTGTGGGTTGGATAAAGACTCCAACAAGAGTACCTCTTATTTGTTTCTTGCCTAAGCTCCCCATGTTCATCGGACCTTATGTAGTGGCACCATGTTAGCAATACTTATACTATATTCATGATCCCTTCATCTATTAACATGTAACATCCTTTCCATGGCCCTCTACTAGGTTCTCCAGTACATCCACAACCCATTGTTCCCTCTTTTCCCCATGGAAAAGTATGTGAAAAGTATACGCCCAATAGGATATGCCTTCCCAACATGAGCCCAATAACCAACAAGAACATATCAAGTAAAATAATATGGGAAATAAAAACGGGAATAATTAGTGTTAAAGTGGCGGAGATGAACCCACTAACCCACTTGATAACACAAGAGAAAACCTTGCAACCTAGGATCCCAACAAACCACCTAATTTGATAAAAGATGCTCAGTTATAGAATAACCATCTATGTTCTTTCTCAGTGTCTATAGGAACTATACCCATAATTTATCTCACTTCGGTAAGGATTAATAGCTTGGGAATGAGGCTAACCAACAAGAAGTGACTGCTGCTCCATAGGGACAAGAAAATACACCTATGTCGTAGCTCACTCAAACGAAACCATTGGTCTTGCAAAACCCCTTCTGTCCACAAGGGGTAGCCATAGGGAAACCTTAGGAACCTTATCCAACCTCACTGACTTCATCGAGTTAACCTCATAACTATTGGGTCCAACGCTTCCTTATGTTGTTCACCAATGTGAATATTCAGACATAACGTAACCTGTTAGTCCCCGAAGCAAATTAGGCTAAAGATAATATATGTCAGGACATGATGAGAGCTCAAACTTTATAGATATTAGAGATAAATCTTTGTGAGTTTAAGATATGAATTTATTTCTTATTGAATTTCTTTGTGATTAAAGACTTATGAATTGGATTTGGACATATAATATTATTTCAAAGGAATTTTGCAAAGTATGACAACTCTTTGAAATTAAATGATTATGAATTTTAGCTCACGGAACAAAATGATATGTAAGAAGTGTATGCATGATAAATTTCTTATATCCAATGGCAACATAAACGTACTAAGCTTTTTGAAAAAGTGGTGAAAAATAATTCAATAGTTTGGAACAAAATGTAAATATATCACGAGTTTTCTAAGAACTTATAGACAACATAACATCCATATGAACATGTTGAGGCCTGGAAATTCCCAGGAAACAACAGCAAGGGATTCTCCCCAGTCAACGTTCCCAACTATCCCGTGACTGTTTGGTGTAGGGAACCCGTCCGGTTTGCGGTCCGGCTACCGTAGGTCAAGTAACAAAAGGGTTTACCGGTTACGGCCTGGTCCACCGTGTATTTTTTGTATTTTTGACTTAAAGTATGATATGCACGTGCCTAATTAACAATGCAGGGTGATAAAGATGCAAACAGTAGTCACAATGTGATGTGCAGGTTCTTACCTCTCGTCATAGAACTCACAAGCATCCAAATCACATATATGCAAGAAAATAAATACTAACTAAACTAGCTCTAGAGAGTTGGGTATTAATTCATGAGTAATGCACCCTGTTCATGTGTTATGGCAAATCACAGATAGCTGTTCTTATAACCAAACATATAAACATGAATAAAAGGATGTATGATAAGATATCTCATCAATAGTCAAAATTCCCATTACTCATAGTGGAAAAAACATCATAAAGGTACTGAAGAACATTCAGACAAGAACATAGGTTCAAGAAATTAGAACGCTCTTACAGCTAATGAGACACAACAGAAAACGAAATAGTTCACATTCAACATTGCTCATTTAATCACATTGATACATTCCACATAGCACTTCCTCCAACAGACAAAATTTGCAGTCTCTGGTTGTAAAACGAAATAGTTCCTCTTACAAGCATTAAGTTACAATTTTTTCCCCAGGGAAAAAGCCCTCGTCACTTTTCACTTTCAAATATTTAAACAAAATTGTCGACCGCTTGGGTTCCCCCCAAACCGTGTGACTTTTCCGTTCTTCGAACGTTTCATATCCCTCTTTTCATCTTTTCTGCGCGTGCTCATGATCAACTGAGTAACTGACGGACCCTTCAGAGCTGCGCCTTTGTTGCTTTTAATTTTTTCTTTTACTTTGCCCATGCCCCTTGAGATCCTGCCTCCTATCTGTGCCTTCGCGCCGCGAAAATATGAAAAGTCTTTTGGATCTTCCTGCAGTTAATCAATGTGCATCATTCACCAGGATTGCATTCTAAAACAAAACGCCAAATTAAACCAACTAAACGAATAATCCACAAGAAATGGCCAGGTGCACCACTTGATCTGAGAAGTTTAATGAATGCCGACACCACTACCTTGTCCACCTACAGGCTCGACATACATCATCCACGACAGAAAACGGAAAGCTCATCGGCGGCTAAAAATACTCACACCGGAAGGGTAAATTCATTCACCACCGCATGAGCGGGTCTTAAAAGTGACGGGCACTGCAAAACCACTTAATCCTATCAGAGTTGGGAAATATAAGACCTAAGATGTGGGCGGGAAAGTTCTCAATCGGAAGTCGGAAGGATGTCGACATCGGAAGATGAAAGATTTTCGTAGCCGCAATGGCGAAAGAGAAAAGACTACGGACGTGCGACTAGCATCGGAGAGCGGAGCACTTTAGACTTTGGGTAGCTAGCTGGTTTGGGAGCCGCAACGGTGGAAACAAAAAAGGTTACAGCCTCCGATTAAAAACGAAAAAAGCTCCGATCAAAAATAAAAAACGCTAAGTGCTTAAAGACCTTAAATTCAGCAACGGTTAAAACTGTTCCTCCTATGAAATGACGTTTTGCAAAGGACAAAAAGGCCTGATCCATTTTCAACTTAGCAAAACAAACTCTAAAATATGCGACCCACAACAATCCCAAACACGAGCAATTTCTGAAAACCAGGACGAAAAGTAATCTTCAAAAAAACCATCCAAAATTAAAGCACGAGGTTCAAGGATCCAAATGATTGAAGACAATGCTAAATCATGAGGAGGGGACCAAAATTTAAGAAAATTGGGGAAAACAGTTGCAGTGGCAACAATTGGCGACTACCTGGTGAACCTAGATTTCTAGACAATTTTTTCCTTAGGTAGCAGACTATTTAACAATAAAACCACCATGTTGAATTCTTCTAGATATATGGATTTCCCAAATGGCAAATATATGAACTTTTAATCATTGAGGGTAATCCAATTTAGGAAAATGGAAACCAAAATTTCAAAGTCAAGATAACTCTTTCGAGGCCAGGAGTATGAGTTTCCTTTTTTACCTCTGTCTTTGGGTAGCTTACAGCTTGGACACCACAGGATCATAATCATAAGGTAAACAAAGATATTCATTTGTTCCTCATTCCCATGCCATTTTACACCTTTTTTTTGTGCTTTTGGACTTTTGTCCTTTTGAGTCCTCCTCATGCCTTTCTTTCTAAATTTTTATTCAGGCTCCTCTATCCATAATGTCCTTTTGTGTGAGAGATGTATTTAATTTTCAGCTCACGGATGGAGAGGAACTTTTGGCAATTTTATACTCATATGATTTAGTACTTTGTTTTGATACACATTGCTTTCTTAGGAGTTTTGACTCTTCATAGCCTTTTGGATTTCAATTCTTGGCATGGGATCATTTATATATAATATACTGTTTACCCTGCTTCCTTTCCATGGGTCTTTTGTTGTCACCCACTAGGACATTTTTTAAGTGTGAGATGGATGGAGCCTCGTAATAGTATTCTAGACCCTTTAATCTTGAGTTACTTTACAGGGATTAAGCAGGACTTCAATGCGTTCATATCCATTTAGGAAAACTGCTAAACTAGAAGAAATTCTATCAGATAAAATCATAATACATATTCTTATAATCAAGGATTTTAGTTAGTCCAGAATTCTAATGCTCTCCATGCAACCAAAGCTTGCTTCTTTTATTGAAATCAAACAGAAAATCTAAACTAA
>LPNX010259076.1:133361-144313 GCA_001517045.1 Pseudotsuga menziesii
GATTAAAGTGCCCTCTGGCTTTAGATCGAGCCTCTTCTGCTTTCAGGAGGTTATATATCCTTATTTGCAAAACATCATCATCCGACCCTCTAGATTCTTGAGCTATTATGGAAGAAGGTAGCATGATATTGGGAGGAAGAATGACTTCTTTACTGTACTGTTGGGGCCCCGAAATTCGCAGGTGACAACAGTAAGGGATTCTCCCCAATCAACATTCCCAACTATCCCGTTGACTGTTTGGTATAGGGAATCCGTCCGGTTTGCGGTCCGGCTATCGTAGGACAAGTAACAAAACAAAGGCTTTACCGGTTGCGGCCCGGTCCACCGTGAATTTTGTATTTTTGACTTAATGTATGATATGCAAGTGCCTAACTAACAATGCAGGGTGCTAAAGATGCAAGGAACAGTCACAATGTGATGCGCAGGTTCTTACCTCTCGTCTTAAGGTTCACAAGCACCCAAAACACATACAACATAACACAAAATACACTAACTACCTAAACTATCCCTAGGGAGTAGAGTTATCATTCATTGGTGAGTAATACATTTTTTACATGCATTATGAAGAGTTACAGATAGCTGATACTTCATTCAAGATGCATGAACAATTACAGATATTTAAACAACCAGATAGCCGATTATTTTATGAACAACATTTATTACTCACAGTGGAAGACGTCTCAAAAAATACTGAAGAACACTCAACAAGAACATATGTTCAGGAAGTTAAATATTCTCACAGTACATGAAACACTGCTGAAAATGAAATAGTTCCTCTTAAACATTATTCATTTGGTCACATTGATACATTCCACCTTTCACTCTCTCTAGTGGCAAAAGTTGCACTTTCTGACTGTAAAACGAAATAGTTCCTCTTACAAGCAAGAGAGTTTACAAATTTTTCAGGGAAAAAGCCCCTTCTAAGTCCTATCTTTACAATATTTAAACTACTGTAGCCAATCGCTTGGGCTGCCTCCCAGTTCATGACCTTTTAGTTCCCAACGCTTCGGATGCCTTTCTTCTTTTGCGTGTACTCACGAGCAGTTGAGTAATTGCTGGACTTTTTGGTTCTGCGTTTGGTTGCCTCCAACTTTGTCCTTTTCCTCGCGACCTTGTCGACATTTCCTCCTACCTGCAGTCAATGGTTGTGCATCATTCCTTGGAAAAGCGTGTTAAACACTAGCATTATCCCTCTAAAATGGCTAACCATAAGAAAACAGCCCAGCGCCTTTGTTAATCTGGAAAGAAATTCGACTGAGCCTTGAGCGGGAAAAAATGTAAGTCGGCAGCCAGAAGGGTTTGGCATCGGACGCGGAAACACTTTCCTGTCCACAACGGCGGAAAGGAAAAGAGCTAACGTGGTGCAAAAACGCGGGCTGGAGAGACTTAAATCGGCAGTCGGAAGGCTTTGGCATCGGACGCAGAAGGACTTTCCCAGCCGCAACGGGGAAAGGGGAAAAGGTTAATGCACGCGAGCGGGAAAACTTCACATCGGACGTCGGAACGGTTTGGGCATCAGAAGTCAAATGGATTTCCTAGCCGTAATAGTGGAAGGCGAATAAAGATCAATGCATGTCGGTAGTCGGGGCAACTTAGACTTCGGACGCCAAACCGCTTTGGCAGCTGCAACGGTGGAAGGGGGAAGGATTGGAGCTTCCGATTCAACATAAAAAGACGCCTGATTCAGGAAAACTTAAGCATTTTGAACAGTTAAGGATCAACAATAGCTAAAGTCATTCTTCTTGTGAAAAGGCGGCCTTGAAGGGCAAAGATTTGACTTCTCCAAACTCACACCCACGATCAACACAAAAATCAAACACAAACAACCTCTGAAAACAAGCTGCAATCTGATATTCAGAATCAACCAAAGTTAAAGCAAGACCTCACGAGATCAAACAACTTTAAATGATGAGGGGCCCAAAATTTAAGAAACTTGGGGAGAAAAGTTGCAACAGCAACAACTGGCGATTACCTGGTGAACCTAGATCTCTGGGCAATTAATCTTTGAGTGACAGACTGTCTAACAACAAATGCATCCTTTCGAATTCTTCCAGCAATATGGATTTCTCAAATGACAGAAGTGTGTACCCTTAATCATTGATGACAGTCCAATTAGGGAGAGTGGAAACTAGAATCGCTAAGTCTAGATAACTATGTTGAGGCCAGAGGATGAGTTTCATTATTACCTTTGTCTTCAGGTGGCTAAAAGCTTTGGACACCATAGGATTGTAGCATATGGTAAACAGAAATATTCATTTGTTCCTCATTCCCATGCCATTTTAACACTTTTCTTGTGCTTTTGGACTTTTGTCCCTTTTATATGAGTTTGATTGCCTGCCTTTCCTACTGAATTTTAATTCAGGATCCTCTATCCCATAGTGTCCTTTTGTGTGAGTAGTGTATTTCAAGTTTAAGCTCACGGATGGAGAGGATCTTTCGGCAATTTAGTACTTATGATTCAGCATCTGCTTTGATGTATGATGCTGTTCATAGGAGTTCTTTGATTCTTCTCTGCCTTTTGGCATTCGTTTCTTGGCATGGGATCATTTATATTTAATATACTGTTCACCTTGCTTCTTTCCATGGGTCCTCTGTTGTCATCCCCTAGACATTTTAAGTGTGACGTGGATGGAACCTCAACATAGTATTCCGGACTCTTTGAATACGGTTTATTTCACAGGGGTTAAGCAGGACTACAATGCACACAGGATTATTCGAGAAAATGACTAAACTGGAAGAAAATATTTAATATAAACAGCAACCCATAGTCTGATCACTAAATTGTTTATCAAACCCAGAAATTTCAGACGTTCCTCATGCAACCGCAGGTTTGCTCCCTTTATTGAAAACGAGAAAAATCAAACTAAAGCAAACTAAAAAACATGACTCAAAAGACTACCAGACGGATTATTTATATACATGCTAGAAGGAAATAAGCAGATTTAGGAAAAATAAGGCTTGAGAACCAAACCATTTACTGGTAGGTTCTCCTCCCACCCCTGCAGATCTTGCAACTTGTAGGTAGAAGGACCAAGCTTGGCTGCAATCTGAAAAGGGCCTACCCACAACTGCTGGAATTTGGTATGCTTTCCTTTCTCATCATGGGGGTGATCCCATTTGAGGACTAAGTCTCCTACTTCAAAGTCTTTTGTTCCAGCTTTATGCTTGTCAAACCATCTCTTAACTGACTCTTGTTGTTGCTTAAAGCGTTCTTTGGCTTTAGACCTAGCCTCCTTTGCTTTCAGGAGATTATATATTCTTATTTGTAAAACTTCATCATCTGACCCCCTAGACTCTTGAGCTAGTATGGAAGATGGCAGCATGATATTGGGAGGAAGGATGGCTTCTTTACCATAGACAAGGGTATATGGAGATACTCTTATTGCAGATTTGGGGGTGGCTCTATCAGCCCAAAGGGAATTTGGTAACGCTGAATGCCAACTCCTTTGGTTTTCTACCACAGTCTTCTTTAGGATTCTAATTAGATTTTTATTAGAGGATTCAGCCAGGCCATTTCCTTGTGGATAGTAATTAGCAGAATAATGCAATTTTATCCCTTTATCATGAGCAAAAGCAGTCAATTTGATTGATGAAAAATATTTGGCATTATAAAAAACTAACGAAACTGGAACTCCAAACCTGGTCATGATGTGGTCTTGTAAGAAGCTGATGACTTCGTCTTCATTTATCTTGCGCAGCGGAATAGCTTCGACCCAGCGAGTGAAATAATCAGTCGCAGTAAGAATGTACTTGTGCTGCAGGGAGGAATTCGGTTTTATTTCTCCAATAATATCCAAACCCCATTGCTCGAATGGTTCCGTGATCATCACAGGCTTTAGGGGTGCTGCTGCTTTAGGCTGTCTTCCGCCACACCTTTGGCAAATATCACATTTCCTGACATGTGCATGTGCATCCTTGAAGAGTGTAGGCCAATAGTAACCAACTCTGAGGATTTTGTGGGCTGTAGTGTCTCCTGAATAATGTCCCCCAGCAGGACCATCATGTAATTCCGACATTACTTTCTTCGCATCTTCTTTTTCTAGACATCGGAGGAGAACCCCGTCATAATTATTTCTGAATAATACTCCTTCAACAAGTTGATAGGAGGCCGATTTAAGGCACAGAGCTCTTCTTTGCTTGGAATTCCAATGTTCTGGCAACAACCCTGATTGTAGATAATGCATGAGGTCTCTATACCAAGCCTCAGGAGCTATAAACAAAAGACATACATCCATTACATGTAATTCAGCCTCATCCTCCCATGCTCGTTCTTCGTTGTTCCCGCTTTCAGTCATCAATTTGCACAACCCTTGACCTTTCACTATAGAGGCTGGTTTGAATTCAAGGTCGTATTCTTGAAGAGCCGTTACCCAGTTGCCCCTTCTTTCTCCTAACTCTTTCTGTATGAGAAGGGATCTTACAGCTGGGTAGGGGACTATTACCTTGGTTCGATTTTTTAATATATAAGGCCTGAATTGCTTCACTGCCTTAAATACTGCGTAAGCTTGCTTATCAATGGCTGGGTAGTTTAATTCAGCCCCCTGTAGACCAGTACTCATAAAAGAGATTGGGAATTCATCCCCCCCTTCTTCCTTTTGGGTGAGCACAGCTGCCAGTGAATCATCGGATGCAAAAGTATATAAAATAAAGTCTTTATTGAAATCTGGACTCTTTAAGGAGGGTGCGTGTGCCACAACAGTTTTAATTTTGCTGAAAGAATTCTTCTCAAGTTCGGTCCACTTGAATTGTGCATTCTGCTTGACCATTTGCTGCAGCGGCTTAATAGTCTGGGCGAAATCAGGCACAAACCTTCGGACGAAATTTATGGTTCCCATGAAGGATTGCATCCCTTTTTTATTATGGGGCAAGGGGATTTGTTCAATGGCCTTGATTCTTTCTGGATCAATGGAGATCCCTTGCTTTGAAACTATGTGTCCCAACAACTTTCCTTCCATGACAGCGAACACACATTTCTTAGGATTGAGGGAGATGCCATATTTTCGACAGCGTTCGAAAATTTTCCTTAAGTGAAATGCGTGCTCTTCTCTTTTCTTTGAGAATATTGTAATGTCGTCAAGGTACACTACAGCACTTCGTCCAATCAATCTACGGAAAGCTATGTCCATAGCCCTCTGAAATGTCACTCCAGCATTAATCAACCCAAAAGGCATTCTTCTATAGGCAAAGGTTCCCCATTTAGTTCTAAACGTTGTCTTTAACCTGTCTTCTTCGGCTACTAATACTTGATTCTAGCCAGAGAAGCCATCCAATAATGAAAACAGTTCAGACCTTGAAACCATCTGTAGCAGCTGCTCCATGGGTGGCATAGGATAATTATCTTTATCTGATGCACGGTTTAAGTTCCTGAAATCCACATAGAGTCTGATTTCCCCAGACTTTTTCCTTACTGGTACCAGATTTGATACCCACTCAGAGTGTCTGACTTTGAAAATGATTCTTGCATCTAATAACTTCTTCACTTCACTTTGAATCAACAGTTCCAATTTCGGGTGCATTTTCCTCAAAGGTTGCTGATATGGCTTGACACCTGCTTTAATGGGGACGACATGCTTGATGATGCCGGTGTCATACGTTTTCAAATATTCATACGTCCACGTGAAAACATCTCTATATTGTTTAAATAGACTGATGAATTTGTCTCTTTCTGTTGGTGAACAACACTTGCCGAGATTCACGAACTTAGGAGCTGTTTCAGTCCCCAAATTTATCAGCTCGAACTGTAGTGATGAGCTGTGGGTCTTCACGTTGGGTGGTCTTCTGAATTTTTCATTTAAATTGAACATTTTTTCCAACGTTCTGACTCCTTTAGGAATGAAATTATCGTATTTCATCTCAGCCTGATGCTCTTCATCGTCTATGATCGCTCCTTTAAACACCTCATCATTCATTAAACATTCTATGATCTGCTGGTCATCATCAAATACTTGTATGTTTGTAATCATATCAGGTACAGAGGGCCTAAAAAGCAGTTCGACAGAACATCGATTATTAGTGGGTACGAGTCTAGCAGCTGATGTAGCCAACAGATCAGCAACTGCATTTTTAATTCTTGGAATTGAAATAATGTTAAATGCATTAAAATATTTCAGCAAATCCCATACCTCATTCTGGTAAGCCTTTAAGTGAGGAGAGATATAATGTATCTGATTCGGAATTTGTTTTACAATAATTTTAGAATCCCCAAAGACTTTTAGATTACTTACCTTTAATTCAATTGCCTTCTTCAGTCCTTGCACCAGTGCTTCGTACTCACCGGTATTATTAGTACATTCAAACTCTAATCTACATGAAAGGAAATGATTATTCTTCTGTGGGTCAATCAGGACACAACCAGCCCCTGACCCTTCTAATGTCTTAGAGCCATCGAAAAATAGAGTCCAAAAATCATTAACTACTGGCAATAAATCTACTCCTACGGCTAAGTCTACTATTTTACAGTCAATCTCATCAGCCTGTGAGAATCGAAGGAGATCAGGCTGGGTATCAGATGTGTTGCTGGCCTCTTCTGCTTGGTAATTACCTGGTTCCAACTCAATAAAATAGTTTCCCAAGACAGAATCCATAGGTTCATTCTTCTCTTCGAGTCGGGTAACATTGTACTTCATGTGAGGCTCTCTTAAAATCTTGATCTGGTTTGGACTTCCTTTGTATGGCAACCACAGATGTGACCAATCATAAGTGAAATATCCATTAAGTTTGGCCGACCAATCTCTGCTCAGGATAAGGCCGTATGCATCTGGTATATCAGCCACCATGATATTAATGACCTAGCATACTTTATCATTTGAAGCCAGACGAACTAGGACATATTCCATCTCACCAATTACCTTCACATCTGTCCTGTCCAACTGAACTACTCTCCACGGGGATGGCTTAAGCTACCCATTGATTCTTTTACAGACAGATATTGGCATGACATTAACAGTTGCCCCTGAATCTACCAAGCAATTATGTACATTGTAGTTAAAGATTTCGAAAGTAAGGAGGAAAGGTGGATGCTTGTGTTTGGACTTACCTCCACTGCCGTTCTCTCCAATTTCTTCTTCTTCTTCTGGTTGATTGTTAGTGGGCGTCTTCTCATCTGATGTTTTGAGGGCTCTCAACAGCCTTTCCTTTTGCTGCGGCACTTTGCACATCTCGAATAGTGGAACATTCACCTTTATCTTCTTTAAATCCTCAACAATGTCATAATCCATCCGTTGTTCCGTGGGATGAGGCCTATCAGCATTCTCCTTACCTTCATTCGGCTTGGCCATTGTATCACTCTGTCTAGGACTTTGGCTGGTAATAGTGAATTATGGAATTGTATCAGCCAAAGATTTGTCTTGAAATCTCTTCTTCACATTTCTCTGCAGCCTCTTAATCTTTGGAAGTATAAGACTGTCTTCCTTAACCGTCCCTTGGCTCCTTGTGGCTACGTTGGTTTCCATAACGTCTTTACACCCCTAAGTCTTTTCTTCTTCAGCATCAAATAGTGAGATAGAATTCCATAACGCCATGGTTTCCTCTTCCTGTTCTTTAGTAGACGTAGAGGTAGAATTTTCCTTTCCTTCTTCATTTCTCTCTTCTGTCAATCTAGAGTCTAACAGCTGATTCATGACCAACGTCATTGAGTTTATCCACTGTGGACAATTCTTCTCAGAATGTGGCTGTTGGTGGAATGTGCAAAAATTATCCAAACCTATCTCTGTTAAGTTCATAGATGCAGTATTGTGAGGAGGAGGTTGAGGCTGGTGGTTATCCTCTCTTTTCTTATAATATGGCTTATAAAACTTTTGTGCTTCCTTTTCTTTTTCCATATCTATGATTTTATTGGAAAGCTTCTGCATCATTTTGGCCATATTCTCCAAATCTAGAGACTTTTCTTCCTTAGGCTTGGTAAACAATAAGGTTTTTCTTCCTGTACCTTTCTCTCCAGACTGTTCTGGATAGTCTTCAATGCTCTCTCTTTCAGCTTCCACCACTTCTGCCTCTTCATAGGTTTCTGTCAGAGTTGGCTTGGCCCTACCTTTGGCAAACATAGTCAAATCAGGGCCTAAAGCTGAAGTATAGTATTCAATAAGAACCTTGTCTGAAGGCTTATCTGTTTCAGAGAAGTTCTTGAGATATGTTGCAAACCTTTGCGTGAAACTGTGCACTTTTTCTTTTCTTTCTTTCTTCAACACGCACAGCCCTTTCATGAGAGTTGCATGAGTTTTTTGAGTTGCATACTTACTTCTGAACATTCTTTCGAAGGTATCCCAATCAGGGATAGAGTTAGCAGGCAATCCGAAGTACCATGACGCTGCAGCTCCTTTAAGTGTATGTGGGAAAAGTCTGCATACCACATCTTTGTGTTCCCCGACCCTTATTCCTTCCACTGCCAAGTAAAAACTTTGTAGATGATCATCTACTAGTATTTTCTCATTTGGGTCGAACTTGGGCAACATCTTGTCAAAGGCTTGAGGTAGGTCATGTAAAGGAGGAGTCAGATTTAAGGGTGATCTGGCTCTCCATGCAGGTGGCGGATTTGGCGGGTTAGGTGGTTGGTTTGCGTTTATGCCAGCCATGAGTTTGGGTGGAGAGTGAGGAGGTGAACCAACTGGAGTGTGAGCAGGAGAACCGTGAGGGGTTTCTGGGCCTTCTTGATTCAAAGGTAGCACAACTTCTTGCAATGCTGTTTCTACCAGCTCTTCCCAGTCTCCAACCAACACTGAGCCTTTCGCTTCAGGACGATCCTTCTTTTTATACTCTCTTCTGGGCAGTTCGGGGATGATTGGCAATCCTCCAATCTTCTTTACATATGCCCTAGTGTGTCTTCTCAGATCATTCACAATTTCATTGTCAACAGAATATAGATGTTCTCTTTCTTCCGGAATTGGATTATGGAACCTACTTCTTTCAGAACTGTGACTGGTGGAATATTCTCGAGAAAACGGGTTTCCTCGGCCAGCCATACACTGGCGGCCCTCCTTCTAGCGCCAAAACTGTTGGGGCCCCGAAAGTCGCAGGCGACAACAGTAAGGGATTCTCCCCAATCAACATTCCCAACTAGCCCGTTGACTGTTTGGTATAGGGAATCCATCCGGTTTGCGGTCCAGCTACCGTAGGACAAGTAACAAAACAAAGGCTTTACCGGTTGCGGCCCGGTCCACCGTGAATTTTGTATTTTTGACTTAATGTATGATATGCAAGTGCCTAACTAACAATGCAGGGTGATAAAGATGCAAGGAACAGTCACAATGTGATGCGCACGTTCTTACCTCTCGTCTTAAGGTTCACAAGCACCCAAAACACATACAACATAACACAAAATACACTAACTACCTAAACTATCCCTAGGGAGCAGAGTTATCATTCATTGGTGAGTAATACATTTTGTACGTGCATTATGAAGAGTTACAGATAGTTGATACTTCATTCAAGATGCATGAACAATTACAGATATTTAAATAACCAGATAGCCGATTATTTTATGAACAACATTTATTACTCACAGTGGAAGACGTCTCAAAAAATACTGAAGAACACTCAACAAGAACATATGTTCAGGAAGTTAAATATTCTCACAGTACATGAAACACTACTGAAAACGAAATAGTTCCTCTTCAACATTATTCATTTGGTCACATTGATACATTCCACTTTTCGCTCTCTCTAGTGGCAAAAGTTGCACTTTTTGACTGTAAAACGAAATAGTTCCTCTTACAAGCAAGAGAGTTTACAAATTTTTCAGGGAAAAAGCCCCTTCTAAGTCCTATCTTTACAATATTTAAACTACTGCAGCCAATCGCTTGGGCTGCCTCCCAGTTCATGACCTTTCAGTTCCCAACGCTTCGGATGCCTTTCTTCTTTTGCGTGTACTCACGAGCAGTTGAGTAATTGCTAGACTTTTTGGTTCTGCATTTGGTTGCCTCCAACTTTGTCCTTTTCCTCGCGACCTTGCCGGCATTTCCTCCTACCTGCAGTCAATGGCTGTGCATCATTCCTTGGAAAAGCGTGTTAAACATTAGCATTATCCCTCTGAAATGACTAACCATAAGAAAATAGTCCAGCGCCTTTGTTAATCTGGAAATAAATTCGACTGAGCCTTGAGCGGGAAAAAATGTAAGTCGGCAGCTGGAAGGATTTGGCATCAGACGCGGAAACACTTTCCTGTCCGCAACAGCAGAAGGGAAAAGAGCTAACGTGGTGCGAAAACGCGGGCTGGAGAGACTTAAATCCGCAGTCGGAAGGCTTTGGCATTGGACGCGGAACGACTTTCCCAGCCGCAACGGCGAAAGGGGAAAAGGTTAATGCACACGAGCGGGAAAACTTCACATCAGATGTCGAAACGGTTTGGGCATTGGAAGTCAAATGGATTTCCTAGCCGCAACAACGGAAGGCGAATAAAGATCAATGCGCGTCGGCAGTTGGGGCAACTTAGACTTCGGATGCCAAACCACTTTGGCAGCCGCAATGGCGGAAGGGGGAAGGATTGGAGATTCCAATTCAACATAATAAGATGCCCGATTCAGGAAAACTTAAGCGTTTTGAACATTTAAGGATCAGCAACAGCTAAAGTCATTCTTCCCGCGAAAAGGCGGCCTTGAAGGACAAAGATTTGACTTCTCCAAACTCACACCTGCGATCAACACAAAAATCAAACACAAACAACCTTTGAAAACAAGCCACAATCTGATATTCAGAATCAACCAAAGTTAAAGCAAGACCTCACGAGATCAAACAACTTTAAATGATAAGGAGGGGCCCAAAATTTAAGAAACTTGGGGAGAAAAGTTGCAGCAGCAACGCGTACAAAAGGGTATATGGAGACACTCCTATCAAAGACTTGGGGGTGACTCTATCATCCCAAAGGGAATTTGGTAGCACTGAGTGCCAACTCCTCTGGTTTTCTATTACAGTCTTCTTTAAAATTCTAATCAGATTTTTGTTAGAGGATTCAGCCAAGC
>LPNX010259076.1:149824-175916 GCA_001517045.1 Pseudotsuga menziesii
TCTTAGGAAAACGGGTTTCCTCTGCCAGCCATACACTGGCGGCCCTCCTTCTAGCGCCAGAAACTGTTGAGGCCTGGAAATTCGTAGGCAACAATAGCAAGGGATTCTCCCCAGTCAACGTTCCCAACTAGCCCGTGACTGTTTGGTGTAGGGAACCCGTCTGGTTTGCGTTCCGGCTGCCGTAGGTCAAGTAACAAAAGGGTTTACTGGTTACGGCCCGGTCCACCGTGTATTTTTTGTGTTTTTGACTTAAAGTATGATATGCACGTGCCTAATTAACAATGCAGGGTGATAAAGATGTAGAGAGTAGTCACAATGTGATGCGCAGGTTCTTACCTCTCGTCTTAGAACTCACACGCATCCAAATCACATATATGCAAGAAAATAAATACTAACTAAACTATCTCTAGAGAGCTGGGTATTAATTCATGAGTAATGCACCCTGTTCATGTGTTATGGCAAATCATAGATAGCTGTTCTTATAACCAAACATATAAACATGAATAAAAGGATGTATGATAAGATATCTCATCAATAGTCAAAATTCCCATTACTCATAGTGGAAAAAACATCATAAAGGTACTGAAGAACATTCAGACAAGAACATAGGTTCAAGAAATTAGAACGCTCTTACAGCTAATGAGACACATTAGAAAAATAAATAGTTCACATTCAACATCGCTCATTTAATCACATTGATACATTCCACATATCACTTCCTCCAATAGGCAAAATTTGTAGTCTCTGGTTGTAAAACGAAATAGTTCCTCTTACAAGCATTAAGTTACAAGTTTTTCCCCAAGGAAAAATCGCTCGTCACTTTTCACTTTCAAATATTTAAACAAAACCGTGGACCGCTTGGGTTCCCCCCAAACCGTGTGACTTTTCCATTCTTCGAACGTTTCATATCCCTCTTTTCATCTTTTCTGCATGTGCTCATGATCAGCTGAGTAATTGACGGACCCTTCAAAGCTGTGCCTTTGTTGCTTTTAATTTTGTCTTTTACTTTTCCCATGCCCCTTGAGATCCTGCCTCCTATCTGTGCCTTTGTGCCACGGTAATATGAAAAGTCTTTTGGATCTTCCTGTAGTTAATAAATGTGCATCATTCATCGGGATTTCATTCTAAAACAAAACGCCAAATTAAACCAACTAAACAACTAATCCACAAGAAATGGCCAGGTGCACCACTTGATCTGAGAATTTTAACGAACGCCGACACCACTACCTCGTCCACCTACAGGCTCGACAGACATCATCCACGACGGAAAATGAAAAACTCATCGGTGGCTAAAAATACTCACACCGGAAGGGTAAATTCATTCACCACCGCATGAGCGGGTCTTAAAAGTGACGGGCACTACGAAACCACTTAATCCTATCGGAGTCGAGAAAGATAAGACCTAAGATGCGGGCGAGAAAGTTCTCAATCGGAATTCCGAAGGATGTCGACATCGGAAGATGAAAGCTTTTCACAGCTGCAATGGCAGAAGAGAAAAGACTACGGACATGCGACTAGCATCGGAGAGCGGAGGGCTTTAGACTTCGGGTAGCTAGCTGGTTTGGGAGCTGCAACGGTGGAAACAAAAAAGGTTACAGCCTCCGATTAAAAAGGAAAAAATCTCTGATCAAAAATAAAAAACGCTAAGTGCTTAAATACCCTGAAATTCAGCAACGGTTAAAACTATTCCTCCTATGAAATGACGTTTTGCAAAGGACAAAAAGGCCTGATCCATTTTCAACTTAGCAAAACAAACTCTAAAATCTGCGATCCACAACAATCCCAAACACGAGCAATTTCTGAAAACCAGGACAAAAAGTAATCTTCAAAAAAACCATCCAAAATTAAAGCACGAGGTTCAAGGATCCAAATGATTGAAGACAACGCTAAATCATGAGG
The DNA here is from genome assembly GCA_001517045.1 of Pseudotsuga menziesii. Taxonomy (NCBI): domain Eukaryota; kingdom Viridiplantae; phylum Streptophyta; class Pinopsida; order Pinales; family Pinaceae; genus Pseudotsuga; species Pseudotsuga menziesii. The sequence continues at coordinate 151,724 of LPNX010259076.1, forward strand.
AGGGGACCAAAATTTAAGAAAATTGGGGAAAACAGTTGCAGCGGCAACAAAACAACAATAAAGGAAAACTTTGAATACTGTTGCAACATATACCTGTCTAGATACTAGGCCAGAGGTCAAGGAATTGAAATCTGTACTATCAATTTCACATTCAAACTAAAATTCACATCAATGATACAAAAGTCGGGCTGAATTTGTTGCTCAAAGGTTTATTAACATCTCATGAAATTTTTTACATGGACATGAAAATCTATTTGTAAAAATAGAAGTGGGGAAAATTACAAGAGAAAACATCACTTTAACACTCTACAATCTTAATCTTAGAAAAATAATATTAAATCCAAATATAGTTCACCGACTCACAATCATGGAGAGGCTCTAAAAAATGGTAAGTCAATTTATGATTTAAAATATCTTCTTATATCATTCACAAAGGTATAAATTCTTTCTATTTAGTTGTAACTTATTTTCAACAAACTTTTAAGTCTACCAATTTCACTTTTTCTTTATTTCCTTGTTCAATTTTTCTTACTTGAGCCCTTCTCAGTGCCTCTAGCTTGAGATGCGTTCCCTATCATGTAGATATTTGGATGTACCCATGTCTACCTGACTGTTTGTCTAGTTGAGTGGGTCATTGGAGGTATTCCTAGTTGCCCTATTGGCATGACTATCGAATGGCCTATGAATTGATGCATCATTTGTATATTGTCTTGTCCTAATGGAGGAATGAATGCTTGAGGAATTTGTTGGCCTAGTGTCTTTCCATGTGACGAGTTAGAGGTTTTCCATGTAGCTAGTCTTTGGGGTGGTAATATTATTTTATGATATTTAGCCATTGACTCTTAATATTTTCCCATAGGTATATGATGTGCTTTAAATCACTCCAATGTTATTTCAAGATCTATGTTTCTCTCATATGATATGGTACGCACATGCATTTCCTGCACCTTCCTGCTGAGTGCATCAAATACCTTATTCTCTTTTCCTTTTATGTGTTTGATTTCAAAATAAAAATCACATAAAAACTCCAGCCATCTTGCTTGCCTAGCATTTAGAGTAGGATGATCGAACAAATACTTCAAACCACAATGGTCTGTCCTTAGCTCAAATCTTCTACCCATTAAGTAATGCCTCCACATCTTGAGTGCATGTACTATGGCTGCAAATTCTAGGTCATGAGTAGCATAGTTATTCTCATGCTCTTTCAGTTTTCTTGACTCATAACATATCATGTAGTTGTCTTGCATAAGGACTCCTCCAAGCCCTTGTCCACATGCATCAGTACACATCAAAAAATCCCTTTTTGGGTTTGCAATCTTCAAGACTGGTGCACTTGTGAGAATATTCTTCAACTGTTGGAAGATTTCTTCACACCTCGCTGTCCATTCACACTTTATTCCCTTCTTTTGCAAAGAAGTGACTGGATGTGCAACCTTGGAGAATCCTTCAAAGAATCTCCTATAGTATCCTACAAGTCCCATAAAATATCTTACATCTGTTACATTTCTCAGAGTAGGCTGATTCATAATGGCCTCAATATTCTCTAGGTCTATAGATATACTCTTATCTAAGATAATGTGACCCAAATAATGAATCCTATCTTTATAGAAGTCACACTTTCTCAAATTTGCATACAGATTATGCTCCCTGAGCAATTTCAATGTCAATATCATATTCTCTTCATGCTCTTCCTCATTCTTAGAATAGATAAGAATGTCATCAAGGAAAACAAGAACAAACTTGTCCAAATACCTGCTGGAGACACTATTCATAAGGTACACAAATGTAGCTGGTGCATTTGTGAGACCAAATGGTACCACTACAAACTCATAATGTCCATACCTTATCCTGAAGGATGTATTATGAATGTCTTTATCCTTGGTTCTCACCTGATGGTAACCATACCTCAAGTCAATATTGGAAAATACATTTGCTCCTCTCATTTGATCAAAGAGGTTATCAATCCTAGGAAAAGGGTATTTGCTCTTCACAATAACCTTGTTCAACTCCCTGTAATCAATACACAACCCGAGTGTACCATGTTTCTTCTTCACAAACAGAACTGGTGCTTCCCAAGGAGACACACTCGACCTGGTATACTTCTTCTCTAACAACTCTTGCAGCTGCATCTTTAACTCTAGCATTTTTGGTGTACTCATCCTTTAGGGTGTCTTGGACATTGGTGTTGCTCATGGCAGAAGTTCAATTGTGAAATCAATGTCCCTATTTGGAGGAAGCCCTAGAATCTCATCAGGAAACACATACTTGAATTCCTACAACACCTGATAGTCCTCCAACCTAGGAGTTTCATTCTCTATTGCCTCCAAAATATGAGCTGCATACACTCTGCAACCTTTCCTACAACACTTCTTCAGTTGCATTGCTGAAATCTGCCTAACCGAAATCACCTTTGGAAGGCCTTTCAAAATCCTTGAGTTTCCTTCTTCATATAAGAACTCAAAGGTCTTATTATAACAATCAAGTTTTACCCTGTGAGCTTCTAATCAATGCCTTCTAATGAGAACATCATAGGAGCCAAGTGGTAGAACATTCAGATTGACTCAAGTGACCAACCCATTCATAACCAATGGACATTTCTCTACCACTTCACTAACGTTTCTCTTAGTTCCAGTGGCTAGCCTAACTAACCAAGATTTGCTATGCTTTACTTTATTAAAAGCAAAAATCTCCACTACTCTAGGAGTAATGTAACTGTGAGTAGAACCAGGGTCAATCAAAATAGAAACAGATTGCTCAACAATCTTACCCACAACTTCAACCACAGTTGACTGGTGACCTGCCTGGCAGTTCTCCAGTGCTGCATAAATCCTAGGGATGACCCTTGCTACTTGACCCACTATTTTTGCCTCTTGACTGTTGTAAGTTGGCCTTGCATTCTCATTATCAAGTGGACAATTCCTGTGCATGTGGGGTCCTCCACATTTCCAACATTGGAGTGGTTCTCCGGGATTTTTTCCCACCACTCTAGCCAGCTGCTTCTCAACTTGGGATGGCTGCTTCTGCTGATTCTTGAAGTTGAAAGGTTTAAAACCTTTCTTCCCTTGGTCAGAATTCTCGTTCTTCTTGTCCTTCCATGTCTTATGATAATTAGGTTTTCATTTGCTTTGCTCATAGCAATACTGAGCCTTCCTTATTGCTTCTTCAAGAGTTCTAGGTTCATAAAACTTGATTCTGTCTTTGTAAGACTGAGGCAATCCACTCAGGAAACATTGGATTTTCACTTTTTCATCTTTGATGTACCTGACATACCTCAATAGTTCTAGGAACTTGTTTGCATATTCTTCCATGGTCTACTATCCCAATCTCAGCTCATGGAACTCTTTAATCTTGTCATCATAGTACCTATTAGAGAGGTACTTCTACTTGAAATAATTTTGGAACTGCTTCTATACAATATTCATTTAATTGATATTCTTCACTTTCTAGAAGTGCTCCCACCATATGGATTCTCTTCTAGTCAAATTGAAGATGGATACTCTAGCCTTCATATTTCTTGAATAGTCTTGGACTTGGAAATATTTCCTCATCCCAAGAAGCCAAGATTCAGCTTCTTATCCATTCTTTATCTCACCATTGAAGGTAGGAGGCCTTTCCTTCTTAAATTCATCACGTGAATGGTTCTGGTAACACCTCTTCCTCTCATTCATATGGGATGAAGAGCTTCAATCCCCAGTGGATCCTTTAGATTCAGATGACTCACTAGGATATCTCTTTCTTCTTCTGGTAATGCTCTTACTGCCTTCCGGTCTTGCTTTCTGGTCCCAAGAGTTCATCCACCTCTGGATGTCTATTAAAATTTGCAGCATGGATGCATTAAGCTAATTCTACTCCTCCTGAGCCTTAACCAATCTTTCATTATTTGCCCTGTAACTTTGCATCTCCACCCTTAGGCTTCTCATGGTGGCTGCAAAATGTGGGGGAATCTCTTGAAATCTTCTCCCATTAGACTTTGTCTCAAAATTTCCCACACAGATGTTTTCTCCCATAACATCTTCCTCGTGCTCATAGGGATCTTGTGCATCATTCATGCTGAAGTTTCTCATGGCTGAACCAAAACCAAATTTACTGATCTGCACTATGTGGAATGTTTCCCTTTTGAAGGTGACTATAATTATGCAAAATGTGTTAATAAACATGATCGTTATCTGCAAAACATTCATATCAATGATACATTACTTACCTTCACTTGGAAAAATCATACATTGACAACTTTTCCCAAAACACAGAATTTTCTCTTCACAAGAATGACTGTCTAAAGGGGATGATGGGCGTCAAGAGGAAAGCGCCCTCATTTTTTTTTTGTAAATACATAGATTTCACACAATCTGGTGCATAAACAGGCTGTCATTTTTCATCTTTCTATCCCTTCATATCTCACTGAAAAACCTTGCTGAATTTCTCTGTTTCAGCAAAAATTTTAAAATTTTCACTCGTTGCATCAGAATTTTTTTTGACTTTCACCCGCTGTGGTAGATCCTTTCTCTTTTTCCACTCCCCGTCGTAGTAGATTCAACTTCTTTTTCCTTCCACCACCATAGCATCTTGATTTTTGGTTTCTAGCCGTCGTTGCGGCTCAGTCCTCTTTGTCTCTCGGCTGCCGACTACACACTTAGAGAAATTTCTGATTTTTTTCTTCTTCTTCGGCTTCCCTCTCGCCGGTCATTCCAACTACCCTAGCTACTATGGTGGCTCAATTCTTAGCTTATGCTCGCCATGTAGTGACTCTCTTTTAATCTTTTAGCCATCGTCGTAGCGGCTTTCCTTCGCCACATCTCGCCGATGCATCGACTCCCTTTCGACGACATAGCCGCTACCGTAGCGGCTCACTTCTGGCCAAGACAACTGTCGTTGTGGCTAGACCATAAAATCCCATCCGCTATGTTGGAAATAAAGGAAACGACCAACCATTTTTGCAGCTCTCTTCACGTGGGGGCATCCGACATATCGGATGACTTAGCCAAAGTCATCTGATTTCTCCATACTAAGAGAAATTTCAAAAATTTCTCTACTGGCCTAAGTTCAATCAGATGTTACCCCTCCTATGTTAGTTGATTTTCTTGGCCCATAAAGGCCCATTTCTGCAACCTGATAGCTCTCATATCAATCTGTCACGTCCCCACCCTTCTACCTGCGAGAGGACGTGACTAACATCTAACTGTTTGGGCAATCTAGCTCCATGAACATAAAATAAAATGCAATGAAATAAAATCATACACAGATGCATAAATGATTATCAAACAACAGAATCACATTCATTCATTCACAACATTTAACATGTTCATATGGATTTATAAAACAAACACAGTTGCAAGGATTTAAATACAAGAATACTTATCTTAAGAGAAGCTTGTCCTGCAACCAGCTACGTCCTTGCAATGTTCCACCCAACCATAGGCCATTGTGCTCATCAATCACTCAGCAACACTGCCATGCCTGAGCTGGGCGTGATTCCACAAGGATTAAGGAGAAACCAACAGGCTCACATGTATCCAAGGATACACAAAACTCAGCCAAGCCAACATAGTTGGGTTTATCAGGCTAACAGGGAGCTGGAAAGGTTGGATTCTAAGCTAGTGAGCTTAATCAAAGAGTTATGGACACCTGCACCAGAACTAGCCTGACTTCTAAGACATCCACACACACCCAACACATGGAAGCATCCCCTTCTCTGCTATGTAGTCGCTTGGGCCATGCCTTCCCTTCCAAGTGCTATTTAGGGGGTGTAGAGAAGAAAGTCAACCCTCTAGCTCTGTTTCTGAGGCTCCTACACACAATAGGTTTATCAAGCAGGCTTAGACCCCATTTCCACTCCAAAAATAGTTCAACCAAAACAACAAAGGAATACACAACACTTTCCAGATCTGGGATTGATGAAAATCAACTTGGGAGCCAAAACAAATTTGGAGATGGGTAAAACAACCCCCTTAGTAGCAATTTGAATTCCAGATTCGTTTATGGCGCTAACGTGGCCAAAACGAACTCAATTGGTACCCAAAATTCATGGCTCTGTTCCCCTGATTGGTTGTGCAACTCTGAAACAAAAAATTCCCCAACTGTGGAGAGGTGGAAACAACACAAAAATGCCCAGGAGTGATCCCAACCACTGAGCATTAACAAAAACACTTCCCGACCCTAGGAAAAATGAATAACACAACAGAGAATGTGAATGGTGAATTCCAGGAGATCCAAAATTGTGGGGAAGACCAAAGACATGAATGGTCTCACACACAGGAAGTTCAGAATGCTTGAGAGATCTCACGTGAAGGAAAAAATGGTGAGTAAAACATAAAAACATGGAAGCATGGTAGAATGGCACACATTGTTGGGATTTTACTTGCCCAAGGAGTCAAAACGCATTTCCCAAAAAATGATGGCTTCTCCAATTTGAATTTGGGCTGTCATACCTTGCCCATCCCTTGCAATAACCTGTTGCACCTGGAAATATCACATTGCTTAGCAGCCTCCATGAGAGTTTCACTTTTCCTTTAACCTCCTAGAAATCCTGGCATGAGTCACCTTGGTCATTTTTTTCCTTAACCTAGAAGGGACGATGCTTTTTGGTGTTTTGCATAGAGCGTCGCCGGTGCCTAACCTAGTTGAGAAAAAGGCATTGTTTTCCCTTTTCTTTGGAAATAACCCTAGGTTGGCGCTCTTGACAGTTCTGCTAAAAGCGTCAGTGGTCAGTCAAAAGGAAAAAAATATGTTTCTAGAAGCTTCCATATGGAAACCTTCGTGGAATTAGTTCCTATATGCCTAGGAGAGGTGGCATTCACCTCCCTCACCTATAGGGATCTCATCCTTTCCTTTTTCCAAGTCATATCTTGAGTTCTAGGCCTATAAATGGAGCCTTCATGAAGAGAGTGGGGAGAGGCTAGGAAAAGCATCCTTATACTGCTAGTTTAATGTCTAAATCAGAGGCAAAGTAGAAGTAGCTTGTGTTTGGAGAGGTCTTCATAGTCATCGGAGATTGTAGATATTCTTGATTGAGACAGAAGACATCGACATCAAGGATTTTGGTTGTACTTCTTTCTCATTCATATATTAATACAAAGACTTTTCCCTTTCCTATATTTGATTGTAGTGTTTGTAATTAAATATTATTGGATTCCTTGATCATCAATATGAATAGTCAATTATCATGATGCTCTCATCTCTTTTGTCTGTTTGGTGATCTATTTTGTAGATATTGGACCATTGCAAGAGATTTCTGGAGAGAATACAAGCAGATCCAAGGTTGAGGTATAATGTGTTTTATGTTAATTGATTTGATTATTTAAGGAAAGGATATGTTGTTGTGTCTTTTTGTTTTGTAGTTGTGTTTTACATTATAGAGGAACAAGTAGTGTCAGCACTAGTTGAGAATTCCTGATAACAAAATTGGTGACTCTGCTGGGGATCTAGCATAATCCAGTCAAATCTGGGGAAGATCCAGTCAGATCTGGTGCAAATCCAGTTGGATCTACAAACTTTGGTAACCATTCCATCTATGAAGGTTATTTATCTCTCCTTTCAATTGTTTCAGTGAACAAGGTGAGTTATTTATCTTATGTTTATGATATTTTTCCTCTGTTCTAAGTAAGTTTTTGCACTTTTTTAGTCAGCTCAGTCTTTTTGGTTTCTCTTGCAGGCTTTTAAATTTTCCAGTCCATTGTTTCATAGCATTTTTCCCTTTGGCTGACAGAGTGTCGGTTCATCCTAGGGTGCCTTTTCTCTTCTTGACCAAAGCGCCGACATCGGCTTCTCCTTTGCTTGACAAAACGTTGACGACGCCTTTGTGCAGAAAGCTAGGAGCGCCGTAGCAGCCTAGAATGCCTTGGTACAGCGCCCTTCAGCTCTTCGAGGTAGGTCTTCAAAAAATTCCTATTTACAAATTTTTTGTTCAAAATTGTAATTTGTCCTTTCCTTTGAGATTTTTCAGTTTGGTTTGCTTGATTGCTTGTTGTCTGATGTACTATTTTTTGTGAGTTTGATTCTCTGTTTGAGATTAGATCCAAAAATCTCTATCTTTTGCATTGTCGTAAACATAATTGGAAACATAGTTCGATTCTGGTTTTTAGTGAAGTATCTGAAAATGTCATTTTGAAAAGAAATCCTATAGCCTCTTCCTAGAAGATTAGTTTCTTTTGTAGAAAAGACTGCTTTGTGTGCCTCATATTTTCTAGAAAAATACAAAAAAGAATCGTTTTATTTTTCTCTTGTTTATGCTTGCGAAAATTTTCCATTTCCATTTTGCATGTGTGACTAAAAAAAATAGGTATTTTTGACATTGTAGGAGAAGTTAGTTTTTGCATGCACGTTAGAGGATTCTTTCTTACATGTTCAGAAACTTTAGAGTGCTTGTTTGAAATTATTTTTGTGTTTGAAAGGACTTCCTTTGCATTTCTTTATTGGATATTGTTTTTTTGTTGAAAACGACTTTCTTTTGGTATATTGTTGAAAAGAAAATAAAAAGGTTTCTTCCTTACCCTAGTTAGTTCTCATTGAAGTCAAAAAGTTTATTTACATTTAGATTAATTTGCATCATTGGAGACAACATTCCACAAACATTCACCTAATCGTCCAGATAAAATTAACGACAGCTTTAGGTCTAAAATTGTATAGAAACTTGAGTGATAGGTTAGTGACGTGTTCAGGAGTCGTTAAGCATAGGAGCTGTCGTTATTTGTCTGCACTACAACCTGGGACTCATGCGGTTCTTCTGCGTACCGTCGGTATATTGAATGGCCTTTCATGTACCCTTGAGATATATAGAAAGGTACTTCACGTACTTGGTTGTATATAGGAAGGCTCCTTGTGAACAGTTGTGCATTAGACAACACTACAACCTATTTGATCTCCCACATACCTTGCGTATATCGGGAGACCCTACTAGGATACCTTGACCATTTGAGAAAATCACTTTGGCCATCTTGTGTGGAGCAATACAACGATAAAAACATTCGGGGATACTACTACACACATACCCCTGAGGTATATCACGAGTTGCTCAAGTGTTAGGTCCTATTGAAGAAGTTCCATTTCAAGGTAATCTAGGTCCAAATGACAATCCTACAATCTCACATCCTGGCCCCATTACTAGGCCTTCCATACCAGTCATGGTTGGGGGGAAATCCACAAATCAAGTTATGTCAACACACTGTAATGGCGGGGGGCAACCCCCAACATGAGTTACGTCCTTTGTTAGTAGAATTATTGCTGGTTCAGGACAAGTTGCAGCTGTAGGACAGCCCACAGTAGTCATCCCTCCTACTAATACCAATGTTGTTCCCCCTCCATCTAGTTAGGTACTCTGTATGATATAACTCCCCATGCTCCTTGACCTACAACTGATCCATCAAGACCCGCAACTGAACCACTTGCTGATGGCATACTTGGTTTAGTTCAAATGCAAACGGCGGCAAAATTATCTAAAAAACAAAATCAAACCACCACTCTATCAAATCAACCAACACCATCTACCAAAAGTGCACCCTCTCCTATTGCTTCCACTGAAGTAAACATGATCCAATCAAATGAATCTTCCAAAGGAAAGAAGAAAGGAAAAAATAAATCTAAAAAAACCTGATAATCAACAGGAAGGAAATAAAACACAAAATCTAGATGTTGATTCAAATGGGAAGAGAAAGGTAAAGTATCCTTGTTTACTCTGCGGCGGTGACCATTTTACAAAAGAATATCCTCACCGCGAGGAAGTTAGTAAGTTTTTGAAAATGTCACCCACCCCCGTAGTTCTAAAAGATCCTTTCCCTTCCCAACAACAGTTAATTGATCATAAGTCGTTGAACGAAACTTCTTCCTCCACTGATGAAGTTCGAATGATGTCTAGTGAAATGGTTAATTTAAATACAAGATCACATAGTTATGACCCTACTCTAGAAAAGAAACCTGATGATGTTCCATCTGAAAAACACTCAACTTCCACACCTCCTCCTAATAATGGTATTCATATTGAAAAACCTATTCCAGAAGCAATTTTCCGTCCACCAAAGGGTACTCTATGCAAGTCCATAATCAATCCTAATGCTTGTGCCACCCAATATTATAATATTGTTGAAGATTTGGCCCAAGAACCCTGCGATATGTCGGCTTTAGAGGTACTTCAAACCTGCCCAACTCAAGGGAAAAACTTTCTCACTGCCCTTGGAGCTATGGATCCCAAGAATAGTAATATCATCACTTTCAAACTGGATGATTTCAAGATGAGACTCTCACATCAGTTAGCTTTCCTGATCGGTACCAAGATTGCTGGAAAGACTATCAATCATATCGTTTTGGATGAGTGTGCCTCTACATTAGTTATGTCTTTCTCTTGGTGGAGAGCCATTGGTTCTCCAGGAATCAACCTTTCACCTACCACCCTTAAGGCTTTTGATGCCCGCGGCTTTCAACCCTATGGATTACTACCTACCATCCATGTTGAACTAGGGGGCAAGTCAGTCTCCATTCATATTGAAGTCGTCAATGCTCCTTTGGATTACAACTTACTCCTACGTCGTAACTGGTTTTATGCTATGCAAGTTGTAGCATTGACCATTTTTTGGATCGTCCAGTTCCCATTCCAATGAAAGATTGTTACTGTTGATCAGTTAGATTTCATTACACCTAGTGCAATTACAAATGATGCAAATAGTGTTCCACTCCTGAATACCCCACAGTATAAGGACATTTTAGTAGGTCTTATCAAAGATTCTTCACTAATGGGAGTCTTTCCCTCATCCGATCCTCCTCTTTCTTCGCAAAATGCATCTATTAGCATGATTTCTACCTCTCATATAGACAAAGGAAAAGTAATTGCTGATGAATCAACATCCTTTTCCCCTTTAGAAGAAATTTACAATGTAATCCATGCTACGAGTTATTCCCCCATCAATGACCATTTGTTGGCGGCCTCAGACCACTATCACATGCCATGATGGCTTAATGAACCCCCCCCATCTCTAGATTATCTCTCACTGCACACACTTCCTACAAATGAATCTATTATGGAAGATATTTCGTTAGAGGAGATACCTTTGGAAGATTATCATCACAAACCTTCTTTCCTTCCCCCTTGCCATACGGTAGAAGACCACTTCACCTCTACGGCTTCATCTAATATAGTCCTCAACCCTCAGTCTTCGATCCTCACTCATAGTGTTGATTCTGAAGGAAATTTATGCAACATTACAAAAACTATGCTCGTGGACATATCGGTGAAACCAGGTATTTCTGAGAACATTTTCATAGGACATAACTCTTCACCTGAAAAGGTTCAAACATACACGACCCTTTTCAAGGAATTTAGAGATTTCTTTGCATGGACATATGAAGAATTTCTAGGGATTGATCCCTCTATCTTGTTCATGAGATTAAAACTTACCCTCATGCCAAGCTTGTTCGTCAGAAACTACGACAGGTCCATCCAAGAAAAGAAACTGCTATTAAAGAAGAAGTTGAAAAAATTTTGAGGGCTGGTTTCATTTACCCTGTATCATTAACTGAATGGGTGTCCAACATACTCCCTGTGAACAAAAAATAGGGTACTATTAGGGTTTTTTTTTATTTTAGGGATTTGAATCGAGCTTGTCCAAAAGACAACTTTCCCACTCCCTATATCGATCAGATAATCGATAACTATGATGGAAGTGTTATTTTTTCCTTTATGGATGGCTTCTTCGGCTATAATTAGATTGAGATTCTCCCATCAGACCAACACAAGACAACATTTATTTTCCCTTGGGGGACTTTTGCTTATCATAAACTGCCTTTCGGTTTAAAGAACACTGGCGCGACATTCCAACGTGCCATGTCATATACTTTTCATGACACTAAACATGTTGTGGAACCCTATCTTAATGACCTGCCTACTCATTCCAAGCAGCGGGAAGTTCATGTCGATCTAGGGTATTTTTTAAGGATTCTAATATTATAGTTAAGTATAGTATTCTAGGAGATTGATCCTGATTGAAAAAACATGTTTATAGATAGGTAGGTGAATATTAAATATGAAACATAAAATTAACACTTAAATGTATAAATTTTGGCAAATATTATGATAAAAAACATATTTTGTGTAAATATAGGCGATATTAGATACCAAATAGCGAATTTATTTTTTGAAAAAAACCCCAAAAATAGCCAATTGGTGAAATTTCGCCACTAAAAAGTACCCTGATGTCGATCATCTGAGAGCTGTGTTTCTTCGATGTCGTCATTTTAATATTCGTCTAAATCCCCATAAATGTGTTTTTGTGTAGAAGATGGCTGAATTCTTGGTTTTATTGTTGCAAAAGATGATATCTGAATAGATCCCTTGAAAATTGAAGCTATCTTGGCCCTACTTGCTCCCACGAATATCACTGAACTCCAAAGTTTTCAAGGGAAGAAAAAATTTCTACGTCGTTTCGTCTGCAATTATGCAGAAAGGACACATGGTTTCATAATGTTGCTCAAGAAAGATACCCCTTTTTTCTGGGATGATTTCACACAACGCGCATTTGATAATCTTAAACATGCACTTACCCATGCACCAGTGTTGCAACCACCAAATCATTCTAAGGATTATTCCTTGTATGGGGCTGCATCCTTGTCTACTATAGGCATGGTCCTTGTTCAAACAGATGAACACGACCACAAACATGTGATTTATTACGCTAGTAAGAGTCTTCTCAACTTTGAAACTCGATAATCACATGTGGAGAAACTTTCTCTACCCATGGTCATCACGGTCCAGAAGTTTCATCATTATATCTTGCTCCGCACCACCACTGTTTATGCGGATTCCAACCCCATGTACTACGTTCTCACATAGGAAGTGCTTGGGGGAAAATAATCACGTTGGATTGTGATATTCCAAGAGTTTGAGCTAAAATTCACCAAACATACTTCTAAGAAGTCCCTCGTTTTTGTAGAGCTTATATGTGACCTTCTCGATACTACTGAGACTACAGATCCCTTTGATTCATTGCCCGATGAATCATTGTTTCTCATTAGTACGACTGATCCATGGTACAGAGATATTATTTTGTATCTCTAGACCTTACAATACCAGCCCACTGCTTCTCCAAATGAATGTCATCGCATTCGCCACCAGGACAAAAGCTATCTTATTCTATATGATACCCTCTATCGCTGTGGTGTTAACTCTATGTTACAACATTTCCTTACACATGAAGAGGCTGAGATCGTTCTGAATGATTGCCATGCTGGAGCTTGTGGTAGTCATCTTTCTAGGTTGGCTACTGCCCAGAAAATCTTGCATGCTGGGTACTTCTGGCCTTCTATTTTCAAATATTGTATTGAAACAGTAAAGAAACGGCCACCGTGTCAAATGTTTACTTCCAAGAAACGCACACATCCAGCTCCTCTCCATCCCGTTATAGTAGTTGGCCCCTTTGCAAAATGGGGCATAGATTTCATGCACTGTAGACCTACCTCAGCTGAGGGGCATGGTTACATTATCGTGGTTGTGGACTATTTTACAAAATGGGCTAAGGCAATGCCCACATATGCCGAAGATAGTAATACTGCTACATTATTCTCATTTAACCATATCATTGCGAGATTTGGGATTCCTAGGTCCATTGTGACCGACCATGGGTCACATTTTCAAAACAAGATGATGGCAGAGCTTAGTGTAAAATTAGGGTTTTGTCATGATAACTACACCATACTACCCTCAGGCCAATGACCAGGTTGAAGCTATAAACAAAGTATTAAAAACAATACTTCAGCAGATGGTAGGGCAAGCCAAGTCAAACTGGCATTTACAACTCTTCTCTGCACTCTAGGCCTATAGGACTACTATCAAAACTTCCACCGATTTTACACCCTTCCAATTAGTATACGGGCTGGAAGCCACTCTCTCGATAGAATGTGAAATCCCTTCTTTAAAGCTTGTTGTGGAACTATTTCCCAACACCACTACAGACGGAGAAATATTATTGTATCTAAACAAACTTAATGAAACTTGACGTGATGCTTCCTTAGCTAATGAGGCACATAAGAGAAGAATGAAAGTTCAATATGACAGGATTGTCCAACCCCGTTCCTTCAATGAAGGAGACATGGTTTTGACCTATGACTAAAAGCATGACAAGCTGGGGGAAGGAAAATTTGAGTCTCTGTGGCATGGGGCCTATGTTATCAGCCATGTTTTAGAGAAGGGTGCATATGAATTGGTTGGTTATGAAGGGATACCTTTGGGAGAGCCCAGGAATGGGCTTTACCTCAAAAGATACTATGCCTAGGTCATCTAGCATAGGGGATTTGTAAATATTGTTTATAGTTTGCTATGTGTCTTAATCTTTGAGAGGTGTGTCTTTTGTGTGATTTAAAATGTGTTTTTCATAAAATCCTACTTATGCATGTCTTTTGTCTAATGGACAGATGACTTACTTCATTGGTTTTGCTGATGGTGCTCATCGATATACACTTAACCTTGCATCAACAGCTTGGTTACTGTATTAACCTACAAGTGAGTTGGTGAGTTCAGGGGGTATTATTTTAGGTCCCTCCACCAACAATCTGGCAGAATATCAAGCCTTTATTAGATTATTGACGGAAGCCCTAGCTAATGATGTAAGGGAAATTAGGGTTTACCTAGACTCTGAACTAGTTGTTTAACAGCTTAATCGAGTCTACACCATTCGAAATCCCATGCTTCTTCGTACTTTCTGGAGAGTTAGGTTGTTAGAGAGGTCTTTTGAGCAAGTTACATATCATCACATTTCGAGATATTTAAATGCTGTGGTAGATTCCCTAGCTAACTATGTCTTGGATTGGCATATTGCTCATACTTAAAAGTCCATTTGAAGCATAAAAACACATGTAAATTCATAAGTAGATAAATCATCCCATACATCACATTTTTTCAAACACAACTATAAATATAAAAAGTTTGTCATATATATAAAAAGTTGTAGCACCAAGATACAAAACTTGGGCTAAAGCATCTCTTGCTTTCAGTGCCCGTTCAGGACCATAAAAAGTTCAGAATACATATACATAGGGAAAAATATGAAGCTTCGAAGCTTTCAGTAATACATGTACAAAAAGTAGAAATCAAGGCAGACTAATCCTCAAGATGGTCATGGTAGCATGCAATGGCTTGGGCCACTCTACAGAGTAGCCTAGAGAACTGTTCAGAGACACCTATAGTATGGCGCTGATAACACCTAGGTACCTCATTAGTAGTCATGTCTGGGATGCCCACAGTCACACGTTGTAGGTTCTCCTCAAGATCTCTGAGCTCTTCTTCAGCTTCAGAGTAGTATAGCATCATATCCCTTCTCCCTACTCGCCTAGCAATAGGCGGCATCCCAACTAGATGGACAGACCCAATGTTTGCATGAAAAACATTTTTATCTTAGTACTACAGAAAATAAAAATGAAATAAATATAAAATTTTAAAAAACATAAGTTGATAATGTCCTTTCTTACCTTGGTCATCCAATTCTTCCCCCTCAGGTAAGACTAGATCCAGGTCATTTCGGAAGTCTTCCCCCTCATAGGCATATTCCTCCACCATAAGTAATTGGTTTCTCAACCAGTGAAAGAACCCAAAACCGTAAGTGAATTTAGGTCCTCCGCCTCCAAGGAGAGGCATGGCTGACACCCATGCAAGAATCCTCGGATCCTCAGGATCAAGTCTAGTAATGGTCACTTGAGGCCTCATGTGAGGTACCCGCTGTAAGATAAAGGACACTACCACTTATCCGTAACCAAAATGCTTCAGTGTTCCTCTTTTGCACTTGTTTATTTGGTTCTTCAGACATGCCAGCATGCCTTCACACTAATTGAAGACAGTAGGCTCCATGCACTGCAAAGCATATAGCATATGTGATTTGCTAGTAAGGTGAGCAGCCCTAGTACCTGCCACCTTGATGATGGTATACACTACTGTCCTCAAGGGGAGATCCACTAGAGAATTGATCCGTAGCTTTCTCAATTGGGACTCTGTACCCAGTGAGCAATGCTGATGAATAATATAATCCAAGGAGCTTTCTGCCCCTCGTGCTCCAGATAGGACTATTGGGCTTCCTCTCATAGATAAACCGGTCAGAAAATAAATATTCTTGATCTCTATAGGAAGGATGTGGACTCCCACCACAAAATTATCTTGGTTAGGATCCCACATGTCTATGATGTACTCTAGTAATCAGACATGTGCTTTCATTCTAGGTATCTGGAAATACTTAAGGAGCCCATAGTTCCGTACAACCTCAATGGTGGTTGGATCATTTGCAGCCTGGTTTTCTAGGACTTCATGTTCACTTTCCTTCCAAATTACCATGATATACCTGTAATATGCCAATTTCATAATTATAAAATATATCATGGCTAAAAGTAAGAAAGATTAATGGAATAATAAATTATAAAGCAAGATAAGAAACATGAAAAAAATTATTTTTTGATGGTCTAGAGTTTTATTTTTTTTCTTCTCTTTTTCCCTCTAGCACTGCTAGCCTTTGTGCACAAAGCACCATGATGCTTCTGCCTTGGGCATGCACAACATTGGGTGCATTTCTGCTATGGATAGAGTGTCGATGATGCTCCTGTCCTAGCTTGATAGAGCGTTGTTGGGGGTGCTGGCCGACGGCCAAAAACTTTAAAAAGAAGAAATGTTTTCCTTCTAATGGGGTTCAAAACTCCTATTGGGATGGTTAATCCTCTATCCTATCATTTCCAAAGGATAACCTATCATCTATCTTGTTTTTTAACCATAAAAACATTTTAGGAACTTGAATTTAAACAATGCAAAAGAAGCAAAAATAAAAATTATTGAACATGGAAAGAGAAAAGGATCAAATGCTTACCTCTTCTATGGAGAATGAAGCAGCAATAATGTTGAATACCCTTTCCAAATCACTGCAAGAACTCCTACTATCAAATCCAAACTTCCAAAACTCACCAAATGGTAAAAAAACAAGTGGTAAAAATAACTTACCTACCCTTTCTATTTATAGAATATTTGGAGTTTTAAAAAACGCATTGTAATTTATTTAATTTTGAAATCTAAATTATTTTGGTAAAAGTGGGTTTTTATTTTTTACTTTCTATAGTTATGAAAAAATAGCTTTTAATGGTGTTTTTTGAGTTTTTTCAGGTGAATATTGGGTCATGGTTATGATTTAAGACATTTTTTTCTTTTTCGAGCTTAGAGAAGAACTGAAAAAGTACTGAGTGTCGTTTACACTTTTTACATGCTCATTAAAATTCCAGTAGAAAGGTGTCGAGTATACTTTTTCACTTTTTTCAAACTCGTAAAAAACTGATTATGAAAAAGGAACCTAGTTTGAGAGTTATATTTAAGCTCTTTTCAGTCTCCTCAAAACACAAAAAGATTTCCAAGCGAACTTTCTGCGTTCACGCTTGCAAAAGAATCAGAACGATTGACTAGTCGGGGGTAGGTTATCTCTTTTTTGGATCGAATGGCCTTATTCATGAAAAAGGACCTTTTCAATTATTCTTAGTCATTTTAGACTCTCTAAAAATGAAACGAAAAATGAGTTTGCTTTCATCGGACTTGTAAAATTACACGATGAAAGACCCTATTTGGGAATGAACCCCTCCTTTCTCAGGTTCGTGAAAAATGTGAGAATGGAGTCATTGCTTGATGAGCTTCAACCAGTGTTTGTTACCCTCTTTGGACTCATAAAAACAAAAAGAGGCACTCACGTTTTGAAGTGTGGAAATTAAAGGAAAGGGGAATGGTTTTTGTTTGTTTATATGGAAGTACTCTATAGTCCACCTTTGAACATGGCACCTGTTTGCATTTTCATATCTGAACAGTTGGTTTTTCAGCTTGTCTTCGAAATGATACACTTTTGTGAGTCACCTAAATCCTTTGAATCAATTCAAAGAATTCTTTGTCAAATTCCTTGCATTACACCTGGTTCTATTCTTGTTTAAGTCGAAGCTTCCAAGTCATGTGTCGTTCCGTCAAATTGTTCAAAGGATGTCTCTCCCAGAATCATAACTCATCAGTAACTTCACTTGTCCTTAAGAGTCAGTCATTGTCTGAGTCAGTCCGTTATTTCAAACTTGAATCAGGTTGTCTTCGAGTTGATCCACTTTTGTGAGTCACCTGAATCCTTTGAGTCAATTCAAAGAATTCTTTGTCAAATTCCTTGCATTACACCTGGTTCTATTCTTGTTTAAGTCGAAGCTTCCAAGTCATGTGTCATTCCGTCAAATTGTTCAAAGGATGTCTCTTCCAGAATCATAACTCATCAGTAACTTCACTTGTCCTTAAGAGTCAGTCATTGTCTGAGTCAGTTCGTTATTTCAAACCAAATTTTGTTCCTAGTTTCATGTCACTGATGTGGGAATCATCATGGCCTCTTGTGACAAGTCTATTCATGTCGACTTCAGATCATTATCCAAGAATTAGACCTAGAAACCTAAATAGTACTTTGGGCCTACATGGCTCAATGGCAGGATACCTCGATTTCGACATGAGTTTACATCATTGACTCTTTATTGGAAGATATCATTAAGTGTTCGACTTCAAGTCCTTTATTCACATTCGATGGCATGTACTGAGATACATTGGGAATCATTGACATTAATGATGATTACCCTCGCACTTGTTAACAATTTACATTATTGACTAGTAATCAAGTGGTTTCTACCATGTTCGACATCAAGACATTGTAATCACATGGTTATATTCGTATCGTTTGGGCATCAGGATGAAGAACTTGAGTGGTTAGGCTTTCTCATCATCATTGCCTATGCTCAGGTTACGTTTGGAGATCATTTACAGTCATGACACGATTCCACATTGTATGTTTGGTGGTTGTGTTCTATATCTAAGATTGAGACGCATAGATCTACTTTGTATATCTCGTAGCTATGTCCTACTTCTTGTAGCAGTTATTCATGGATCTACAGTGTATCATTAGTAGCCATGACATGGTCATCATCATATATCTATAGTGTATTGGTCTGTAGCTATGATTGGGTTTGATAAAGTCAGTTATTGGTCCTATATGATTCTATCTCTCTTTTCCTTTGTATGAGACAAAAAACTCTGCAAACTATTTCACCTATCACCTTCCTCTAGCTTCATACTTTGGGGGGAATTCTGTTGCACCTAGAAATATCACATTGCTTAGCAGCCTCCATGAGAGTTTCACTTTGCCTTTAACCTCCCAGAAATCCTGGCATGAGTCACCTTGGTCACTTTTTTCCTTAACCTAGAAGGGACGACGCTTTTTGGTGTTTTGCACAGAGCGTCGATGATGCCTGACCCAGTTGAGAAAAAGGCGATGTTTTCCCTCTTCTTTGGAAAAAACCCTAGGTCGACGCTCTTGACAGTTTTGCTAAAAGTGCTGGTAGTCAATCAAAAGGAAAAAAAAGATGTTTCTAGAAGCTTCCATAGGGAATCCTTGGTGGAATTATTTCCTATATGCCTGGGAGAGGTGGCATTCGCCTCCCTCACCTATAGGGATCTCATCCTATCATTTTTCCAAGTCATCTCTT
Source organism: Pseudotsuga menziesii (assembly GCA_001517045.1). NCBI lineage: Eukaryota > Viridiplantae > Streptophyta > Pinopsida > Pinales > Pinaceae > Pseudotsuga > Pseudotsuga menziesii. The sequence continues at coordinate 171,212 of LPNX010259076.1, forward strand.
GAGTTCTAGGCCTATAAATGGAGCCTTTGATGACCTCCTGTTTTTGCTTGTGTACCACCCTATTCCTAGTTCGAAGCTATATGGGATCAAGCATATTTGACTCTATTTTGTTGTATTTTGTGTTTGAATATGTATTTTTAAGGACAATATCCCAAGATGCTTTAAACAGGTAAATTCTTGACATTTTTATTACTTTGTTTATCATTTTGATGGATTTCAATTCATACCTGAAACTTTAATTTTTGATTAAATGCTGATCATTTGTCAAAATCTTGTTTCCCACACAGTTATTTTTTGGTGGTTGGATTCGACACATGTTCCGGCACTCACTGAGCATATATTGATTGATTCAGATATTTGGGGGATTTGTTGCCTAAGATAATATATGGTTCTGCCTCTAATCATTGCCATGTTGACTATGAGATACCTGGTGGGATTTTGTAGCCTTCATTTCCCCAAATATCATGGGCCTCAATCTTCAACAATGTGTGGATTCTAGAGGATCCGAATCCAATCTAATCTCTTGACCTATTTTCTGCATTGGATTGGTTATTGGTTGTTTTCATTGTCCGGGATAAGTGTAGATCTTTTGGGAAGGGTCAACCCTTTTTAGTGGTCGACCCATGATGTAATTCAAGTTATAAATATGTTTGAGAAACCCTAAAAGAGATAGAGATGATATACTGTAAAACTCTGAATTCAAGTTAATTGATTGTTTGCTGCGTTTTCTTCCTTAAAGCTTCAGTTTCAGATCTAGAGGTGTTGAAGGCCAGGCCCACCTTCAACTCTTGTTGTTTGTGTGTAGTTTTGTTTTCTCTTCACTACTGTAAGGAAATTTATATCATTTCTTTCCAATACTGTTCTTCATATATATGTATGCTGGTAAGCTTTATAGACTCACGATTGGAGATATATTGATGCTTGCATTGAATTGGTTTATATTACTGAATGTGTGTGAACAGGCTTGGGTAATTTTAGTTTTGGTTGTAGATTTGATTCAGTGACCTATAGGTTTGAATAATAACAAGAGTTGCTGAATATGCCAGATTTAAATTCCTTCTTCTTTCATTTTCAGAACTAGATCAGGCTGTAGTATTGAGAATTGAAGGATTAAATTTCTTATTTAGAGTTTCCATAATTTACAGGGTTTATAAAGCTTTTAAGAATTTCAAGGTTTTACAGAACTTTTAGAGTTTAAAGAATTTACAGAGTTTATAGAATCCATAGAGGTTTCAGAGCTTATAAAGTTCATAGGGTTTATAGGCTAGCATCTTCAGACTTGTTGTAGAAGGCTTGGATTATGCATTGCTTACTTCAAGATCTTGAGAAATTTGAATGAAATCAGAGAGAGGAAGTTACAGTTTATTAATATTTGACAGTGTGTATTTACTAGTATACTTTGATTTCTGTTATTCATTTATTTGTAACTATAGATTGAATTCAAAACATAATGATGAATGCTAAATCTTGTGGGTTTCTTGAATTGAATTAAAATAGAGCTTTATTTAAATATTTCCAATTCATTTTTATGATCATAGGGACTTGCTTCTTGTTAAAAAGGCAGATTCATTGCGGTAAGTGTTTTGTGAATGATAGCATTGGTATGAAGTAAGGATTGGTAGTCTTCAAAGTAATAAGCTTTCAACATTTGTATAAGAGCTATTATACTTGTGACAGATTTCTCTCTGATGATGAAACAGTGTTAGAACCCCAGTATGTATAAAGTAGAGTTGTAGAAGCCATGGTGGAATTGTGTGAGATATTAAAGATTGATCCAATAGTATTTCTTCTATAGGCCAGTTTGAAGACCTCTTTTGACAGTAGGATTTCTTTCATTGAAAACAATTGATTGCTTGGTTTTTCTTTTGGGAAATAAGTTAACATTGAGTATGGTTTGAAATTGCTTTTATTAAATTTGGTAAATCTTTGGATTGTAAACAACACTTATAGGATTGATTTCCTTTCCTAGATTAGGTTCAACAACCTCAGATCTTGGTTGCTCAGTAGAATAGTTCGTTTTAGGAATTACGTTTGTGTGTGAGTAGATTAAAGTTACCCTAGGCATGAGCTTGAAACCATTTTTACCCTGCACATATAGTGTAGTAACTCAAAGTTTACGTGTCCCGATCGATAATTAAATCAAAGGTAAATTAGTTAGTGATATTTTACCCAACATTTTGGCGCCGTTTCCGGGGAGTTGCTCCAAGGTAAGCTGGTATTTTGTTCATTTTCTACGAATTTGTTGGCTATGTTTTTTGGGTGTGATTAGTTGTTGCATATTGGAGGAGAAGGGGCGGTAAGATGAGAGGTAAGAACCTATGCATATGTTATAACAGGTTCCTTCAAACCCATTTGTAGCGTAGGTGTGTGATTGTTTCGTTAATTAAAAGTTTTTGTTATTTAGAGTTAATTTTTGATGAGATCTAGAGATAGTAGAGGTAGATACGTTAAAATACATTCAAACATTTTTAGATACGTTAGTGTGATTAGTTTTTTTTTCTATTGATTTGCTGGTTGTTTCTTTTTGGTATGATTAGTCTTTGTAGATTGGAGGAGAAGGGGCGGTAAGATGAGAGGTAAGAACCTGTGCATCTGTTATAAGAATTTCCTTCAAACCCATTTGTAGCATAGGTGTTTTGATTGATTTGATTAGAAGTCTTGTTATTTATAGTAATTTTTTATGAGACCCAAAGGTAGTAGAGGTAGATACGTTAAAATCCATTCAGATCTTTTTGGAAACAAAATCCCACCCCTAACTAACCGTAGGGATAGGTATATGGGCAAATAGATAGAAATCAACAACACTAAAAAATGTGTGGAATTAGGAACCAAACCAGAGGGAACTGAGATTCCTCAAGGTGAACTGTCACACTCTGTGGAGATTCCACAAACTCTGCAAACTTCACCAACAAGGGAAGACCCCAATTCGGTTGATATACTGGACGTGAAAAAATTGAATTCCCTTTTCGGTCATACACAAAATTTGGTGGTTTCTCAAGTGGAATCTACCACACATTCTCTTTTTCAACAACAGCCTAGGCTAGAATGTTAGGATTTCATCCCATCCCCAAGAAGAGATAGGTTAGGTGTCAATTGGTTTAGGAATCCTCTTGTTATGAGTGACCAGGAAACAGGACACCATATGGAAGGAGAAGGAGAACACGAAGGATGAACAAAAACAACTTTTGGCTTCCCCATTTTGGATCTTGCATGTGATGTCAATATGAAAAATATCCTAGCATCTTCGTTACCTACCTTCTACGGTAAAAGTACTGAAGATCCGGAAACCTTTCTGTTTGAGTTTGACATCATTTGTAGGAGCTATAACTATTTACATGACGCACAAAAGTTAAAATGGTTTCCTACCACCCTTAAAGATTCTACACTTAGATGGTTTATGGGTCTGGGAGAATCCACTATTTGAAGTTGGGATGAGATGAAGAGTGCCTTCGTTAAAAAATACTGAGACTACTGTAGACCTAAAGACTCTCAAAATGATATCTTTAAAATGCAACAGCATGAATATGAGAGTCTTGAGGATTTTCTTGAACGCTTTAGATTTGTACTACAGAAGTCTAAGTATAATACTCTACAGCAAGATGCAGTTAGAACTCTTTTTCTAAAAGGGATTTTGGAAGAGTATGTGGAAATCCTCAACCTCATGGCATCAGGAGATGTCTCCCATAAATCCTTTGAAGAAATTACTGAATTATGTAGGAAATATTCTAGAAGTAGAGCCAAGGCTAGAAGAAATACAAGGGAAGGTCCTTCCCACACTTCTAGGATAGCAGGAACTAGTGGGGTCACAAGAACTGAATTAGGGAACTTGTTGGAAAATTTCAAAACTGATATTTTAGGCACCTTGAGTTCCCAATTGGATGCATTGAAAACTAAAAGGCTGCAAGAAGAAGAGGACATGGCAGCACTACACATATTCTGTCTTGAATGCAGAAAAAGACACCCTCTGAAAGAGTGTTCCCTTAATATTATTTCAGTATGTGCTCTTTGTTTTGAGAAACACCCTACTGACAATTGCCCTTCATTACCAGAATTGCAAGCTTTTTACAAGATTAATAATGAACCCATGGATCAATCATATGCATCAGAAAGGCCATGGTAGCCTAGACCCAAAAACATGTACCCCGAGCCTGCTTTTCAAAATCCTGCATATTACTATTCAATGCAGCAACCTCAGCAGCCATGGAATCCACAAATGTGGAAAAACTAGCCATCTCATCCTACTCAAACCAAACCATGACAGCAAGGCTGGAGAGGACATTCCTATGGAGGAACTCAGCCAACAGCTCCATTACATACTCCTCCTAGTTACTATCCACTTCCCCCAAATGTGCAACAGTTATTACCTAGTTTTACACCACCTGCACTTCCTCCTATACCCCCAGTTCCACAACAGTATCAAAATCCAAACCCTCCTCAACCCATGTTGTTGCCAGCTCAACCTATACCAAACCCTAATAACAGACCATCCCAGCCTCTTCATAATGCTGAAATAAAAATGGCCCCAACTTATGTGATCCATTCAACTCCTATACAAGAAATACAATTAAGGTCTCGGAAAACTTTAAATAAAACCCCTCCAGCAGTGATTATTCAAGAAGAATGTGGAGAAGAAACTGCTGAAAAAGAAGTTCAAGAGGAGGAAGAGGTTCCAATTGCATTAGAAAACACTCAAGTACTTGGAACT
>LPNX010259076.1:176003-200257 GCA_001517045.1 Pseudotsuga menziesii
CCACAGCCACTATTGAATAATAATCCTCCTTATCTAGAAAGGTTATTAATAGAGAAACCTGTGGTTTGTTTGCAATTTGATCTTGAGAATGAGTTAAAAAATGTTTGTATCTGAATTCCATTACTCTAGGCCATTAGAGATGTTCCTATTTATTCAAATATGGTAAGAAAATTATGCTTGAAGAAGCCTGGTTGAAAACAAAATGATCCATCAACAATGCATGTTATAGGCTAGCTGTCTGATTATATTTCAAACCATCCCTTACTTCAAAAGTTTGCAAACCCTGGGAACCTAGTTGTAACCATTTGTCTTAATGATATTCCCATAGGAAACACTCTAGTCACACTTGGGGGCTACAATCAATGTTATGTCTATGACCACCTTGCAGAAACTACAATTGTATAATCTCCTTAGACCTACTCCTACCATTTTGGAATTGGCTGATAGGAGTATAGTTAAAACTGTAGGGGCATTGGATGACACTACAGTCACTGTAGATTCTTGGGAGTATCCCGTGGATTTATTGGTACTCCAAACCAAAGACCCAATGGGGGAATATCCTGTTATATTAGGCAGACCCTGGTTAGCAACTGCCAATGCCTTCATAGGATGTAGAGAGGGTATTTTAACTATATCAAATGGTACTTCTCTACAGAACCTTATCATTTATCCAGCAGTTTAGACTGTAACAGAAAACATGTTATTGTTAGAGAGTCCTTATGGAGATGAGGATTTTGAACAACCTTTACTATCCATTGGTCCTAGGGGACTGGAAGACCAAACTGAAGATGATATTTTAGATCAATTTATTTCAGCCACTACTAGTGTTGATTTTCCCCAGCCCTTTTCTAACTTAGATCATGTTTTCACTGAAGATTTTTAAGAACAGTATAACCATTGAACTATCTCATCATTAGTGGTTTTATTTGAAGATGAGAAAGTTGGAGCATCAACCATACCAATGGAGATCAGTCCTGGAAGGTCTTTAATTATTAATGAAAATTTGACTCAAGACCAACAAAGTCAGTTAGTCCAATTACAGAAAGCACAGTCCGGGGCATTTGCTTGGACTTATACTAATATGAAAGGAATTCACCCTGACACATGTATCCATCATATTTACACTCAGGAGAGCATTAGGCTAGTAAGGAAACCACAACGAAGAATTAACCCTGCTCTTAAAGATATTGTAAGGGATGAGTTACAGAAATTACTTGATGCAGATTTTATCTATCCCATTTCTAATAGTAAATGGGTATCTTCGTTGGTGATTGTCCCAAAGAAGGGAGGTAAGTGGAGAATATGCGTAGATTTCTGGGAACTGAACAAAGCAACTCTCAGAGACTATTTCCCTCTTCCCTTTATAGATCAGGTTTCAGACACTTTGTCTGGGAAACAGTATTTTTCTTTTCTCGATGGATACAGTGGATACAACCAAATTAGAATAGCCCCGGAAGACCAAGATAAAAATACTTTCACTTGCCCATGGGGAACATACGCTTACAAGGTGCTACCATTTGGATTGTGTAACGTCCCTGCTACTTTCCAAAGGGCAGTCTTAGGAATTCTAGCTGACTTGGTCCATGATTGCGTGGAAATATATATGGATGATTTCACAGTATATGGTAATGATTTTAAATAAGCCTTAGATAACCTAGAAAAGTCTTAATCAGGTGCCAAGAAACAAACCTTGCCTTAAGTCATGAAAAGTGCAAAATGATGTTATCTGAGGGCGTTGTTTTAGGACATCATATCTCATTAGAAGGTATCAAGGTAGATCCAGCAAATATTGAAATCATTACCAGTTTATCTCCACCAACTACACAAAAGGAAGTTAGAAGTTTTCTGGGACATGTGGGTTACTACCATAGGTTTATTGCCAACTTTACCAAGATAGCAACCCCACTTTTCAAGTTGTTAGTCAAGGACATTGGTTTTTGTTGGGATCAACACTGTCAGGCAGCTTTTGACAGTTTAAAAATAGAATTGTCTTCAACACCAGTTCTGAGGGGACCGAACTGGTCTTTTCCCTTTCATGTACAAACCGATGCTTCTGATACTTCCCTAGGGGGAGTGCTTGGACAAGAAGAGAATCAATATTATTATGCTATTTATTTCATCAGTAAAAATTTAACACCAGCAGAACTAAATTATACAGTGACTAAAAAAGAATTTTTAGCAGTAGTTCATGCCATTAATAAATTTCGACACTACATTACTGGCTATGATGTTTTTGTTCACACTGATCATTTTGCTATTAAATTTTTGACAAATAAACCTATAACTAGTGGCAGAATTACTAGATGGCTTCTTTTACTACAGGAGTTTAACATTACCATAATTGACAAACATGGGAAGGAAAATCTGGTTGCAGATTTTCTCTCACGATTGACTCATAATGATGATAATGTTGTTGTAGATGATACTTTTCCTGACGAACATTTATTTGTTGTCTCTGTTAAAACACCATGGTTTACAGACATAGCCAAATATTTAGTCACAGGAAAAGTACCTGCTCATCTGCCATCATATGAAAAATGAAGGATCATACATCAAAGTGCCAATTATTCATGGGCAGGTAATGATCTCTTTCAAACTGGTCCAGATTTGATTATCAAGAAATGCGTAAGGGAAAATGAGATGTATGATATCATCCAAGCCTGTCATGATGGGACCTGTGGAGGACATTTTTCGGACAAGCAGACAGCATACAAAGTGTTGCATCAAGGTTATTACTGGCCCACGCTTTTCAAAGATGCTGCAAAATATGTACAGGGTTGTGATAGCTATCAACGGATGGGGGGGCCCACAGCTGCTGATAAAATTCCTTTACAAAACCAGGTACAGATTGAACCCTTTGAAAAATGGGGATTGGACTTTGTTGGACCAATCTCACCAATGTCACAAAAAAAGAGGTATATATTAGTCTGTACTGACTATGTGACTAAGTGGGTGGAGGAAAAATCCCTGTTAAGGGCCACTGAGAAATCAGTCATAGAGTTTATTTATGAAGAATATTTTACTCTCTTTGGGATTCCTCGTGAAATTGTGACTGACAATGGAGCACATTTTGTCTCTAAATCAATGAAAGCACTAACAGAGCAGTATGGGATTAAACACTATAAATCCTCTCCTTACCACCCCCAAGGAAATGGTCAGGTGGAGTCAACAAACAAAGTGTTAGAAGCCATTTTAACCAAAACTGTGTAGATGCATCATAAGGACTGGGTAGATAGGATTCCTGAGGCATTGTGGGCTTATAGAACTACGTGGAGAAATACCACAGGGCATACCCCATATAAGCTTGTTTATGGGAAGCAGGTTTTTCTCCCTATATAATTTCAAGTGAAAAATTTCCGTACTACTACACAATTGAGCCTGAGTCTGGATGAAGCCTAGGAACAGAGATTGATGCAGTTGAATGAGCTTGATTAAATTAGACAAGATGCTATCCAACGAATTGCTTTAATACAAAATCAAAGGACTAAATGGCATGACAAGTTTTTGAAGAGGAAAATTTTTCAAGAAGGTGATTTGGCCCTGTTGTTTGACTCAAGGTTTAAACACTTCAAAGGTAAAATTACAACCAGGTGGATGGGACCATATGAAATTGTGACTGTTTTTGATAATGGCTCTGTCAAGATCATAACAATTGATGATGAACAAGTTACATTTGTTGTAAATGGACATGGGTTGAATGTATAACATAAACCTCGTTCTAAGCAGGAATTCATTCGTAATATGAGTCAGCAATGTGAGCTAGAGTTGGTAGGTGAAGAAGTGACTTCTTCACCCCCTACTCTCTTGAAGTGATATCCGATGAAATTGTTTAGTTGTATATATGTACAGGAGTGTGTTTTTCTTATCATTAGGTTCTTTTTGAATTATGCAGGTATTTTCTTTGGTGAGGCTCAGGGTATTTTTAAAAGGGAAGTCTTTCTGTTACCTTTCCTACTTTAGACCGTTGATTCCTTTTACAAATAATTTTCAAGAACTTTCCTAATTTGAAATAATCTTTGAGAAACACTTTGAATATTTTTACTGGTTTCAGTAGGTTATTGGAATACCTATGTCAAATAAATAAAAAAGTGTGTTTTGTCTTATTTAATAGGACTTGTTGTTTTCAGTTCATTTTTTTGTATTGACTTGTCCTCTTTAATGATACAGGTTGTCTATCTACCTAGCTTTGCCTCTATTAGTGATTTAAAGCCTCAAGGGGTTTCACTTATGAACTCATAGTATACTAGTTCCATTTGACTTGGTTTCACACTGGATTGAACGAGGATATTTTTTTTACAAGCAGTAACAGCTAGGGACGTTGAGTTATTATCCAGTCAGGCACCACCATAAGGAATGGTTTTCAGGATTGAGGAATCTTTTGATCATTATCTATTGGCTTTCATTATATTAAATATATACATATATATATTTTAAATAATTCCACCCACCTCATGTCTTTCAATTTATACAGTTATAGGGGTTAGTTGTTCATACAGACAAACCTTTATAGGCATGTTTCAAGAAAACTCTTCCAATTTTGATACCATCCCACTCCTAGAAGGTTTTCAGAGCTGCTCCCCCACTCATCTATGCGTAAGCAAATTATAAATTTTATCTTTAAGATGAATTTGGGACAAGGGCCTCTGATAGAAAAAGTCTGTAAGAGGTTAACCCGCCGGGATACTGAACAGGTCTGCTTGCAGCGGGTACCGACCTATGGTTTAAATAGGTAAATCCTTCAGGGTCTTGAACAAGCCTGTTGGAAATGAGGCATTCTGCCTGGGGAAGAATTTTCTTAGGTATTACAGTTACCCCACCGGAGTACTGAACAGGCTCACTGGCAGTGGGTTCTGACTTTGATATCTATTTTAAAAGGCCTCATTTATACTTGTCTGTGTGAACAATGTACCTGTGTAAATGTTAAACTTGAAGCCATGTTGGGTTAAATGAAAATTAAAGTGAACTGTTTGTAATAGCTAGTTGATAATCATCTTCATATGATTTAAGTCTTGGTTACCTGATCTTTACTATAGAAGAGGTTTATGCCTCTAGAGTGTACTAACATTTAGTGATTCAATGAACATAGCTATGAACCTTATTTTTTGCCACTCAAATCTTCGTGTGTGAAGCTGAGTCAAGTTATCCAATACACTATTGGCCTCATTTGGTACTCCTCTTGTCTTGTTTTTAGAAGGCACCATATTTTGGTGAAGAAATTGTCTATGGATAAAGAGGAGGAAGTTTGTGCTTATGGATTGGAGTTTTGAATATTTTTTAGTTCGATGCAAGAATGAGATTGATAGATTATGGACTTCTTTTAATTCTGTTTTTGTATTGACAATAATGAGTAGTTTTCAGACCTATATTTGTGTATGTGTGGTCAGATGAAGAAGCAACCACTGAACAATGGTAACTGTACAAGGAGCCTGCTGGATAAAACAAAAATTTTAGGCAGTTTTAATTGTCTTTTCAACTCACAAAAGTTGGACATTTTGAAGAAAGATAGTTATTTGCCTTGCCTATAACATCATCATCCTGTTGGAAATCATTTTCACCCTTGCAAGCTTGAAAATACTTATGTGTCTGGACATGAAAATACTAGACTCAAAGTGGATTAGGTGTCGGATGAGGTACTAGAAAACTGGTAAATTAAATTTTAAAGGTAATGTCGAGAACACTGGAGTAATATTTAACTGTTAAAAGCCAGGTATCTTTCGAATTTAAAATTTGGTTAAATTATGGGAATTTACCTTAACTCATTATATCCCATAAAGTTGATAAGCCACCTCTCCTTTGTAAGTAATTTAATGACATATACACCATGGAAAATTTTTACTTTATATTATTGATTATTTTATATCAATAAATCATACACAATAACTTATGTTTAGTTTTCCATTTTAATTAAGTTTTATGTCATTGATTTACTAAAATCTAAATCCTGACTCCATGGTTAAAAATGACATTCGATATGTCTTAAGGCTATGAATTTTTTTGGGACGTGTTGATATCATTATAAGGCAAGGGATTGTGGGCACTACATGCCTTGATTTGCTATAATTTCCTTTGCATGTCCGTCATTACCATCATATTTTCACCCTTTGCCATCATATCTTTAAATGGACTGGTTTCGGCTTTCGTCTCTACCATCTGGAGGGAGGTTGATAAAGGTTTTTAATTGTCATTCAAATTACTGTGTGCTCTCATTTTGCCATTCGCTCTGTCCCTCATCTTATTCCCATGTCTCCATGATGCTCAATCACCATGAACTCACTGCGTATGGACAGTTATTGGCCATGCTCGAGTTTTTAGCTTGCAATGAGTTGTTTGTCGGAGCTGGGTGGCACCCTTTCTTGATCACTCTATAGGGGCATGATGACGCCGTCTCCCTACAATTCTCCCTAGGGTTCGATGGTCACACTACCAAGGAGGGATCATTGGTGTTTCAAGTCATGGAGGAGTCGGTCGCGTAGGCTACAGGGCTTCCATGAACAAGGGATCGCTAGTACAAGAACTTCAAACTGCTGTGCAAGGACTATGACTATGTTTTTAAACCTGAATTCCTGGCTGTGAAGGGTGAAAAAGGATTTTCAAAACTATGGATCAAAGAAGAATTTATCAATCCTTTAGTAATTATCACCAAGATCATTACTTGTGAGGGTCGATTCTCTACTTTCAAAGCCTGTAACTTTCGATTGCTTACACATTTTGAATTCGGTAAGATCCTCAACTTTCCATTTTATTTCTGGAAAAGTTTGGGTAAGATGGCTTCTTAGTTCAGGAAAAATGTAGAAAACCCTACTCATAGCTTGTATCATCATGGGATTATCAAGATGGTCATTTTAGCTGGTTTGAAGAAAAAGAATCAAGCATGGGAACAATTTATATACGAATTGTCCAATCCCCATATTAGTTCACCCCTGGTTAATGAAGTGAGGAGACCTCATATTCTTGATCTTATTGACAAAGTATCCTCTGTGAGTGTTTCTAAATGTCAAACTAGTCACATTCAAGAATAAAAAGTTAAGAGTTGTAAGAAGGTAGGAAGGTCCCATGCTAAGAAACCTCAAGGGTTAAAAGTGCGCAAGCAAATTTTCAGTCTGAGAGTGGGAAAGGTCGGCCTGATTGTGGGAAATTTCCTGTTCCATCAACTTGTAGATTTACCCATAGTATGGCTGCCTAAGAGAAAAAGATAGAATCTAAAGGTAAAACACCTGTTCATTTTCAACTATCTTCATCCACTTCTTCATCTGCACATGATGATTCTTATTCGAATGATTCCCATTATAATCCTTCAATATCGAGTCCTATTGTAGATTCTTCATTGCCATTTCATTTCTCAGCATCTCAGACTTTAAAATTTGATCAGAAGTCTGTCAAATCTCACCGATTAGATGCTTCAGCCTAGGGGGTTGAATACTTTCAACAGAGAAACTTTGAGTTAACTAAACATTTACAAGAGTATGTTTGATTGGATTGATTTGTTGAACAAGAAAATGCAGTCTTGAAGGCTAAGGTGGCATCTCTACAAAACCTAGTTGATGATATAACTGGGTCCAATCATAGTCTTAGGAAGCAGTTAAGGAAAAAGGATAAACAACTTGAAAAATTGATCAAGGCACAACAGAAAATATATCCATCCCCTCCTCAAGTACAAGTGTTGTTTAACACTTCATCTTTAGTCTCTGGAATTTAACCCAACGTTTGGTCATCAATTTTGATTCTCAATTTTGTTTATCTAGGTCAAAATTTTCTTGCATTGGGACATGCAAGGTATTCAGTCTGGGGGAGATGACGACCTCCTGTTTTTGCTTGTCTACCACCCTATTCCTAGTTCAAGGCTATATGGGATCAAGCATATTTGACTCTATTTTGTTGTATTTTGTGTTTGAATATGTATTTTCAAGGACAATATCCCAATATGCTTTAAACAGGTAAATTCTTGACATTTTTATTACTTTGTTTATCATTTTGATGGATTTAAATTCATAACTGAAACTTTAACTTTTGATTAAATGATGATCATTTGTCAAAATCTTGTTTCCCACGTAGTTATTTTTTGGTGGTCCAATCTGACACCTGTTTCGGCACTCACTGAGCATGTATTGATTGATTAGAATATTTGGGGGATTTGTTTCCTGAGATAATATATGGTTCTGCCTCCAATCATTGCCATGTTGAATATAAGCTAACTGGTGGCATTTTGTAGCCTTCATTTGCCCAAAGATCGTGGGCCTCAATCTTCAATAATGTGTGGATTCCAAAAGATCCGAATCCAATCTAATCTCTTGACCTATTTTCTGCATTGGATTGGTTATTGGTTGTTTTCATTGTCCGGGATAACTGTAGATCTTTTGGGAAGGGTCGACCCTTTTCAGTGGTCGACCCATGATGTAATTCAAGTTATAAATATGTTTGAGAAACCCTAAAAGAGATAGAGATGATATACTGTATAACTCTGACTTCAAGTTAATTGATTGACTGATGCGTTTTATTCCTTAAAGCTTCAATTTCAGATCTAGAGGTGTTGAAGGCTGGGCCCACCTTCAACTCTTGTTGTTTGTGTGTAGTTTTGTTTTCTCTTCACTACCTTAAGGAAATTTATGTCATTTCTTTCCAATACTGTTCTTCGTATATATGTATGCTGGTAAGCTTTATAGACTCATTATTGGAGATATATCGATGCTTGCATTGAATTGGTTTATATTACTGAATGTGTGTGAACAGGCTTGGGTAATTTTAGTTTTGGTTGTAGATTTGATTCGGTGACCTGTAGGTTTGAATAATAACAAGAGTAGGTGAATATGCCAAATCTAAATTCCTTCTTCTTTCATTTTCAGAACTAGATCAGGCTATAGTATTGAGAATCGAAGGATTAAATTTCTTATCCAGAGTTTCCATAATTTACAGGGTTTACAAATCTTTTAAGCGTTTCAAGGCTTTGCAGAATTTTTAGAGTTTAAAGAATTTGCAGAGTTTATAGAATCCATAGAGGTTTTAGAGCTTATAAAGTTCGTAGGGTTTATAGGTTAGCATCTTCAGACTTGTTGTAGAAGGCTTGGATTATGCATTGCTTATTTCAAGATCTTGAGAAAGTCGAATGAAATCAGAGAGAGGAAGTTATAGTTTATTAATATTTGGCAGTGTGTATTTATCGGTATACTTTGATTTCTGTTATTCATTTATTTGTAACTATAAATCGAATTCAAAACCTAATGATGAATGTTAAATCCTGTGGGTTGCTCGAATTGAATTAAAACAAAGATTTATTTAAATATTTCCAATTCATTTTTATGATCATAGGGTATTGCTTCTTGTTAAAAAGGCAGATTCATTGCGGTAAGTATTTTGTGAATGATAGCATTGGTATGAAGTAAGGATTGGTAGTCTTCAAAGTAATAAGCTTTCAACATTTGTAGAAGAGTTATTATACTTGTGACAGATTTCTCTGTGATGATGAAACAGTGTTAGAACCCCAGTATGTATAAATCAGAGTTGTAGAAGCCATGGTGGAATTGTGTGAGATATTAAAGATTGATCAAATAGTATTTCTTCTATAGGCCAGTTTGAAGACCTCTTTTGACAGTAGGATTTCCTTCATTGAAAACACTTGATTGCTTGGTTTTTCTTTTGGGAAATAAGTTAACATTGAGTATGGTTTGAAATTGCTTTTATTAAATTTGGTAAATATTTGGATTGTAAACTTGATTTCTTTTCCTAGATTAGGTTCAACAACCTCAGATCTTGGTTGTTCAGTAGAATAGTTCGTTTTAGGAATTACGTTTGTGTGTAAGTAGATTAAAGTTACCCTAGGCATGAGCTTGAAACCATTTTTACCCTGCACATATAGTGTAGCAACTCAAAGTTTACGTGTCCCGATCAATAATTAAATCAAAGGTAAATTAGTTAGTGATATTTGACCCAACATTTTGGTGCCGTTACCGGGGAGTTGCTCCAAGGTAAGCTGGTATTTTGCTCATTTTCTACGACTTTGTTGGATGTGTTTTTTGGGTGTGATTATTTGTTGCATATTGGAGGGGAAGGGGCAGTAAGACAAGAGGTAAGAACCTATGCATCGGTTATAACAGGTTCCTTCAAACGCATCTATAGCGTAGGTGTGTGATTGTTTCGTTAATTAAAAGTTTTTGTTATTTAGAGTTAATTTTTGATGAGATCTAGAGATAGTAGAGGTAGATATGTTAAAATATATTTAGACATTTTTAGATATGTTATTGTGATCAGTTTTGTTTTCTATTGATTTCCTGGTTGTTTCGATTTGGTATGATTAGTCTTTGTAGATTGGAGGAGAAGGGGCGGTAAGACGAGAGGTAAGAACCTGTGCATCTGTTATAACAGGTTCCTTCAAACCCATCTATAGGGTAGGTGTTTTGATTTATTTGATTAGAAGTCTTGTTATTTACAGTAATTTTTGATGAGACCCAGAGATAGTAGAGGTAGGTACGTTAAAATCCATTCAGATCTTTTTGGAAACAAAAGCTCACCCCTAACTAACCGTAGGGATAGGTATACAGGCAAAGAGATAGAAAGCAACAACACTCAAAAATATGTGGAATTAGGAACCAGACCAGAGGGAACTAAGATTCCTCAAGGTGAACTGTCACACTCTGTGGATATTCCACAAACTCTGCAAACTTCACCAACAAGGGAAGACCCCAATTTGGTTGATATACTAGACGTGGAAAAAGTGAATTCCCTTTTCGGTCATACACAAAATTTAGTGGTTTCTCAAGTTGAATCTACCACAAATTCTCTTTTTCAACAATAGCCTAGGTCAGAACGTTGGGATTTCATCCCATCCCCAAGAAGAGATAGGTTAGGTGTCAATTGGTTTAGGAATCCTCTTGTTATGACTGACTAGGAAACATGACACCATATGGAAGGAGAAGGAGAACACGAAGGATGAACAGAAACAACTTTTGGCTTTCCCATTTTGGATCTTGCACGTGATGTCAATATGAAAAATATCCCAGCATATTCGTTACCTACCTTCTACGGTAAAAGTACTGAAGATCCAGAAACCTTTCTGTTTGAGTTTGACATCCTGTGTAGGAGATATAACTATTTACATGACGTACAAAAGATAAAACTGTTTCCTTCCACCCTTAAAGATTCTGCACTTAGATGGTTTATGGGTCTGGGAGAATCCACTATTCGAAGTTGGAATGAGACATTAGAGGAATTTTGGGGTCTAAAATGGGCCTCCTAAGGAAAATAATAAAATAATAGTTAAAATAATAAAATAATATTGATTAATTTTGGAGGAAGAAAGAAAAAAAGTACTTTTTGTGTTCGTATTTTCGACATATTTCCCTGTGTTTTTACTCAAATTTCGATTGGGAGAGATTGTTGGATGCAGAATTTGACTCCGCATCCAACGAGTACCCACACTGCATACTTTTGACGGACCCCGCTACCCCAAAACTAGGAAATACCTGAAAAAATGTGATGATGACATCATCATCACATTTTTTCAGGTATTTCCTGGTTTTTAGGTAGCGGGGTCCGTCAAAAGAATGCATTGTGGGTACTCGTTGGATGCGGAGTCAAATTCCGCATCCAATGAGCTCTCCCGATCGAAATTTGAGTAAAAACACAATGAGATATGTCGAAAATACGAACAAAAAAAGTAGTTTTTTTAATGACAAATATGTTAATTCAACCATTATGGCTGACTTATTTTATTGAAATTCTATTGGTTCTTGAATTCCAACTCACAAAAACTTATTTTGGCACGTTTTCTTATAAGGCCCATTTCAGACCCCAAATTTCCTCTAATGTGAAGAGTGCCTTCCTTAAAAAATATCGAGACTACTGTGGACCTAAAGACTCTCAAAATGATATATTTAAAATGCAACAGCATGAAGATGAGAGTCTTGAGGATTTTGTTTAACGCTGTAGCGTTGTACTACAGAAGTCTAAGTATAGTACTCTACAGGAAGATGCGGTCAGAACTCTTTTTCTAAAATCGATTTTGGAAGAGTATGTGGAAATCCTCAACCTCATGGCATCAGGAGATGTGTCCCATAAATCCTTTGAAGAAATTACTGAATTATGTAGGAAATATTCTAGAAGTAGAGCCAAGGCTGGAAGAAATACAAGGGAAGGTCCTTCCCGCACTTCTAGGACAGCAGGAACTAGTGGGGTCATAAGAACTGAATTAGGGAACTTGTTGGAAAATTTCAAAACTAATATCTTAGGCACCTTGAGTTCCCAATTGGATGCATTGAAAACTAAAAGGCAGCAAGAAGAAGAGGACATGGGAGCACTACACATATTCTGTCCTAAATGCAGAAAAAGACACCCTCTAAAAGAGTGTCCCCATAATATTATTTCAGTTTGTGCTCTTTGTTTTGACAAACACCCTACTGACAATTGCCCTTCATTTCCAGAATTGCAAGCTCTTTACAAGATTAATAATGAACCCATGGATCAATCATATGCATCAAAAAGGCCTTGGAAGCCTAGACCCGAAAACATGTACCATGAGCCTGCTTTTCAAAATCTTGCATATTACTATCTAATGCATCAACCTCAGTAGCCATGGAATCCACAAATGTGGAAAAATTGGCCATCTCAGCCTACTCAAACCCAACCATGGAAGCAAGGCTGGAGAGGTCAGTCCCATGGAGGAACTCAACCAACAACTCCATTACATACTCCTCCTATTTACTATCCACTTCCCCCAAATGTGCAACAGTTATTACCTGGTTTTACATCACCTGCACTTCCTCCTCTACCCCTAGTTCCACAACAGTATTAAAATCCAAACCCTCCTCGACCCACGTTGTTTCCTGCTAAACCTATACCAAACCCTAATAACAAACCATCCCAGCCTCTTCATAATGTTGAAATACAAATGGCCCCAACTTATGTGATCGATTTAGCTCCTATACAAGAAATACAATTAAGGTATGGGAAAACTTTAAATAAAACCCCTCCAGCAGCGATTATTCAAGAAGAATGTGGAGAAGAAACTGCTGAAAAAGAAGTTCAAGAGGAGGAAGAGGTTCCAATTGCATTAGAAAACACTCAAGTACTTGGAACTCAGATTTCTCAATCAACTACACAGCCACAATTGAATAATAATCCTCCTTATCCAGAGAGGTTATTAATAGAGAAACCCATGGTTTGTTTGCAATTTGATCTTGAGAATGATTAAAAAAATGTTTGTATCCGAATTCCATTACTCCAAGCCATTAGAGATGTTCCTATTTATTCAAATATGGTAAGAGAATTATCCTTGAAGAAGCCTGGTTGAAAACAAAAATGATCCACCAACAATACATGTTATAGGCTAGCTGTCTGATTATATTTCAGACCATCCCTTACTTCAAAAGTTTGCAAACCCTGGGAACCTAGTTGTAACCATTTGTAATAATGAGATTCCCATAGGAAACACTCTAGTCACACTTGGGGGCTGCAATCAATGTTATGTCTATGACCACCTTACAGAAACTACAATTGTATAATCTCCTCAGACCTACTCCTACCATTTTGGAATTGGCTGATAGGAGTACAGTTAAAACTGTAGGGGCATTGGATGACATTACAGCCAATGTAGCTTCTTGGGAGTATCTAGTGGATTTCTTGGTACTCCAAACCAAAGACCCAATGGGGGAACATCCTTCTATATTAGGCAGACCCTAGTTAGCAACTGCCAATGCCTTCATAGGATGTAGAGAGGGTATTTTAACTATATCAAATGGTACTTCTCTACAGAACCTTATCATTTATCCAGCAGCTCAGCCTGTAAGAGAAAACATGTTATGGTTAGAGAGTCCTTATGGAGATGAGGATGTTGAACAACCTTTACTATCTATCGGTCAAACTAGGGGACTGGAAGACCAAATTGAAGATGATATTTTAGATCAATTTATTTCAGCCACTACTAGTGTTGATTTTCCCCAGTCCTTTTCTAACTTAGATCATTTTTTCACTGAAGATTTTCAAGAACAGTATAACCCTTGAACTATCTCATCATCAGTGGTTTTATTTATAGATGAGAAAGTTGGAGCCTCAACCATACCAATGGAGATCAGTCCTGGAAGGTCTTTAATTATTAATGCAAATTTGACTAAAGACCAACAAAGTCAGTTAGTCCAATTACTGAAAGCACAGTTTGGGGCATTTGCTTAGACTTATACTGATATGAAAGGAATTCACCCTGACACATGTATCCATTATATTAACACTCAAGAGAAAATTACGCCAGTAAGGCAACCACAACGGAGAATGAACCCTGCTCTTAAAGATATTGTAAAGGATGAGTTACATAAATTACTTGATGCAGATTTTATCTATCCCATTTCCGATAGTAAATGGGTATCTCCATTGGTGATTGTCCCAAAGAAGGGAGGTAAGTGGAGAATATGCGTAGATTTTCGGGAACTGAACAAAGCAACTCTTAGAGACTATTTCCCTCTTCCCTTTATAGATCAGGTCTTGGACACTTTGTCCAGGAAACAGTATTTTTCTTTTCTCGATGGATACAATGGATACAACCAAATTAGAATAGCCCTGGAAGACCAAGCTAAAACTACTTTCACTTGCCCATGGGGAACATATGCTTACAAGGTGCTACCATTTGGATTGTGTAATTCCCCTGCCACTTTCCAAAGGGCAGTGTTAGGAATTCTAGTTGACTTGGTCCATGATTGCGTGGAAATATATATGGACGATTTCACAGTATATGGTAATGATTTTAAAGAAGCCTTAGATAACCTAGAAAAAGTCTTAATCAGGTGCCAAGAAACAAACCTTTCCTTAAGTCATGAAAAGTGCAAAATGATGTTATCTGAGGGTGTTGTTTTAGGACATCATATCTCATCAGAAGGTATCAAGGTAGATCCAACAAAGATTGAAATCATTACCAGTTTATCTCCACCAACTACACAAAAGGAAGTTAGAATTTTTCTTGGACATGTGGGTTACTACCATAGGTTTATTGCCAACTTTACCAAGAGAGAAGCCCCACTTTTCAAGTCGCTAGTCAAGGACATTGGTTTTTGTTGGGATCAACATTGTCAGGCAGCTTTTGACACTTTAAAAATAGAATTGTATTTAACACCAGTTCTGAGGGGACCGAACTGGTCTTTGCCCTTTCATATACAAACTGATGCTTCTGATACTGCCCTGGGGGGAGTTCTTGGACAAAAAGAGAATCAATATTATTATGCTATTTATTTCCTCAGTAAAAATTTAACACCAGCAGAACTAAATTATATAGTGACTAAAAAAGATTTTTTAGCAGTAGTTCATGCCATTAATAAATTTCAACACTACATTATTGGCTATGATGTTTTTGTTCACATTGATCATTCTACTATTAATTTTTTGATGAATAAACCTGTAACTAGTGGCAAGATTACTAGATGGTTTCTTTTACTACAGGAGTTTAACATTACCATAATTGACAAACCTGGGAAGGAAAATCTGGTTGCAGATTTTCTGTCATGATTGACTCATAATGATGATAATGTTGCTGTAGATGACACTTTTCCTGACGAACATTTATTTGCTGTCTCTGTTAAAACACTATGGTTTGCAGACATAGCCAATTATTTAGTCACCGAACAAGTACCTGCTCATCTGCCATCATATGAAAAACGAAGGATCATACAGCAAAGTGCCAATTATTCATGGGCAGGTAATGATCTCTTTCGAATTGCTCCATATTTTATTATCAAGAAATGCATAAGGGAAGATGAGATGTATGATATTCTCCAATCCTGTCATGATGGGCCCTGTGGAGGACATTTTTCAGACAAGCGAACAACATACACGGTGTTACATCAAGGTTATTACTGGACCACGCTTTTCAAAGATGCTGCAAAATATGTACAGGGTTGTGACAACTGTCAATGGATGGGGAGACCCACAGCTGCTGATGAAATGCCTTTACAAACCCAGGTACAGATTGAACCCTTTGAAAAATGGGGATTGGACTTTGTTGGACCAATCTCACCAATGTCACGAAAAAAGAGGTATATATTAGTTTGTACTGACTATGTGACTAAGTGGGTGGAGGCAAAAGCCCTGTTAAGGGCCACTAAGAAATTAGTCATAGAGTTTATTTATGAAGAAATTTTTACTCGCTTTGGGATTCCTCGTGAAATTGTGTCTGACAATGGAGCACAGCTTGTCGCTAAATCAATGAAAGCACTGACAGATCAGTATGGGATTAAACACTATAAATCCTCTCCTTACCACCCCTAAGGAAATGGTCAGGTGGAGTCAACAAACAAAGTGTTAGAAGCCATTTTAACCAAAACTGTGTAGATGCATCATGAGGATTGGGAAGATAGGCTTCCGGAGGCATTGTGGGCTTATAGAATTACGTGGAGAAATACCACAGGGCATACCCCATATAAGCTTGTTTATGGGAAGCAGGTTTTGCTCCCTATAGAATTTTCAAGTGAAAACCTTCCATACTTCTACACAATTGAGCCTGAATCTGGATGAAGCCTAGGAACAGAGATTGATGCAGTTGAATGAGCTTGATGAAATTAGACAAGATGCTATCCAACGAACTGCTTTAATACAAAATCAAAGGACTAAATGGCATGACAAGTTTTTGAAGAGGAAAACTTTTCAAGAAGGTGATTGGGCCTTGTTGTTTGACTCAAGGTTTAAACACTTCAAAGGTAACCTTACAACCATGTGGATGGGATCATATGAAATTGTGACTGTTTTTGATAATGGCTTTATCAAGATAAGAACAATTGATGATGAACAAGTTACATTTGTGGTAAATGGACACCGGTTGAAGGTATATCATAAACCTCATTCTAAGCAGGAATTCATTCGTAATATGAGTCAGCAATCTGAGCTAGAGTTGGTAGGTGAAGAAGTGACTTCTTCACCCCCTACTCTCTTGAAGTGATATCCGATGAAATTGTTTATTTTTATATATGTACAGGAGTGTGTTTTTCTTATCATTAGGTTCTTTTTGAATTATGTAGGTATTTTCTTTGGTGAGGCTCAGGGTATTTTTAAAAGGGAAGTCTTTCTGTTACCTTTTCTACTTTAGATTGTTGATTCATTTTACAAAGAATTTTTAGGAACTTTCCTAATTTGAATTAATCTCTGAGAAACACTTTGAATATTTTTACTGGTTTCACTAGGTTATTGGAATACCTGTATCAAATAAATAAAAAAGTGTGTTTTGTCTTGTTTAATAGGACTTGTTGTTTTTAGTTTAGTTTTTTATATAGACTTGTCCTCTTTATTCATACAGGTTATCTATCTACCTAGCTTTGCCTCTATTAGTGATTTAAAGCCTCAAGGGGTTTCACTTATGAACTCATAGTATACTAGTGCCATTTGACTTGGTTTCACACTAGATTGAACAAGGATATTTTTTTTACAAGTAGTAATAGCTAGGGACATTGAGTTATTATCTAGTCAGGCACCACCATAAGGAATGGTTTTCAGAAGTGAGGAATATTTTGATCATTATCTATTGGATTTCATTATATTAAATATATACATATATATATTTTAAATAATTCCACCCACCTCATGTCTTTCAATTTATACAGTTATAGGGGTTAGTTGTTCATAGGGACAAACCTTTATAGACATGTTTCAAGAAAACTCTTCCAATTTTAATACCATCCCAATCCTAGAAGGTTTACAGAGTTGCTCCCCCACTCATCTATGCGTAAGAAAATTATAAATTTTATCTTTAAGATGAATTTGGGACAAGGGCCTCTGATAGAAAAAGGGTGTAAGAGGTTAAACTGCTGGGATACTGAACAGGTCCACTGGCACTGGGTACCGACCTATGGTATAAACAAGTAAATCCATCAGGGTACTGAACATGCCTGTTGGAAATGGGGCATTCTGTCTGGGGAAGAATTTTCTTAGGTATTATAGTTACCCCACCGGAGTACTGAACAGGCTCGCTGGCGGTGGGTTTTGACTTTGATATCTATTTTAAAAGGCCTCATTTATACTTGTCTGTGTGGACAATGTACCTGTGTAAATGTTAAAGAGAAGCCATGTTGGGTTAAATGAAAATTAAAGTGAACTGTTTGTAATAGCCAGTCGATAATCATCTTTAGATTCTTTAAGTCTTGGTTACCTGATCTTTACTATAGAAGAGGTTTATGCCTCTAGAGTGTACTAATGTTTAGTGATTCAATGAACATAGCTGTGAACCTTATTTTTCGCCACTCAAACCTTCATGTGTGAAGCTGAGTCAAGTTAGCCAGTACACTATTGGCCTCATTTGGTACTCCTCTTGTCTTGTTTTTATAAGGCACCATATTTTGGTGAAGAAATTGTCTATGGATAAAGAGGAGGAAGTCCGTGCTTATGGATTGGAGTTTTGAATATTTTTTAGTTCGATGCAAGAATGAGATTGATAGATTATGGACTTCTTTTAATTCTGTTTTTGTATTGACAATAATGAGTAGTTTTCTGACCTATCTTTGTTTATGTGTGGTTAGATGAAGAAGCAACCACTGAATAATGGTAACTGTATAAGAAGCCTGCTGGATAAAACAAATTTTTCAGGCAATTTTAATTGTCTTTTCAACTCACAAAAGTTGGACATTTTGAAGAAAGACAGTTATTTGCGTTGCCTATAATGTCATCATCCTATTGGCAATCATTTTCACCCTTGCAAGCTTGAAAACACTTCTGTGTCTGGACATGAAAATACTAGACTCAGACCAAATTAGGTGCCGGATGAGGTACTAGAAAACTGGTAAATTAAATTTTAAAGGTAATGTCCAGAACGCTGGAGTAATCTTTAACTGTTAAAAGCCAGGTATCTTTCTAATTTAAAAATTGGTGAAATTATGGGAATTTACCTTAACTCATTATATCCCATAAAGTTGATAAGCCACCTCTCCTTTGTAAGTAATTTAATGACATATACACCATGGCAAAATTTTACTTTATATTATTGATTATTTTATATCAATAAATCATACACAATAGCTTATGTTTAGTTTGCCATTTTAATTAATTTTTATGTCATTGATTTACTAAAATCCAAATCCTGACTCCATGGTTAAAAATGACATTCGATATGTCTTAAGGCTATGAATTTTTCTGGGACGTGTCGATATCATTATAAATCAAGGCAGTGTGGGTAGTACGTGCCTTGATCTGCTATAATTTCCTTTGCACGTCCATCATTACCATCATATTTTCACCCTTTGCCATCATATTTTTAAATGGACTGGTTCCGGCTTTCGTCTCTACCATCTACAGGGAGGTTGATAAAGGTTTGTAATTGTCATTCAAATTACCGTGTGCTCTCATTTCGCCATTCGCTCTATCCCTCATCTTATTACCATGTCTCCATGATGCTCAATCACCATGAACCCACTGCATATGGATAGTTATTGGCCATGCCCAAGTTTTTAGCTTGCAATGAGCTGTTTGTCCGAGCCGGGTGGCCCCTTTCTTGATCACTCTACAGGGGCATGATGATACCGTCTCCCTACAATTCACCCTAGGTTTCAATGGTCACACTGCCAAGGTGGTATCATTGGTGTTCCAAGTCACGAAGGAGTCAGTCGCATAGGCTACAGGGCTTCCACGAACAGGGGATTGCTAGTTCAAGAACTTCAAGCTACCGCGCAAGGACTATGACTACGTTTTTAAACTTGAATTCCTAGCTATGAAGGGTGAAAAAGGATTTTCAAAACTATGGATCAAAGAAGAATTTATCAATCCTTTAGTAATTATCACCAAGCTCATTCCTTCTGAGGGTCAATTCTCTACTGTCAAAGCCTGTAACTTTCAATTGCTTCCACATTTTGAATTCGGTAAGCTCCTCAACTTTCCATTTTATTTCTGGAAAAGTTTGGGTAAGATGGCTTCTTAGGTCAGGAAAAATGTAGAAAACCATACTCATAGCCTGTATCATCATGGGCTTATCAACATGGTCATTTTAGCTGAGTTGAAGAAAAAGAATCAAGCATGGGAACAATTTCTATATGAATTGTCCAATTCCCATATTAGTTCACCTCTGGTTAATGAAGTGAGCAGACCTCATATTCTTGATCTTATTGACAAAGTATCCTCTGCAAATGTTTCTAAATGTTAAACTAGTCACATTCAGGAACAAGAAGTTAAGAGTTGTAAGAAGGCAAGAAGGTCCCATGCCAAGAATCCTTGGGGGTTAAAAGGGCGGCAAGGAAATTTTCAGTCTAAGAGTGGGCAAGGTCGATCTGATTGTGGGAAATTTCCTATTCCATCAACCCGTAGTATGGCTTCCTAAGAGAAAAAGATAGAATCTAAAGGTAAAACACCTGTTCATGTTCAGCTATCTTCATCCACTTCTTCATCTGCACCTGATGATTCTTATTCAAATGATTCCCATTATAATATTTCAATACCAAGTCCTATTGCATATTCTTCATTGCCATTTCATTTCTCATCATCTCAGACTTTTAAATATGATCAGAAGTCTATCAAATCTCACCGATCAGATGCTTTAGCCCAGGGGGTTGAATACTGTCAACATAGAAACTTTGAGTTAACTAAACAGTTACAAGAGTATGTTTGATTGGATCGATTTGTTAAACAAGAAAATGTAGTCTTGAAGGCTAAGGTGGCATCTCTAAAAACCCTAGTTGATGATATAACTGGGTCCAATCGTAGTCTTATGAAGCAGTTAAGGAAAAAGGATAAACAACTTGAAAAATTGATGAAGGCACAACAGAAAACAACTCCATTCCCTCCTCAAGTACAAGTGTTGTTTAACACTTCAGCTTCAGTCTCTGATATTTAACCCAAAGTTTGGTCATCAATTTTGATTCTCAATTTTGTATGTATGGGTCAAAATTTTCTTGCATCGGGACATGGAAGGTCTTCAGTCTGGGGGAGATGATGACCTCCTATTTTTGCTTGTCTACCACTCTATTCCTAGTTCGGAGCTATATGGGATCAAGCATATTTGACTCTATTTTTTTGTATTTTGTGTTTGAATATGTATTTTCAAGGACAATATCCCAAGATGCTTTAAACAGGTAAATTCTTGACATTTTTATTACTTTGTTTATCATTTTGATGGATTTCAATTCATAACTAAAACTTTAACTTTTGATTAAATGCCGATAATTTGTCAAAATCTTGTTTCCCACAGAGTTATTTTTTGGCGATTCGATTTGACACCTGTTCCGGCACTAACTGAGCATGTATTGATTGATTCAGATATTTGGGGGATTTGTTTCCTGAGATAATATATGGTTCTACCTCCAATCATTGCCATGTTGAATATGAGCTACTTGGTGGCATTTTGTAGCCTTCATTTACCCAAAGATTGTGGTCCTCAATCTTCAATAATGTGTGGATTCCAAAGGATCCGAATCCAATCTAATATCTTGACCTATTTTCTGCATTGGATTGGTTATTGGTTGTTTTCATTGTCCGGGATAAGTGTAGATCTTTTGGGAAGGGTCGAGCCTTTTTAGTGGTCGACCCATGATGTAATTCAAGTTATAAATATGTTTGAGAAACCCTAAAAGAGATAGAGATGATATACTGTAAAACTCTGACTTCAAGTTAATTGATTGACTGCTGTGTTTTCTTCCTTAAATCTTCAGTTTCAGATCTAAAGGTGTTGAAGGCCAGGCCCACCTTCAACTCTTGTTGTTTGTGTGTAGTTTTGTTTTCTCTTCACTACTGTAAGGAAATTTATATCATTTCTTTCCAATACCGTTCTTCGTATATATGTATGCTGGTAAGCTTTATAGACTCACGATTGGAGATATATTGATGCTTGTGTTGAATTGGTTTATATTACTGAATGTGTGTGAAAAGGCTTGGGCAATTTTAGTTTTAGTTGTAGATTTGATTCGGTGACCTGTAGGGTTGAATAATAACAAGAGTAGCTGAATATGCCAGATCAAAATTCCTTCTTCTTTCATTTTCAGAACTAGATCAGGCTGTAGTATTGAGAATTGAAGGATTAAATTTCTTATCCAGAGTTTCCATAATTTACAAGGTTTACAAAGATTTTAAGCGTTTCAAGGATTTACAGAGTTTATAGAATCCATAGAGGTTTTAGAGCCTATAAAGTTCGTAGGGTTTATAGGTTAGCATCTTCAAACTTGTTGTAGAAGGCTTGGATTATGCATTGCTTATTTCAAGATATTGAGAAATTCAAATGAAATCAGAGAGAGGAAGTTACAGTTTATTAATATTTGGCAGTGTGTATTTACCAGTATACTTTGATTTCTGTTATTCATTTATTTGTAACTATATATCGAATTCAAAACCTAATGATGAATTCTAAATCTTGTGGGTTGCTCGAATTGAATTAAAACGAAGCTTTATTTAAATATTTCCAATTCATTTTTATGATCGTAGGGTATTTCTTCTTGTTAAAAAGGCAGATTGATTGTGGTAAGTGTTTTGTGAATGATAGCATTGGTATGAAGTAAGGATTGGTAGTCTTCAAAGCAATAAGCTTTCAACATTTGTAGAAGAGCTATTGTACTTGTGACAGATTTCGCTCTGATGATGAAACAGTGTTAAAACCCCAGTATGTATAAAGCAGAGTTGTAGAAGCCATGGTGGAATTGTGTGAGATATTAAAGATTGATAAAATAGTATTTCTTCTATAGGCCAGTTTGAAGACCTCTTTCGAAAATAGGATTTCCTTCATCGAAAACACCTGATTGCTTGGTTGTTCTTTTGGGAAATAAGTTAACATTGAGTATGGTTTGAAATTTCTTTTATTAAATTTGGTAAACCTTTGGATTGTAAATAGCACTTAGAGGATTGATTTCTTTTCCTAGATTAGGTTCCACAGCCTCAAATATTGGTTGTTCAGTAGAATAGTTCGTTTTAGGAATTACGGTTGTGTGTGAGTAGATTAAAGTTACCCTAGGCATGATCTTGAAACCATTTTTACCCTGCACATATAGTGTAGTAACTCAACGTTTACATGTCCCGGACGATAATTAAATCAAAGGTAAATTAGTTAGTGATACTTTACCCAAGAACCTTCATGAAGAGAGTGGGGAGGGGCCAGAAAAATCATCCTTATGCTGCTAGTTTGAAGTCTAAATTAGAGGCAAAGTAGAAGTAGCTTGTGTTTGGAGAGGTCTTCATACTCATAGGAGATTGTAGACATTCTTGATTGAGATAGAAGCCATCGACATCAAGGATTTTGGTTGTACTTCTTTCTCATCCACATATTAATACAAAGACATTTACCTTTCGTATATTTGATTGTAGTGTTTGTAATTAAATATTATTGGATTCCTTGATCACCAATATGAATAGTCAATTATCATGATGCTCTCATCCCTTTTGTCTGTTTTGTGATCTATTTTGTAGATATTGGACCATTGCAAGAGGTTTATGGAGAGAAGACAAGAAGATCCAAGGTTGAGGTATAATGTGTATTATGTTGAGTGACTTGATTATTTAAGGAAAGGGTATGTTTCTGTGTATTTTTGTTCTATAGTTGTGTTTTGCATTACATAGGAACAAGTAGTGTCAACATTCATTGAGATTTCCTGATAACATAACCAACCCAACCAATTTCTGGAAGTAATAAATGATTGGGTGAATAAGACAAGGAAGGTAGTTGACAGTTTGATGGGTTTTCCCTTTGACATTTGGATTTTCCCCATTGGCCCCAAAGATTAAATGTCCCCCCCCCCTTTATCCTTAGGAATCATGCCCCCATCTCATTATTGTTGCATTGACATAGCTGGTTGTGGGTTTTTAATTAATTGCATATTTACATGATGATTTAAAAATCATAACATGCCTGGCTAGCACAAAATACCATCCGCGTCGATTTAATCACCAAAACATAAAAATGATAATCCATGGTGGGGATTTTTTCCTTTAGCTTCACACCATGATTGACTACAATATATACATCATATACATTTAATGAAAACGGGGTCAAAACCGGGGTGTTACAAAAAAATTATGCGTATTTAAAATGAACTTCAAGAGAGTTCAACGTTGGTGATCACGTATATCTAAAGGTAAAGTCAAAGAAGAGGTTTTTGAGTTTAGGAAGATGTTCCAAGCTGGCACCAAGGTATTGTGGACCTTTTGAAGTGTTAGCTAAGATAGGGCCAGTAGCCTATCAGCTTGCACTTCCACCTAATATAAAAGTACACGATGTATTTCATGNCTAGGATCAACAAAAAGGCTACGTGGATTTAAAATGAACTCCAAGAGAGTTCAACGTTGGTGATCACGTATATCTAAAGGTAGAGTCGAAGAAGAGTTCTTTGAGTTTG
>LPNX010259076.1:200388-212989 GCA_001517045.1 Pseudotsuga menziesii
TTTCATTGTTAAAAAAATATATACATGATGCTACTAATATAATTGACTGGAATGTGATTCAGGTAGAACCCGAGGGCGAGTTCTAGAATGAAACTTTTCGCATTCTAGATAGGAAGGAATGTATGCTCATGAATTTATCCATCGTTCAAGTAAAAGTGCAATGGAAGTACTTCAACCCTCGAGAGGCAACTTGGGAAATGGAAGATAAAATGCGGAAAGCATATCCCTCCATGTTCTAGAATGAGAAAGGGAACTTACAATAAAATGAAAATCGAGGACGGTGTTAAGAATAAGGGGGGAAGAAATGAAATACCCCCATGACATGGCTTTTATTTTCATGTTTTGAAAATTATTCTTATTATGCAATGAGTTATGAAACTCAAAAAAAAATGACATTTGCACAACAAACCTTTTATTTATTTATTAATAAAGAAAATAAAACTTGGAGAAATCAACTACATGAGGGGACACCAACCATGGCACCAAAGAACATGTGTAAGTAAGCTAGAATGATTGATACCAATCAAATACAACGCAAAACTCAACAACTAGACAAGATCCTAAATCACAGGGATTTAAGGATTTGATTGGAGATTGGATTGGGATGGCATACGACCCAGGAAAAGCTATTTATATGAGTGCATTGGAATAGCATGGGACGTCGTGATGTGCATGGGGAAAATGATTGCTAAGTGCATGTATTGAGCGTTTTCTATTTTATAAGTACATTGTGAAAACTTGTTACGGAATCGAGGATTGAGTGTCGCGAGGAAGTTACTTGTTGTTCTGGTGTATAGTTGGTGATCTAGCTTGGGGTTGGAGCAGAGAAAACCGCTGAGTTATTGACTCATATGGTTGGGAGGAGTTGATTCTCCAAGTGTGTTTTTCCTTGGATTCAAGTAAGTAGATCTGATTTATTTTCTCACATACTTCAGTTGAATTATGGTTGTTTTCTTATCAATGAAATGAACCGTAAATGGGCTATTGCTAGATCCTTAAATTGTACTTTATGAAACTACAATCTATGTGTATTTTGTCGAAATCAAGTATCTAGCAGCTACACATTTTCTTTAAATCTAATGAAACTTTTTGGAATGAATCATAGAAATATTGGTTTAAATTGTTACATAGAGTTTATGTGAATGAATTGGTTCTTAATTTTGAGTTGCAGAGTCTTTCATTTAAATTTTCTTATGGATCTGTATTATATATATTTTTCTTTTAATATAAAGGCCCAGATCTGTCTCAATCGACAGATTTAAACCAAGATCTTCTTTGTGCTGCATGTTGTTGGGGTTTCGACATCCTTCGTCTTCTTACCGTTTTAGTCCACTGCATGTTTTATACCTGACATTAGTCCATACTCTTTCTAAAATTTCTTTTTCATGATCAATAAAATATCTTGAAAGTGAAAACAGACCCCTTGTTTGTGTTCCTTTGATTAATTAGAAATCCTTTCTGATGTATTGTTTATGGGGTTGTTACACCATGACACATGATAGTCCATCCTATCCCTAATTTCGATGATATTTTTCATAGTCACCTACCCATGGTCATGTTAATTTTTGTTTCATTGTAATTACGTTGATTTATTTACAAACACTTGTTGGAGTCCATATTCCATAAGACTATTATTTAAATATGTACTTAGTAATATAAAATCTCTAATGGCCCTAAGAGGAAGAAGGATGAATATGTTATGGGGATATGATTCCACAAGTGAGGAACTAAATGACCACAAGTTGGGAAATCATAGTGGGAAAAGGGAAATGAACCAAGTGGGATTATATTTTATCCTTTGCATTATCCATTTAACCTAATGTTCCTAAACCTTGATTAATAGTCATGCTTTAAATAAAGCTTTATTTTATTAGCCTTAGGAGAGGTTTCAATAAAGCATTATTTATTAGGGGATTAAGTGGAAAAAAATGGTTCCATGTGGAGATTCCAGATGACAATCTAAACTATATTTATAAACCTAAGAAATAAGTTTTGGTAGGCATTCCTTTGTTATTCATATTCTAACCATTCAAATTTCATTCTTCTTCCTTGCCATAGTCTTTTAATGCCATAGTTTACTACCTGTCACAAAGGACACATATGCCATTATTGAATATAAACTATTAATGCCATTAACATGCTACCCTTCAGGGATTTATTGAATAATGGAGAATTTATTCAAATGGATTAGAATAGATTGGAGAGCATACAGATACCATTTCTTAGTTCAAAGAGGTTGCAATGCTATTTGTGGAAAAATTATTGTTGGAATACTAATTGTTTGAAGAAATGACCCTATTCAATTATGGTTTTAATACCTAATTTATTCCGATGAAGGGAAGGATATCCTAAATAAATATGGTAGTAAGAATTCATGTCATAACCACTATCTTCTACTCCTGAAACTACTTATCCACCCCTTTGTCACTGTCACACTGACATGGTGCAACCAGGGACATGGAAAGTTAGGTAATCTCATTGGGGACCAGTCAAGAGCTTCCATTTGGCCATAGGAAAAATATGATGTCATCTTGCTTTCTCCAATTTTCAATCAAAATATAGGAGTATGAATATATGAATGTAATTTCAAGCCCAATATTGGTATCCTTATTGTACTGCTGATTATAATATACTAAAATAAAAAATGGAACATTGGTTTTAGACCTAGACACTCTAAAATAAAATTATATTAGGTATCTTCACCAATGCCAAGGTAGTTTTGAATCCCCAGGGAGGACTGTGTGTTTAACAGAGGACGATTGATTGTGTATCTTGTTAAGGGATATTTGGGGTGATTTGTTTCGAAAACCAGTTAGGATATCTCTGATTCATATTTCTAATTGAAGAAAATGAAATTCTTTAGTTGCTCAAATATCTCCACTTCTAGGTATTAATCTCGTCTCTCTCTAATTTATCCCAATCAAATTGAAATATGGAAATTTAAATTGCCATGTTCTATAATTCTTAAAGTAGGCAATGTGGGTAAATAAAGACAATGTCTGTGTTAACTTGGATACTAGTTGTTGTTTGATGTTAATGGCAAGGGATTGCGATATAGAAATGATCAATATCCAAATAATCATTTTTCTTGAACTTGGTATTACCAATCTTAGTAAATTACAACCATATATACTTATAACCACAAATTTTATGATATATGAATGCTTATAACTTAAAATTTGTATATTTTTAAAAAATAATTTAAGTTACTTTTTAATTTTTAATTTTAAGTTAAATTATTTTCGTTATTCTATGTTTATGTTTATTATTATGAATGTTATGTTTTCAAATAGTTTTTGTTACTTTTGGAAAAAAATAGAAAAAAAATTAATGATAATAGTGACATATAAAAGATTAAAAAAAATGACATGCTGTCAGCCCGCCCATAGCCTACTGGCCAATTTAGTAGAAATTAGTATATCAAAATATAAGTATTAAAATACATATTTTCTTCAAAAACATAAACCTAGAAGTGCACAAGTGGCCTGATTGGATTTGTTAAAAAATGATAAAAGAAACTATTATAAGGTGAGGCTTCATCCAATCTTGATGTGTGTGAAAACATGCTTGCTTAATTCCAAACTTTGGCCATCATAGAAGGCCTCTTTTTCGGAAATTCTATTAAATCTGCCGAACTAAAAATTGGTGATATTGCATATTTTAATTGATCAAATCATGATTTTAGTTGTTGTTCATAATAACATTATTATTATATGTGAGAACCCTAGGAGTGAATATGTCCCAGCTATCCATTGAAAAGTTGGTGAACTTAAGGTATGTCCTGGGTGATTTTATATACCCCCTTATTCAAGTACTTTCAAATTCATTTTAAACGGTGCTGGAGATTTATTCATATCCATGGGTTTAGGTTTCTATTTTTATTTTGGTAGTGTTGGTTTATTAAATCATATTTTCCCCTGTTCCTTTGTTCTTATAAAAAAAGTTGGTTCTCGTAGCTTTGGATTCAATGATTTTTCCTTCCATTGGCCCTCTTCCTCATTTTGGTATTGAAGGTTCAGACAAGGGAAGGAAGCAGATTCTAACCAGTGCTCTGCTTAGTGGTGAGATCCCATATAGAAAGATTTTTTACTCAAGTTATTCATTCCTATCTCATTATTATATAATGGTACATGGTAGGAGTTGTCTCCTTGATGGATGGACTACTGGTAGTGATGGAAATACTCCAAGAGTGGAGGAGTTATAAAAGAAGATAGTAGAACTTTAATAAAAACTCGAAGGAAAATACAACAAACATGACTTGGAATCCATGTAGAAGAGAATTAGGGATAGAATCGACGACAAGTTAGCATCCTTGAGTTAACAAATGACCCGCATCATCGACCTCGTTAGCAGGAAATAATGACAAACTGGGTGAATGGTTTCAAACACTTCTCATCAAGCATGTTGTAGCTATCCAAACTAAATATGACACCGAGAGGAGCCAATGTAATTTGGTAGGGTCTCGATAGCCCCATTTAGTTGATAGGACTACCTTAAGGAAAGAATCAATGGATATTGATTGAGGGAATCAAACAACGCACTCATTAGGATTTCCCTGTTTCTATTTTTCAGGATCATTTTAGTTTTTCATTTTTTTGTTAGTTTTCCTTGTCTCTTAGTTCTAGTTTTCTAGGGATAGTTTAAGAATAGAACTGGAGGACTATGCTCTATTTTGAAAAGTCCCTTCTCCTCATTCTGTATGTGATTTTTTATTATTATAAGGGTTGTACTTATAGAGGGACAATAGAAGAATGGAAGTAAGGAAGGATAGAATTAGAATGGCCTATTTTTCATTAAACAATATTCCATTTATTTTTTATAATTAGTATGAAAGACAGTTCAATTGATTTATCTTGCTATCTAGTTTGGACAAATCCCTTATGAAATTTATCAAATGAATATAATGTAACTATTTGTTATATTTTTATCATTTAATCAATATGATCTAAGATCTTATCTGAGAGAATAACATGGACATCAATAATTACAAGAGACAAGAGACACAAATATTTTTCCTCAGGGAAACCATAAAGGAGAAAAACCTACAACTTCCTCAGAGATAGAATGAGAACCAATAGAAAAAGTAAAACCCAAAAGTACAAAGATGATCTTCGACAACTGTTCTCTCTCTCACTTATGTGAGCTACTTCTCTCTCACTCATGCACTACTGTTGAGTGAGTGCATGTTTCAAATAGAGAGTATCACTCTCTATTTATACTTGTTTTCCACTTGACAATTACTCTATAGGGCCGACGTCTCTAGGAGAGTCTAATAACCCTAATACAACTCAACTGTGGGGACTATTTCCCAGACTTACAATGGAGGCTTAACCTAAATGACTTTACATGGCTTAATTATATTAATGACTCTCCCGATCGGAGGAACAAACATCTCCATCGGGGTACAATGAAATACTATAAGAAATATACAAGTGAATACATTCTGAAGTTACAAATACATCAACACTCCCTCTTAACTAGGAAGGTATTCTCTTAACACAGTTCATCATCACAAGTCTTCATCACTAGATCATCATCAAAGCTAGATCATCATTAATATCACTGCTACTGCTATCTCTAGAAATTGTGCTATATCTCAAATATACTCATTATAGGAAGTTCTATAGAGCCAACCCTTTTCCATGCTAGATGTAGGTCTAGCCTCCATGTAGGTCTTCATCGAAAGAGCCAGTCCTTTTTCATGTTGGATGTAATTCTACAGTGGAAACCATTTTTTATGCTGGATGTAGGTATTCATCTACAGAGCTAACCAATTTTCATGTTGGATGTAGGTCTATAGTGTCAACCCTATTTCATGCTGGATGTAGGTCTCCATCTACAGAGCCAACCCTTTTTCATGTTCGATGTAGGTCTACAGTGAAAACCCTTTTTCATGCTGGATGTAGGTATCCATCTACAGAACCAACCCTTTTTCATGTTGGATGTATGTCTATAGTGCTATCCCCTTTTCATGTTGGATGTAGGTATCCATCTATAGCTCCAAGCCTTTTTCATGTTGGATGTAGGTATATAGTTCTATCCCTTTTTCATGCTTCATGTAGGAATCCATCTACAAAGGCAACCCTCTTTCATGTTGGATGTAGGTCTACAGGGCCGACCCTTTTTTTATGTTGGATTTAGGCCTATCCCTCTGCAAGGCCATTATCTACAGATCCATCCCTTTTTCATGATGGATGTAGGCCTCACCCACTATAAGGTCTTTATCTACAGATCCAACCCTTTTTCATGTTGGATGTAGGCCTCGCCCTCTGCAAGGTATTTATCTACAGAGACAAACCTTTTCATGCTAGATGTAGGCCTAGCCCTCTACCATGTCTTTATCTTCAGATTACCTCATTGTCACATGGAGCACAACCCAGATACACATAACACAACATTCAAATTCACCGGCATGGTAGGACACACCTACTACAATCTGGGAAGGGCTCATGTGTATCACTTCCCCTCGGAGGGAAACTTGATCTAAAGAACACCAAGCTTCTCTCTGAAGTACTCAAAATTCACTATGGCTAATGGCTTGGTCAATACATCAGCTATTTTCTCATTTGTCGCAACATACTGGAGCTTAAATGCTCCTATTTGCACCATATCCCTGATATAGTGATACTTGATATTGATATACTTCGACTTGTCATGGAACACGGGGTTCTATGAAAACTTCACACAACTCTAGTTGTCACAATATATATAATTAGCATCCAGATGGAGATCAAATAGGTTAGATAGTAGCTTCCTCAACCACACTGCCTCACAACTAAATGAACAAGATCCGACATACTCTGCTTCGGCTGTACTGAGTGACATGTAGGACTACTTCCTTTAATTCAAGAGGTCACGCTTGATCCCATACTGAAGCAGCACCCAGAAGTGCTCTGTCTATCAATGAAACTACCTTCCCAATTTGAATCAACATAACCCTCTAGGTTATTATTCTGATTCACCTCATACTTGAGCCCATAATCAACTGTACCCTTCAGGTACCTCAGAATATTCTTTGCAGCAATCAAGTGAACATGTATCAGATCCATTAGGAATTGGTTAAATGTGTTCATGAAAAAGAAAATATTTGTTCTCATATTCATTAGGTACATCAAGGACCCAATCATCTGACGATACATTGTGGCATTAACCAAATATGATCAAGCATCACTCAATAGCTTCAATTTTGACTCCATAGTGTTAATGTATTTGTAACTTCGGAATGTAGTCATCCATATATCATATGTATTGTACCCCGATGCTTATTTCAGGATGTGTCTATAATGTACTTGAGTCATGTCATGCCCCAATGTTCCTATCGAGAGGTTCTATAATGTAAACAAGTCATGTTAAGTCTTTGGGGGTAATCCTCCTATTGATCAAGGGTTAAAGTCCTCTCAGTTCCAGGGCACTAGGGTTATTAGACTCTCCTAGAGAAGTTGGCCCTAGTAGGTTATTGTCAAGTCAGGAATTAGCATAAATAGAGAGCGAGCCTCTCTATTTAACACACACTCACTCACACTTAGTTGTAGTGCATAGCTGAGGAAGAAGAAGAAATTGGGGCTAGGAAGAAAGAGGCTACTGCTATCGGGAGATCATCTTACTGTTTTGGGGGTTTTACTTTTGGTGTTGATTCTATCTCTGAGGAAGTCGCGGGGTTTTTTCCATTTATGGTTTCCCCGAGGAAAAACACTGTGTTCATTGTCTCTTGTGTTTGATTTCTGTGCTTGTTATTCTCTCAGTTAAAGATCCTAATATAATGCTAGCTTAATGTTAAAAATCTAACATGGTATCAGAGCTAACCTGAGAAGAAGACACTGTGCAGTTGCAGAAACTAGGGCTTCCTACTTTATGGATCTCTCTCCATATATTTTCAGCAAAAGAAGGTTGGATTAACTCTTCTCCCTAGGGCACATCTTTCTTTCGAATCAGAATCCAATTCTGAGCTTTTTTAGTTTTGGACTCGACACTGCCACTAGAAATTAGGGATTTCCATAGAAGTGGAATTTTTCAGTGAGCCCAGGCCTGGATTGATCTCCTCCTCAAAATAAAAGTTTAGAGATCAAGATCAAAGCATTTGGTTGGACAGAACTCCAGAAAAGTCAAACCCTAATCTGCTCATGAATCGACATTGCAGAATTTTAGCTCCAGATCCAGATCTAACATCTTGACCTGGTAAGATCTAAATCTTTTGTATTTCCATTTGAGGTTCTTAGTTAAGATGTCTCATCATAACAAGCTTGATGAAAATATTGAGGGAGATGATAACTTCCAAGCTTGGAAGTATAGGATCTCCTTGGTCCTGGAAGAAAATGAGTTGGACTCCTATATCAATGAGGAGGTTCTAGTTCCAAAGGGAGATGAGGCTAAGGACTTACATAAGAAGAATATGGTTATGGCAAAGAGGATTATTGCTGATTCAATCAAGGATCACCTCATACCATAGGTGTCCTCCATAAACACACCTAAAGCTATGTTTGATTCCCTAACCAAATTGTTTGAAGGGAAGAACATAAACAGGAAGATGAGTTTGAGAAACCAACTGAAGAATGTAAAGATCTAGAATGTAGAGACCATCCAGTCTTACTTTACAAGGGTCTCTTAGATCAAGGAACAACTGGAAGTAGTAGATGAAGAAGTGGAAAATGCAGAGATTGTAATGACCACATTGAATGGTCTCTCTAGATCATGGGACTACTTTATTCAAGGAATTTGTGTAAGAAATAAGTTAGTCAAGTTCAGCAGACTATGGGAAGAATTCTCTCAAGAAGAAGCTCAAATAGCAGCTCAAGAAGAAAAGATGGGAAGTGAATATCAAGCTCTCATAGTTCACTCCAAGAAAAGCAGAAGAATCTCTCATCACTCCAGAGGTAAGAAATTCCACCAAAGAGATAACTATAGAAAAGATTTATCTAAATTAAGATGTTATACATGTGATGAAAGAGGACACTTTGCCAAAGACTATCCTAGAAACAAGATTAACTCCCATAAGAAGAAGGGAAACAAGAGAAGACATCATGCTCATGCTATAGAGGATGATGAACCTTCCACAAAGAGATTTAGACAAGAAAGTGATGATTCTTCAAGTAATGAAGAATATGTGCTGATATCCTCTCTCACGAGAACTATCTCACGTGGAATCAATGATTAGATTATAGACAGTGGTGCTTCCAAACATATGAAGGGATTCAAAGAATCCTTTATGAAACTATTTGAACATAACTCACCTCACAAGCTGAAATTTGGGGATGACTACCTGTATCCAATAAAAGGTAGTGGGGAATCCTCCTATAAGCTAGACTCTGGAAAGTCTATGAAGATGCAAGATGTATTATTTGTACCAGGACTAAAGAAGAATATCCTCTCCATATTTGCATTAGATGCAAAAGGCATGAGGGTTTCATTTGTAGATGGACAAAAACTGGCATGTGGACAAAGGGAAAGACTTTTGATGATGCAGTAGTGATTGGGGAACAAGAGGGAGGTATATACAAATTGAAGGGCCATCTAGAACAATCTTTAGTCCATGAAACAGTAGAGACAAATGAGCTTTGGCATAGAAGGCTTGCACATGTGCACTACATAGCACTACCACTTGCAAGCAAAGCTGTTGAAGGTCTTCCAGAAATTCACGCAAAACATGATGGAGTCTGCAAAGGATGTGCAAAAGGAAAGAACACAAAGAATACATTTCCAAGTAGTGAGAGCAAGCCAAAAGGAATCTTGGAAATCATTCACTCCGATGTATGCGGTCCTGTCATCAAGTTCATTAAGCGGGTATGTATACTATGTTTCTTTTATTGATGAATTTTCTAGGAAGACATGGATTTACTTCATTAAGAACAAATATGAAGTATTCAGCAAGTTCAAAGAATTCAAAGCCTTGATAAAAAACCACACAGAAAAGAATATCAAGACCTTTCGAACAGATAATGGTGGAGAACTCACTTCAAATGAATTCAAAGCATTATACAAAGATTCAGGGATTAAGAGGTAGTTAACTACTCCATATAATCCACGATAGAATGGGGTTGTAGAAAGAAATAATTGAATGATCATGGAAGCTGCAAGGGCTATGCTTCATGATCAAGATCTTCCTATGCATCTATGGACAAAAGCTGCCAGAATAGCAGTGTATGTACTTAACCGTACTCCACACCAAGTACTCGAGAACAAGACACATGAATAAGTCTTTTCGGTAAGAAACCAGAAGTCAGCCATCTCAGAATATTTGGTTGTCTAGTGTACATACACATTCTGAAAGAAAAGAGGACAAAGTTAGATCCTTCAGGAAAGAAGGGTATATTTGTGGGATACTCTGAAAGCTTGAATGCTTATAGAATATACTTCTCAGGATTCAATAATATTGATGTCAGCAGGAATGTAACATTTGACAAAGACTCAGCTTACAACAAATCAAGAAAGAGACCTGCTGAAGAACCTAAAGAAACAGAAGCACCCAGAATTCATGACACAGCCATGAACGAAGAATATCAAGAAGAGGATTGAGAATTTGAAGAACCTCAAGAACTTGTAGATCCACCTCAGGAGAAGAATCCTCATAATAGGAAAACTGCTTGGGTATGAGAAGCTATCCAAGGTGTGAAAAGATATGGGGCTCCAGAAGAGAATCACTAAGAAATAAAGAGGACAAGGTCCTGCTCCGGATATGTAGCATTATTATGTGATTTCATCGATAAATAACCTTCCAATTATGAAGAAGTGGCATAACAGAAAGAATGGAAGGATGCTATGATCGAAGAGTATCAATCGATCATGGAGAATGATGTTTGGGATGTTGTCCCAAGACCAGAAGGGAAGTTGGTTGTAACTTCCAAATGGATCTACAAGATCAAGCATGCTGCAGACAGTAACATAGAAAAATATAAAGCAAGATTTGTTGCTCGTGGTTTCTCCCAGAAAGAAGGAATAGACTATGAAGAAAATTTTGCACTTGTAGCTAGCTACACTTCCATCAGATCAATACTTGCTTTGGCTACAGTGATGAAATGGAAGATACATCAGATGGATGTCAAGACTGCTTTCTTGAATGGTGTAGTGGAAGAGGAAGTGTATGTGGAACAACCACTCGGTTTTGAGACACATGACAGGGAGTCTCATGTGTGTAGATTGAAGAAATCCCTGTACGGTTTGAAACAGGCACCTAGGACATGGTACGGTAGAAATGACAGCTTTCTATCCAGTTTGGGCTTTACCAAAAGTAAAGCAGATTCCAACCTTTACTACAAGGTTGAATATGGCAACCTAGTGATGCTCCTACTGTATGTATATGATCCATTTGTAACATGTATGGTTGGGTTGATTGCTGATACGAAGAGGAATCTTGCTGCTGAGTTCGAAATGAAGGAATTGGGTTTGATGCATTATTTTCTAGGCATGGAGGTGTGGTAGAATGCAGATGGAATTTCCCTGGGACAAGGGAAATATATAGTAGAGATCCTGAAGAGGTTCGGGATGATGGACTGCAAGGCCATGACCACACCTATGGCCTCGAA
Organism: Pseudotsuga menziesii; assembly: GCA_001517045.1. Classification (NCBI taxonomy): domain Eukaryota; kingdom Viridiplantae; phylum Streptophyta; class Pinopsida; order Pinales; family Pinaceae; genus Pseudotsuga; species Pseudotsuga menziesii. Next base: position 211,905 of record LPNX010259076.1, read on the forward strand.
TCTGAAGCTATTGAGTGATGCTTCATCATAAGTGGTTGATGCCACGATGTATCGTTAGATGATTGGGTCCTTAATGTACCCGACGAACACGAGACCAGATATCTACTTTTCTATGAACACCTTGAGCCATTTCCTGACAGATCTGAGACATGTTCACTTGATTGTTGCAAATCATATTCTGAGGTACCTGAGGGGTACAGTTGATTATGGGCTCAAGTATGAGGCAAATCAGAAGATTAACTTGGAGGGTTATGTTGATTCAGATTGGGCAGGCAATGCCATCCATAGGAAGAGCACTTCAGGGTGTTGCTTCAGTATGGGATCATGTGTGATCTCTTGGTTTAGCAGGAAGAAATCCTATGTGGCACTCAGTACAGTTGAAGCAGAGTATGTAACAGCTTGTTCAACTAGTTGTGAGGCAGTATAGTTGAGGAAGCTACTGTCTAATTTATTTGATCTCCAGTTAGATGCTACTTGTATATATTGCGACAACCAGAGTTGTGTGAAGTTGTTAGAGAACCTGGTGTTTCGTGACAAGTCAAAGCATATCGAGATCAAGTATCACTATATGAGGGATATGGTGCAGAGAGGAGCAGTGAAGCTCCTGTATGTTGTGACAGATGAACAAATAGCTGATGTGTTGATGAAGCCATTAGCTAGAGTGAAGTTCGAATACTTCAGGGAGAAGCTTGGTGTTCTCCATATCGAGGTTCCTTCCAAGGGGAAGTGATGATTCCACGAGCCATTCTGACATGGTGAGAGGATTGGTTCCTTCCATGGTTAGATGTAAGGGATGAGCCATTCTGTCATGGAGAGAGGATTGGTTCCTTCCATGTTAGATATGAGTGCTGAGCCATTTTGATGTGACTGTAGGATTGGTTCCTACATGATCAGATATAAGGGCTATTGCCATTATTGGAATAAAATTTCTTTTTCAGTTACTAGGAATACTCGGTCTAGGACAGAGGGCCATTTTGATATGATTTTGGGATGTGTTCCCACATGATCAGATATGAGTGCATGGCCATTCTGATGTGATTGAGGGATGTGTTCCCACTTGATCAGATATAAGGGTTGATGCCATT
>LPNX010259076.1:213037-271084 GCA_001517045.1 Pseudotsuga menziesii
CTCAACCTGGAGTTGAGAGCCTTTCTAACAAGGTTGCAGGATGTGTTCCCGCATGGCTGGATGTAAGTGCAGAGCCTTTCTAGCAAGGTTGCAGGATGTGTTCCCGCATATCTAGATGTAAATGCATAGCCTTTCTAGCAAGGTTGCAGGATGTGTTCCCACATGGATGGATGTAAGTGCAGATCATTTCTAGCGAGGTTGCAGTATGTGTTCCCACATGGTTGGATGTAAGTGCAGAGCCTTTCTAGCAAGGTTGTAGGATGTGTCCCTGCATGGCTGGATGTAAGTGCAGAGCCCTTCTAGTAAGGTTGCGGGATGTGTTCCCACATGTCTAGATATAAGTGCTGAGCCTTTTCGATAGGGTTGTGGGATGTGTTCCTGCATGATCGGATGTGAGTGCTAGGCCTTTTTGACAAGGTTGTGGGATGTGTTCCCACATGGTCGGATGAGAGTACTGGGCGTGCCTTTATAAAATGGTGTTGGATGTGTTCCTTTCATGGTCAGATGTAAGTGCTGGGCAGACCATTCTGACTTAGTGTTAGATATAAGCGCTGAAGAAGACCTACATGGAGGCTAGGCCTACAACTGGCATGAAAAAAGGGTTGGATCTGTAGAACTTCTTGTGACGAGAAGAATCATGAGATAGCACTCGTGATGATGATACAGTGATGATGATCCAGATAGAGTGATGATATAGATCTAGTGATGATATTCTAGTGATGGTCCAGATCTATTGATGATATTCCAGTGATGATCCAGATCCGAAGATGAAGATGACTTGAAGACGATGAGGACTCGATGATGATCTAGATGATACAGAGAAGAAGACTTGTGTTGATAAATTGTGTCGAGAGAATACCTTCCTAGTTAATAGGGAGTGTTAATGTATTTGTAACACTAGTGGAAAATGAGAGATTAGTGACCACGAGACCAAAATTTTTGGTCACCACAGTTTTTTTAAAGGGATAAATGACCAAAATTGATAATTCTAAGTGAGTTAACTAAAAACGACCAAGATAAATGACCACTTTTGGTCACGAGATAAAAACCAACTAAAAATGACCAAATTTGATCACGGGATATTTAGACTACAAATGACCAGATAACAATTGGTCATTTATTTGGTCATTTTTAATAGTGTCACTTCGACGATGGAAAAAATTACAAATTTGACAATGAATTTGTACATTTTACTAAATTCTAACACTGCAGATGTATTCAGAGACCCCATTAATGGAAACTCTGAATCCATTTGTAGTGTTAGTGGGGTCTTTGAATCCATTTGTAGTGTTAGAATTTAGTAAATTGTAGACCCATAATGTGTCGTAGCTCAGCTATTGACACTAATTTAACTATTATAATCAAGAAAGATTTATACACTAGTGTTACAACTCAAGAATTAACACCAAATTAGTGTCATTGATCATTCTGATATCCTAGAGAGACACCAAATTGATGTATAATATCCTTCATATATATGCAGGTTTCTTTTAATGTTGTATTATGGACCTTACACCATTGATTTCCTAACTACTTTATAACGCTCCAGTACATTTACAACATTCTAGTCGAGTGGGTTTACTCATTAAGGAGACTACCCAATACCATGAAATATTACACCCCCATTCCTTGATCTACTTTATTAAACCTTACCATCCAATCACTTGAATGCTTGATAAGTCTTATTGATGGACTAGGCTGTAGAGCACCTCGCTACTCTAGAGGAATAACCATATTAAAAATAAATCCTTAAAAATTCAATAATTTTACATTTTTTCTCATCATAATTATGATATAAAATTAGTTAATTTATTTTTCAACATTTTTATTAATAAAAATTAATTTTATTTTTTAATGAAAATTTTCAATATTTAATTTTTGGAATTGTGAGTGAATTAATGTTTTTTAGTTTTCTTTATAAAATCAATGGGTGGATTAAATTTTTTTTTTTTTCAACACATCAATAGACTAAAACTAAAATTAGAGTAAAAGGGGGTGGAGGGAACCTCTACACCCTCATTGTACAATAGTGTTTTTAAATAGCCCCCTTTTTAAACTTTATTTATCTCTTTGGACCCGTTTTCACGGCTTCATGGGATTGTACAACTGTACCAAGGGAGGTAGTCAAAACACGATGGGTTTCTTTCTTTTGTTATTAATATCCCAATGAAAAGGAAATGAGATTTTATCATACATTTACACCAAACCATGAAACCTCGGCATTCCTAAAAACAAATATATGTACATTAAGTCTGTACAAAGACGGTGGGATACCAGGAAACACAATTTGGAATAGATCACTGAGAGGAGAAGAGAAGGACGATTGGGTAGATCAATTGCTTGCACGGTTCCAGTTGAAAGTGCATTACAACTTAATCTCAACTGCCACATACTGGTAAAACCCTTTAACTCATCATCGACTTCTTCATTTGCTAAAATGTAGGAGGATTCGATTATGTTGGTCTTGAATATGAATTAGCCCGTTGATATTCCAGGCTCAAAGCTCCTCCTGCAAAACCCTGAATTGTTAATTTCAACAAACCCCGAATTAGTAATAAAAAGGAAAATAATGACACTACATAGATAACGATAGAAAGACAAAGAGTGATCTAAATAAGGGTTTGAATTTTGAGGGGGGGGGGGGGGGCGCGAGAGAAAACGAAGAGATTGGCATGAAATATAGGGTTCTAGTTGATGAAGAAGAGGAGAAAATTTAATGACAAGAAGTTTCTATGAAATTGGTTACATTGAAAACACCTTATAATGCCAAAAATATTGTAATTAATAAGGTGTCCCAAGCATGAAAAAGACAAATTTCTTACCGAGCTTCATTGGTGAAAAATGTTCAAGCAGGATTGAAGAATATTTTTGCACATGTGCTGATGTTTGGAAAACACTTCTCATGTAGACGCATTATTCTTCATCCTTTATTAGTATCTCTGTTGTGGCAGCGTTTTCTTCTTCTGTAGAGGCCGTGGTATTGAGCATAGACATCTTTCTTTCTTATTGGGTAAAGTACAAGCAGTGGATGCTGAGTTCCTCTTCCTAGGAAGAACTTGAATATAAGAATTTCTAGTAAGTCATTATAATATTCACAATCATGTTGACATTGTCATATTGCTTCATGTTCTTGACAATGATCAAAATATTTTTTCACTCTACCACAGATACAAAAACCCAGGTGATTGAAATTTTTAAATCTATACCCTAAGATTGTATAGTATTTACAGCGACACCTACATAGGGTTTCGACATATTGCTGAATATTTTTATAGTTGTAGACATAAGAATTTATACTAATTAATAGATTTTGTGCAGGAAATATGTTTTCAAAGAATGTGAGTGGTGTCGAAGTTACCAAGAAGGTATTTCTGTCAAAGTCACTATAAGCTCTCTGTAAATCTCATTGGTCAAAGGTATGTTTATGATATCAAGAATTATGATATATGCAATTTAATTTTATATTTTTGTTTGGGGAGGAGTGGTAGAGGCGACAGGTGCTAATCTATTTCAAGAAATACAAATATAATTGTTACTACACAAAAAGCATTACTAGATAAGAATCAAGACAATAGATTATATATTTTATTGAATTTGAATGATAAATGGTGACTCAGGGATAGATTCCTGATATTGTCAATGTATGGTTAAAAACAGTGTTATTAGAACCAGACCGGAACTGGAAAAACCGATCGGTCTGACTACTTTACAGGGTTGGCCGGTCCGGTCAGCAAAAAAAAAATCATCAAACCGGATTTTTTTTCAAACCGGGTACGGAACTGGACGGTCCATACTGGGAACTCACAGAATTCAAATTTAAAAAAAAAACACAAACTAAAACCTAACCTATGATTCTAACCTAACCCTAATCCTATCCTAACACTATTTGTGTATTAATGGTTTGGATTCATATGTATGCACATGAATATATATGGTTTTTTACAAAATATGAATATTTTATGTATTTTTTAGTCAGCCAGTGTTTTACCCGGTTTTTTGCCGGTTCCGGTCCGGTTCACATTTTGGGATTCGTCGATTCGATGACCGGTCCGGTTCCGATAACATTGGTTAGAACCTTGGGAAAAATTTGGTTAGTATAAAAATATAAAAAACAAACATGTTTATGAAAACAAATAAATTATCTCTAACAATGGGTGATGGCATAACACAAACGCGTTTTACAAGACCTTCAAAAAAGGATGTGTCTAGTACTTTAGCCTCCACTCAGACTAAATATATCCATTTTCTAAGAAGTGAAACTGATATGCCCCAAAGTGGACCACTGGATTCATCAGAACAACTTTTCAGTCTAGATGACAGTCTTTCTTTGGAATTCAGAACGTTGAACATTTGGGGTCGTCATCATCTGTAGAAAATGAGGAATCATCCCAGAGCTATGACTTGGAAATATTTGTGGTGGTCTCAACTATTTATAACATCCAACCCTTAGTGACATGCACTATCGATGCCTATTGTTGATATCATTTCATCCTATGTTTTCATTTCTACTCCGAAACTAGGATCAAAAACCTCTAGCCATGAAAATTTTAAAGGTAATTCTGTTAAGGCATCAAGTCCAATGACAACTGAGCCTTTGAAAAATAAAAATAAAAATAAAAAGAAGAATGAATGAATGGAAGGAACATGCTACATTGAAATATGATGACTTGAAGGAAGCTTAAGTCTCTTCCTTTGAGTTGACTAGAATGATCAGCGAGAAGAGTTTAAAATTACCTAAAGAAATTGATTATGTTTCTATTCTGAGGATTTCTCATGACCTGGTGGTAATTCCTTATCTGCTGATGAAAGGTCATCAACTTAGGTTTAGTATTTGCGAAAGCTTTTACTAATCTTGAAATTACAAATACTTGTTTAACTACCAGCCTACTTTTGTCAATTATGTGGCGTAGTAATGGTTAAATGTGTCTTTTTGTCCCAGAATGTGATCTATATGGTCCTACTTGACATTGTATTCATGTTCTTGTCGTGAAATTATGGCCATACTTGAGTTCAAATTACTTCTCCTATAGTTGCAATATAACCTTATTTGATTTCGGTTTCTTGGTCTTGAAGTGGTGTTCACTGCACCTAATCAAATGGTGGCTTCTGCAAACACAACCCAACCTTACTGTGGCCCTCCTCTATACAGACTATGACACGCATTGGATTCTATCCTTTGATCAATATGACTCTCCAATATTGATGGAAACTTGAGGCCCTTTACTCTACACTCTAATAAATTCCCATGACTAAGGAACATTTATATGAAGTCTTCAAAAGTCTACTAAGAAGAAACTAAATATATATAAACATTCTTTTGGCACCATTAAGGATGGATTTTAGAGAAAGAATGTACTCACTTTGGAAGTTTTGGTAAAATATAGCTTGACCTTTGGCTTTAAACTAGATGCTTTTGCATTGTCTAATAGGTAAATAAGAAAGTACAACACAATTTTCCTAAATTATGACATGTCATAACATTCTATCATTACTCATATCTTAGTTATCACTTTCCTTCTAAATAAGATATACAATGTGAGAAGTTCAAAGAGTCATAATACTTAGGAAACAACCTCATATAACATATTCTTATTGGGGTAGGATAATAATGTCTTTATACTAAGATTCAAGAGTCATAATTGATGGCCTTTTATTTTTTGAGCTTTAGTAGTTTGTAGTTTATGAATTTTTGGATAAAGAAAATGACAATTAGTTTGGTGGATGATTTGAATATGAACTTTGATTAGAACATCATAGCATCATAAATATCGTAGTTTAAGGATATGTAATGTGGAAAGTGGTTGATTGAGGTGTATTTTGAGCTTTAGTAGTTTATAGTTTATGGATTTCTTAGTTAAAGACATAATGAGAATTAGGTTGGTAGGGGGTTTGAATATGAACTTTGATTTGGAATTTATTAAAGATAGAGTTTTATTTGGACTTCATAGAGATAGAGGCATGGGTATATCGATTACAAGGATATGTAATGTAGTAGGTGGTTCACTAAGGTAATAATGTTTGTATATATACTTTAACACTGAATTTCTTTTTGGGAAATTTTCACATAATTGAATATTTGAATTGAATGTAGACGTAGAATGGCAATAATATTGAATTTTCATATTTAGCATATATACTAAAAAGAAAATTAAAACATTAACCATCACAAAAGGAACATAAAAATTTGCACTAGGGAAAACCTTTAGGAAAAACACCAACAAAATAATTTTCCTTAATATGAGATGACTAAATTTACATAAGCATATTTGATGAGCAGAATTTTGCAATGGCCACAAGGGAACACGTACCAAGACAATCTGAAGATGAAAAATCTTGAAGAGATAGGTTAAGGTTTCCAGATTGATATAATCCCTTCAACTAATGACGTCAGCCCTGGTTTAGTCTGCTAGTGGTCTGTCTAGTTTTATGCAACATGTAGCAACCATGATCCATCCCTCCTAGGGATTTGTCCACACTGCAACAAGACCACTAGGACCCGTGTATTCCTGTGGCAACCTGTATATAAGTCCTCTAGGAGCCTTTTGCACTATGGCTACCTTCCTTGAGTCCTGGTATCCCTCAAAACTCTGTTGCAACCTTCCTTAAACTCTGCTAAAGCCTTGGAAGCCCTTAAAACCTTTGGGACTATCCTCTGTACACAAGATGGAGCGCTGTAAGGGATTAAGATAGTTTGTCATTGTCGCAATGGAGGATAAAAGAGGCCCTAAGCCTGTAACACATGCCCTAATCTTATGACAACCCTATAGTAGAAAAGGAAAAACCCTGATAGGGTTTGTGACAACTGCACACAAACTATAGAAGCCCCAGTAGGGCTTGTAACATCCCTTGTAAGCTCCAACATGTCCCCCTAGATCCCGAATCACTTATCCACAAACCATCATGTTATGTCTGATGAAGTGACAATAATATATGTCTAGCATCTTCATTTGGCTTCAAGGGACTCATGGATTGATTGAGTTGTAAGATTTATATGAAATTATTTGAATAAGGAAAAAATTACATATTGATGGGAAAGTTACCTCATTCTTGAAAGGAAGTCAAGGGGTGCATATTATGACTAGTATGATGCAAACACAGTCCTTCAGAGGCTTCCTTTCATGACCTTCATTAATGGTGATTCTCAGGATTCCCTTTAGCCTACACAAAATTGCTTAAAAGCTGCCCAGATTTCTGATAAATGCCAAGGACTTGTCCAAACTACTGATTACAATTCCAAGGACTACCCAATAAGCCTCTTTCATGCCTAGAAATTATCCTAAATCTTGAGAATTCACCCCATGTAAAATACAACCTAACACATTGGAATAGGTTTTTTTGTTTACATGAAAAACCATTATATTTGATATTTCATAGAGGAAATCAAAATATACATCACCGATGCCTTTCTTCACAAAAAACACAAAAGCTATCAGTCAACTATCTGGAAGGTTATTATTACAATCCTCCCATATAATTATCTAAACAAATCAAATATTCAGAAAACATCCAAGGATATCTTGATTTTATAGACCCAAACTATCTCTTTCTCAAAACATAACTTAAAGGACATCAATAGAATGAGCCTTAGAGGAGGGATTGGAATAGTTCTACTCTCTATCAATTTTCTTGTTTGTCTAGCGATTAGAGAAACTTTTGTTTTCCCAGAATTGGCCAAAGTAAATGATTCTCACCTTCTGCCTCAACGGGTGATATACATGGCAACCTGAGCTAGTTTGTCACTTAATTGCACATTGTCAAAGCTATCTTCTTGGCATTTGGGAGCCTAATCTTGTTGTATGTCTAGTTTTTTTTTATTGCTTCTATTTGTCTTTTATATCCCTGATTTATGGAAGGATGGATCTTCCTTAAAATCCCTTTGAGACTACTAGATTTTTGGCAGCTCCTCCCTAAGATTTTTACCTCCCCAATATTTTGATCAAGATGTCCTACCCATCTCACTTCTGTGTACACAATTACTATAAAACAATCTCCCACTCACTAGCCAATTTAGTAGAATCAATGTGCCTATAGTCCTATGATTTTTTTTAAATTTTTATCTGGCGATGAAGGCACAACAGGGTTGATGTTTTATGTGTTCTTTTCTGTTGATTGAGAGTTCTTAATGTAAAAATTGTAACTAATTGTAGATGAGCAATTATCTAACATAACCAAGTGCATATAAATGATGCTTGCTAAAGATTGATTGTTGTAATTCAACCAAACCATTGTTTATGTGGCTGTTCTAGAATCAATGTATCTCATCCTTCTTGCTCTGTATTCATCGGGGCCTATATAAACACACAAGAGCATGTTCAAGGGGCCATGAATTTGGGTTATCATTACAACAAGCAGCCATTTCTAAAAACATTGCCATTAGTCATATAGTTCAAGACATTCCCCATAAAACTGCCATTGGGTTATTATTTAATGTAACCAGTGTAACTTCCTTTAGTCGAACCATTAACTAGCATATCCTAGTGCATATATGAGATGCTTGCTGTAGATTGATCAAGATAGGCCAATTGATGTTTGTGGTTGTGGCATGTGCTAATATCATTATGTGATCTCATTAATTAAATACTTGTTTGTTTCATTTTGAAATTGTTGGCAGTATACTGGTGAGTGCATTCGTAGGGACTTCTTTGGCCTTCACTTGCTTTTTGGGAGCAACAATCACAGCGAGGAGACAGTAATTCATATTTCTGGGAGGATTATTGGGCTCGGGGGTTATCATATTGATGTGGCTACAACTGGCATCTACTTTCTTTGGTGGTGCTTCAGCAATTTACACTTTTGAGGTAAAACCCTAAAATTCCAGGATTCTTTGCCTCTCTGCTAAAAACAAGCATTGATACAAAATACGTCATATTTGTGGAAGGATACGAAGAATTGCAGAATATATTTGCACATAGTTTACTACCAACGAAAGCATACTTGCAAAAGGTAGTAGAATTTGCTGAGTGAAGCTGCTCATATTGAATTACAAATTTAAGCATAGTTGTAGAATGGTCTGTAAAATTAATTTATAGAAGATGGTTCATATCATATTATCATATTAGTCATAAATACATTCCTTTTAGGAAAGGGTTTAGTAGTACGTGTAAAAGATAAAATGCACATATTTAGATACATAAGAAATCATATTTGTACAAGGGTTTGCAGGATTGCAGAAGATAAACTGCACATATTCAATTATAAACAGGTTTGGTAGAATTGCAAAATATTAACTGTGTAAATTAGATTACAAATGAATTCTAATTACTTAAGTTATAGAATTGCAAAATTTAAAATTTGTATGCATTAGTTTACAAATGATTTCTAATTTGCAAAAGGCCCGGAATAATTACTTAACGTTAATCTCTTGTAGCTCTACTTCGGTCTTCTAGTTTTCCTTGGGTACATCATATTTGACACACATATGATTATCGAGAAAGCGGATCATGGAGACTATGATTATTTAAAACATTCACTGGATCTCTTCATAGACTTCGTTGTTGTATTCGTTCGTCTAGTGGTCATAATGGTAAGATATTGGTAACTTGAAATTTTGTAAATTTTAAATTTTAATTACTATTTATTTTTTATATTTATGTTATTAGTTAAAAAGGTCATGTGGTATGTCTTATATATTACTGTTTTCCTTTAATTTGCAGGCAAAGAGTTCAGACAACAAATCTAGGGAAGGGAAAAAGAAGAGAAGAGCCTGAAACTATGATGTTACGAAGGGTCTGTCAACGTGAAAAATAGATGCACAGGGTGTTGATGTCAGTATTGCAGTTTAGCTGTTTTAGGTGTATATATGATATCTTGTTGAACATATTGAAAAGTTGGATATTTCATGAAACTGTTCCCTAAAATATTAGTGGTGCTCTTTCTCTTTTGTGAAGGGTTTTATTAGTGATGCTCTTTCTCTTTTGTGAAGGGTTTTGAATGGACAGGTAAATATGGTGTTTTTCATTAAAGAATTCCAGCCCTGTATCATACTCAGCAAATTTGGAATAATGTTTTTTGTGTTTAAATTTAAAATATATTCAAGATGTGCTTATTGCAAATTGAAAGTTTTGTTATTCCAGATTAACATCCCATCTGTCCCAATTCAGATGCTGTACCTTACCTTGTAAGATTGCATAATTATTCTTTTATGCTTCCAAGGTTAAAAGGTTAAATATGCTTTTATATGCTTCCATTGTAAAAGGTGATCAATTTGAAGCTTAGATATTTGTCTGTTTTGAATTTGACTTCTTTTTGTATGCATTGAGATTGATTTAATGTTCTTTTTATTTACCTTTTTTTAAAGAAAGACACATACCTGTTCTGAAGGCCGAATTTCAATAATGCTAAACTAATTTTCTCTGGAGTTCTTTTTGGCATGTTGAATCTGGTTTTGATTGGAAAGACAAATTTCAAATTATTATCCTACATTGTTAATGTACATTATAATAATTATCATCTAGAAAATTTTAAGATATCTATTGCTAACTGACTTTTTGGTGGATTATAGTCCAACGAACTTCTTGAAGATCATGGAAAGTCTGGAACCGTGTCAATGTTAGAAGTGCATAAATGCAACGATACTAAGAAAATGTCAAATCAAGATGCAGATGTAGATTTTGATCCTAATGCACCATAGTCTTCTACAATGGATAACGTATCGTTAAAGGTTCTTTTTGGGGTACCCAATGTAAAGATGCGTCAATATCCAAAACAGGAGAAGAAGATAGTACAGATAGATTTATCTTCTCCCAAGGGCCATGTTGATTCATTTGATTCTGTTAGAGCCAAATTGAGAGAGTCCTTGGCATCTGCTTTGGCTATGGTAGGGGATGAACAACCTAAAAAGGATGTGAAAGTAGAAAATAATTTCCAAATTGATTCAACAGTCTTAAGCAGGCATGCAAGTGAGGATTAAACAGTCATGCTTATTTAGACGTCCTTGGTGGGAAACAGGTGTACATTGTTGCTTTGGTTGGGTTTTCTTCCTGTCCTTCAGAGAATTTGGGTCTTCCATTTTTTCCACCGATTTTCAATATTTTCCAAGACAGTTGGGAGTGTTGGTAGTTTCCCTTTTAGGTCTACCCTTTTTTCCACCAATTTTCTATCTTTGCCAATTCAGATGGGATTGGTGGTAGTTGCCTTTTTAGGTCTACCCTTTTTTCCACCAATTTTCAATCTTTGCCAGTACAGTTGGGATTGTTGGGATTGATGGTAGTTTCCTTTGTGTTGGTCTCTTAGTTGGAATTTGGTTTTGGATATGCCTTTAGTTTCTTTTTGGTCTCTTTTTATACTAGGGTTTGTTGCATCAATGGAAGCAAGACTCTCCCAACGCAGGTGAGAGAGATGTGCCATATAATACTTGTAACACTAATAAAATACAATTAAAAATGAAGGCTTATGCATGCAAAGTTAACATTTGTTCATGGCTAACCAGTAAGTGAAATACATCAGTATTCAATAATTGAAAGTATGCGCTGGCTCACAATGATGGGTAAGTAGCTTAGCCTAGATAATCACTAATGCCCTCTTAGCAAGAGATCCAATAGGTAGCCAGTTGTGCTACTGTCGGTAGAAAAGATAGAATTCAAGACCTATGTTCGGTGGACTGTCCACTTTGCTTTTGGACTACAAGCTGATTCCCATCTTGGGGTTTATACCTAGTAAAATCAATGTTGATTGTGTGTAGCATTTTAGTGAAGGAAACAATATTACAATTTTCTTCTTTTCTATTTGTTTCAAGGTGTGTTTGAATGTGGTTCATTGTGATGACTACAATCAGACTGTAGTAACACTATGATTGTTTCTTTTTTTATCTTCAATAGTAGAGAAATATGATTGATTCTTTTTTATCTTCAATAGTAGACAAATATGCTCCTAAGCTGACTATAATTATATTTTTGTAGCAGAAAAAGGATCTTATAGGCTTGTAAGATCTCCATTTCATTATAGAGATGGTAGCTGCAACACTTAATTTGTTTGTACTGAGCCCACATTCCCTATCCTTCACCCAAGGGAATGGTAGTTTAACCAAGGAGATTTATGGTCAGCAATTAGTTCCTAAAAGTTGTGTTCTATCACTGGTCAAGTCATGTCAGCCTGGGATAGTAAGGACTTATTTGGAGAGAAATAAATATGGAAACAAGATGGTGTTTCTGAAGAGTTTGTTAGGGGAAGTGGGGGTTTCCCTCCCTACATTATCGGGTGTGCAGAGGGCTCGGGCATATGACCAAGGTGTAGCGTCATCAAGAATGTCTTACTCAAGGTTCCTGGAATATTTGGACAAGGATAGGGTGAAGAAAGTGGACTTGTTTGAGAATGGAACGATTGCAATTGTGGAGGCAGTCTCTCCTGAATTGGGAAATAGGATTCAGCGAGTGAGAGTACAACTTCCCGGTCTCATCCAGGAGCTTCTACATAAATTTAGAGAGAAGAATATAGACTTTGCAGCACAGAATGCTCAAGAGGACTCGGAATGAGTGCTACTGAATTTGATCAGAAATTTAGCATTTCCTCTCATCCTAATTGGAGGGCTTTTTTTCTTATCTAGGAGATCTTCCGGAGGAATGGGAGGCCCTGGAGGCCCTGGGTTTCCCCTACAATTTGGTCAAAATTCCAGATGGAACTGAATACTGGAGTGATATTTGATGACGTGGTAGGTGTTGATGAGGCAAAATAGGATTTCATGGAAATGGTTGAGTTCTTGAAGAAACCAGAGAGGTTCATTGCAACTGGAGCTCGTATTCCGAAAGGAGTTTGTCTTGTGGGTCCACCAGGGACTGGGAAGACTTTGCTAGCAAAGGCCATTGCAGGGGAAATTGGTGTACCCTTCTTCTCTATCTCAGGGTTTGATTTCATTGAGACGTTTGTTGGTATTTGAGCATCTAGAGTGCGTGACTTGTTCAAAAAGGCCAAAGAAAATGCCCCTTACATCGTTTTTGTGGATGAAATTGATGCAGTTGGTAGGCAGAGAGGAACTGGAATAGGTGGAGAAAATGATGAGCGAGAACAAACACTAAATAAGCTTCTTACTGAAATGGATGGATTTGAAGGGAACACTGGTATCATTGTGATTGCCACAACCAATAGGGCTGATATACCTGATTCTGCTTTGTTGCATCCAGGGCGTTTTGATAGACACATCTATTATCAATTTTTAAGAACCAACCAACAATTTTTTTTCTTTTGGGTGGTTTCTAAATCTGTACTGCTTATATTTGAAAGTGGCATCATAATGAATTGAACATGTGTTTTTTTATGCAGGTATATGTGGATATAGTAGATGTTAAAGGAAGGACAGAGATTTTGAAAGTGGATGGAACCAATAACAAGTTTGATAGTGATGTTTCACTAGGAGTCATTGCAACGAGAACCCCAAGCTTCAGTGGGGTAGATCTTGCAAATCTATTGAATGAAGCTGCAATTCTGGCTGGGCGACGTGTGAAGTCAGGAATTCCTGCCAAGGAAATAGATGACTCTATAGACAGGATTGTTGCTGGAATGGAGGGAACGGTGATGACATATGGGAAAAATAAAATTCTTGTTGCATATCATGAAGTTGGTCATGCTATTTGCAGGTAAGAAGAAACTCATTTCATAATTGTCATTCTATAATTACGATCTCTACAACCAATTCTTTTCAGTTATGGTCGATTTCTATTAAAGTATTGCAATATTTACTCTCTCATTTTCCTTGGTTGTCATGGATTGTTCTTTGAAATTGAGCTTTGTTTTCAACAATAAATAAACCATTTGCAAAATAATTTTCTTTCCAAACTTGTAGTATGGTATTTTAAAACACGTTGATAGTTTCTTCGAGTTGCTAAATCAAGCATATCTTTGTGCTCTACTGGGTTGAATTGTTATAAACTGAATGGCTATGTCAATCTTGATTTTAATGACTTCCTTTGTGTGGGACCAAGCCACTTGTTTTTGCTGATTTCCCACTACTTTTTGGTTTTAAGCTTTTATATTTAGAACTTATGCCAATTAGAAGGAGACACAACTGAGAGCTTTGTAAAAAGTAATGTTGACAGAAGCTGAGAGAATCCTGATATATCGAAGTGGTGAAATTTATGTAATATTGGATACACCCTTTATTGTCTGAAATAGATAGGTACTTGAGGGGTTAAAAGGATTATTTTTTCCTTGAAAAATTAAAATAGAAATGTTGCAAGTTGCTCCAAAAGGGTAGTACAAGTTTTTGTAAGCTGACAATTTCATGCAAAGTTTTCAACAAAAATCCTCATACAAAATTACAAATTGTCTTCAAACATAGATACATACATAGGTGCAATAGTTCGTTGGTTTTATTTTTTTGGACAGTTTTTACATGGTTATGAGGCATTGGTAGATACTTTTATGATTGCGCTTGTGAAAGAAGATACTTCACATACCATAAATTCACTCTCTTTGAGGTTCTAGTCAGTGTGAGAAACCAAAAGATATAAGAAGTGATAGGTAATATTGATTACTCTTGCATAACACTGTTGTTATTTAATGTGGTATCATTTCACTTCTGTGCAGTTTCAAATTTTGAGCTTGTTGTTTGTGCTCGATGCTTATTGTAGGTTCAATATGTACAATTACCTTGCTTCTACTCTTCTATCCGTACTATTTTCTCAGCTGCTTATTTTGATAAACAAGAACTAGAAAAATGTCAAAATATACCCATTCTGTGTTTGTGCCATTTCCTTCCCTTTCATTATTGTAGCCTATGCGTCAGGTGAGATGAGATCTTAATATGAGGGTTATTCTTCCATGAATTAGCTCCTAAGCAACTATGTTTAAGATATATCCAATATTTGCATGTTTTCTTGATACTCAATTTATATATTTGTGTTGTTACCTGTTTATGGAGAAGCTGCTTGTTAGTAAGCAAGCTACAATGTAGGCCAAAGTAACCTGATGTTTCTTGTGTAAAATAGGCCATTCTGCAGTACACTAGTGTTAACCTTGAAAACATGTAATGCATCAATTGTATACTGAGTTATTGATTTATCTGTGACATATTTTAATACATTAACACTGGGGCATGATGGTGTACAAAAGGTGACATTGATACCACGTGGACAAGCCCGTGGCCTTACTTGGTTTATACCTGGGGACGATCCAACCTTAATTTCAAGGCAAAAATTATTTTCCAGAATATTTGGTGGTTTGGGTGGAAGAGCTGCTGAAGAAGTGATATTTGGTGAGTCTGAGGTGACAACAGGGGCATCTAGCGACTTGCAGATGGTTACTAGTATGGAAAAACAGGTAAATGGATGTTGGTTGCATGTGCTAATGATGTTCGTTTTCATACTTTCCAAATCAACGTAATATTCTTTTAATCTCTTAGATTGGAAATGACATACATATGTTTGTCTTTCATAGATGGTGAAGTGAAATGCCAAGACGAAGAAAACCCCAGTGTTGGAAAATAATGGGTCAGTTATGGAATTAAGAAATGGTAAAACAGAATTGAGTGATAGTTCTGAAAGTGATTATGAAGAAGAGAAGGTGATATGGTTTGTTCCTTATAGATTTAATTCAGAAAAACTGCATTTATTCCTCAAATAGTCTGATTTGCTGGCGCCTTGACTTAATTATGAATGTTCAATGGGTTATCTAGATGAATGTAAAAAATCCATTGCAAACAAAGGTTACAAGGAAAATAAATGTTTCCAAAGGGAAGCCAGTAGAAGAAAGTAGTGAGGATGATAGCAGTGAAGATGAATCATCTGATGAGGTGTTTTGTGTTGTATAATCTATCATTGTATTAGGAAAGCTCTTTATTATATATCTAGATTCTAGAATCTATACAATATGACTTTATGTTAGTGTGTTTTTGTAGCATTGCTATACTTTTCAAAATGTTCACAATAGAGTATTTGTGTTGCTATTTGGATTTTATAGGAGCCTGTAGCAAAGGTTGCCCAGCCAAACAAAAAAGTAGCAAGCTTGGCAACTCAAAAGGTATGTGCATGTTTATTAGTTTGCTTTGCAATAAGATGAGTTGGATGTCAATAATTTTTTTCTCTTTGTTAGTTATATTTTCATGGCAATTCTTTATGTTTTGCTGCACAGAATGCAGGAGGAATCATCAAAGCCCCTTCCAGAAAGGAGGAGAGCAGTTCTGAGGTATCTGATAGCGAAGACTCTGAGGAATCTGAAGACGAGAAAATTGTTCAAAAGGTAAAATATATTCTATTTGGTTTGGAATTAGGATGATGAAAAATTAAATAGGTTCTTTTCATTTGGAATTAGGATGATGCTGGTGAGTCTTTTTGTAAATTTCCTTTTCTCTATGGTTTGATTTATTTGTTTTTATGAAATACTTCCTTCAACTATTAATATAAACAATAATGAACAGAGTGGGCCACCAGGCAGCCTAACACAAGCAAGAAAAAAGTGTACTAGGCTAAAACTCTGCTATCTATTCAATCCGGCCAAGTGAATTGTCTATCAAAGTTGCCACAGGAAACAACATACAACAAAATCATAAAACCATAACTCCATAAGAGCCATGTATTCCACTTGGCATCAACCCATAAAATCCTTTAAGTTTCCATGAAAATGCTCAAACAATGTACAACAAGATCAGGGATTTTAAGATGGATTTATGCTAGTCTTTGTATGGTTGAGATTAATTGTTGGAAATCTTCCTTTCTCCCATCTCAGTTTCTTAGTATTACCCACAGACACACTCTTGATGTGAAAAAACTCTGTAGAGTCTCCACACACATCATGTGACACATCTCTTTCACCCTGGGCAGTAAGAGAAACTTGCTTCTCTTGGTGCAGTTACTTGCAAAAATCTATGACAAATTTGCTTTAAATTAAGTTTAACTAAATCCATTGATTTTGTTCCAATCTTAAAATAGCTTTTGATATTGATCCTTATTAGAACCATAGTAAAGAATTTAGTATGTTACATATCATACCATTGGATTTGTTAAACGAGATACTAGAACATGTTTGAAAACAGTATACAAATAGTATGCGATATGACACTTGATGAGAAGAGCTTGTATTATGTATGCTTGGGCAAATTGACTCTAGTAACATGAGAGTTACGTTAAGGGCCTGCATAATTTATTCTGCACCACTTCAGCCTTTACGAGATGGTGCTAGGCGTAACATCTATATGATTTAGATAATATCTGTTACAATGTGGACTGCTACTGTGATCAATGGTCCATTGAATCTTACCAATCTCCTATCACCATTGTAGTCCTGAATTTTCCTTTATGCTTTACCACTCAATATTTTGAAGAAGGCATGTAATGAGATAAGGAAATGAGATTTTAGCAGCACAATTCATTTAATATGGAAGAATTCATAAGCACATTCACTAGTTTTTTCTTCCAGGACAATTCACCTTGTGGCAATTGAGATAAGGATATTTGTGAAGTAATCTGAACAATAGCTGACAATTTAATACATTTACACATTTGCTAGCATTTCCCTTGGTACACGCTTACAAATTTACAAATTTTCTATCATTTGTTCCTGTTTCCCTTGCAATTTCAAATCCGGGCACCCCCTTCACAATAATATAAATAGATTGTGCATTCCATATAAATTTTAAAAGCGCGGAAAAACCTGTATGGCGCAAATCTAAACCTTGGTCGTTGAAATCCACAGAGCTTTGGCAGAAAATAGAGGAGGCGACCTTGAAACACTTTTAAATACGCTCGGATTGTCGAATTGATCGGTGTTCAGGCAAGGAGAAATTTTGGATATTGCACTTCTTAGAAGGTTTTTCTTCTTATTATGGAAAACTTCCTTTCTCCCATTTGTTGCTTTCTTGCTCTTTCTACGTTGCAAAATCTAGTTGCATCTTGTGTATGAACTTTTCCCAAGGCTATCTTTTAAACGTAGGTCGATTATTCTTATTTTGTAAATGGTAATTGGGCTCATGAATAACCTTTTTCTCTTTCAGTGACCATTGTTATGTTCAGAATGGTGGCTTTGAAACATCAAAAGGTGGCTTCAATTTTTAATTGATACAACAATGAATTTTTTTCTCTAGATGGTGACAACGCAATTTGTATTTTTCTCTCAAATCCATATGATGGCTTAATTCTTGTATGCTTCTATTAAGTGTGGTAGTTTCCTTAACTGGTTAGCGGCATATTTATTTTATTGAATATATGACAACAAATACAAATTCTTCATAATCTTAATCCATTTTTCTTTCCTTTCATGAATATACAAAAATATTTGCATTCACCAGCACACTTCCATTGCAAGTATTCACAAACGTCTCTAGTTCAAGTCTGGGTGGCCCCACTAGGTCATAAATCTTCACAAGGCTCTCCACATGGTGGTACCCTTTGGTCACAGTTGTTCTCAACTCAATCCATTCAACTCGCAGTTAACCTTCATGCACTATATAAACTTCACGTGGGTATCGTGTGTATGAGGAGTTGAATTTTAGAGCTTGAGTGTAGGAAAGAGAGACTCAAGTCATGGGTTTCAGAAGATCATCAAGCACACACATGTATGCAGAAAAAACTGCAGAGAATAATACCATTGATTAGGGTTTTCAAATATCATCAAGTACACACAGGTATGCAAAAGAAACACAGAATAATACCTAGTGCAGGTCTCAATTCTGAAGGATGACAAAGCGACGGGATTGTGAGCTAGCAAAGAGGGAGAGGGTAGAAAAAGCTGGTAGTTTCAAGTGTTAGAACATATGAGAGACAGAAGTTATGGTAGAGCCTTGTACTTATACCAGTGTTGTGGAATAACTCCATTGCTTGATTTTAATTGTTGGTGAATAGTTTATTAAATATTTATATAGAAAGTGAGGAGATGTTTGGTCTGTCATGTACTAAGGTATGTGTCTCATATTTGTAACTAAAAAACAAAATATATTTACATTATATATTAAAACCCTAACCATTTGTATTAGGTTATCAACAGTGCACAACTTAAAATAAGTAACTCTAGGTAATTAACAAATCACTTGACAGATCAATAGTGTCCAAAGTGCAAAAAGAATTGCCTTTAAGCCAAGGCTCAAAGGCTTTTTGGGCTTTATCACCAACTAACATCGTCTCTTGGATAAGCACAATCCTAGGTATATTGTCTCTAATGAGTCTCTTCAAAGTATTTAATTTGGAGGTGCCCCCAACCCCACAAGCATTGAAAGACATGCAAATCATTGGGTAGCCTTGGGAAGGGATTTCCTTGCTCCAAGGGACCTCTGTATAATATATTTCTTTCCACACATTAGTCCTAAGATTATTCTACGTTGTAATTTGTTGGTTTCTTCGACAACTAAAGGTTCGAGATATGAATTGGTAGCTACTGTAACCCACCATGGGAGGGACCCTTCCAAAGGGAACTATACAATTGATACTAAACATTTTGATTGCTGGTGGCTATGAGTTAATGATGCAGTTGTGTCTATTGTGGGTTTGAACAAAGTATTGCATGATCAAGCATACATTTTATTTTATAAATAGATGTAAATTCTATGAGTGTAACAATATGCTGCAGCTACTAAGCTATGGCAAGATGGTGTGCAAGTTTACATCAAGCATGCTTCAAAGAATTTGGTAAAATTCAGTGATTTCATAGAGTGGTTTAATAACCATGCAAGCTCAGTTGCATAGAATGTTCCAGCTAGCATGTCTAAGGGAGGCTTAGCAGATAGATAAGGTCTTCTACAGTGTGCATACACCCTTCACTGCAGAAAATAAATATTGAAAAAGGAGATAATTCTTTAGGCTGATTAGATTATGATAGCATTGGCTCTAGTGATATAAATGCAGATCCCAATGGTTGAGTGAAGACTAAGTTCATCCTTGACATGTTGTCCCTTTATAGCCAATGCCATAAACAAATCTCCAAGGAGATTTAGATATCCTTCTTTGGCTTCTCTGATTTGAAAGTTGACCATGGGAAAGCTGAGCCAATAGCCCTGAAGTGACAATATGTATATTGATGCACCCATGCAAATCTAGAAGGTTGTGATGATGTGGGCTATGTGTAGAGGAAGCATGTAGAACCAACTATCACGAAATTAGTTATCATGGAATCTATAGATAACATATACCATAAAGAAATGTATAAGTTTTTCTAATGAATCAGGTGAAGATGATGCCCACATTTTGCTTGCATCAACAAGGAGAGAAGATCTAAAGTTGGTGTAGCCAGATCCTCTGTGATATCCCAATATATTGACGTCTAATTTATTTGTGTCTCCTTGGGTTTGAACGACTGAGATGGTATTTACAGTTCCTTTCATATTTCTTAGTTTTCATGTTAGATCATAATGAATCCATAATGCATGCAATAAATAAGGAAACCGAACTTAATAATTAGGACACTAATTACCAAATCCACACATAAAAGATCTGCATCTTTATTTTAAGTAAATAATTGTTATTACATGCATGTAGTGTACCTTTGATGGCAGATCCGAGATAAACAAAATAGCAACAATAGTTGGTGTGGTCCAAGCAATAGATTGGTGTTCCAGTTCTCCTTCTAAGCTGTAAACACAGCTTGTATTATTGCACCCTCCTCAAAGTTGTTATTACCATTTGTTCACAGGTGTGCTGCGTGCATGCCCCATTTCCTAGTTTTACCTCTATTTGTAGATCTGAATTTAGCTGTTTCAACAGGTATAAATGGAATTCTGAAAGTGATTCCTGTAGCAGCACTCTGCCCCTCCAAACTCAATTCAAATGTCAGTATATTGCAGATCCTATTGGCCTTCAAAGATGATCATGAATTTCTGTATACATTTATACATTTCCCAACAGAATATAGCAGCTTAACATTTGGGCTCTTTGCAAATCTGTTTTTATGCTCATAGAAACACTCTCCTATAGCTTATCCTTCCTTCCCTTTATGAATTTTAAAGGTGGGAATTCTACACAGGAAAAATATGTGTCATTGTTTTAGTTTCAGTTGTACTGATAGGCAGGTAATAGAATTAGATTTTACTTGAAATGGCTAAGGAGAATTGGCCTTGGAATGGAAACAAATAAACCAATCAAGGGTCCAAGTCCTAGATTTAGTGCGTTCAAGTCCAGATAGGCATTAGAGAAGCATGGTATTGGCCTTAACAAAGTAAGAGAAGACACTTAATTTTGATTTCTGCAGAGAATTTGTGTTGGCGAACCAAGTGGGCTATAGGCCCCTCGATCACAGATCAAGTGCAAAAAGACATTTTATAAGATAATGACACTAAAAAGATACGAAGAAAGGAGTTGTAACATAATATGGAGTTAAAACTCAAGATGAGAGGTGTAATCAGTGACATATTTTCATTTACACTAACAAGAATATATGATACCTTAACAACAAATAAAAGACACTAAAAAACCTTAAGCTATCAAGGATTGGAGTTCAAGTGCCTCTTTGTTTTGCGGAAAATATTATAGCTTCAGATTCCATATAGGAGAAAAATTTATAATCAGTAAATTCCAAGGCATTGTTATAATGGATCTGAGTATATCTCAACGCATACACACGCATATCAAAAGATCATTAGAACCTTAGCATTCATAAATCCTATAATAATAAAAAAAACCTGAAGCCCAACAAAAAAAGGGTGTATCCAAAAAAAATATTTCCATACATGTCCTCCAAAAAGCTAATAGAAACACACAGACAAACAATTCAGATTATTACAAAAAATTAGAATATTTGTATGAAGGGAGGGTATAATTTCCTTCCATTCTGAGTTCCTCCACTAAAAACACAAGGCTGGCCAGAAAAAACATCTTTAAATAAGTCATCATCCTTTGCATTGTGTTCCCTATAAACATTGTGGAAGGAGGTCTACTGAAAAAGACTAGAAGCTTCTTTGGTTTGGTCTAGCAACGAGCATTAAAGAAGGCTTTGAAATCTAAAAGCACCTGTTATGAATTCTATCAGCAACTTTGAGTCTGCAAACACTTAAAGTTTTAGTTCATTTTTCCATTTTCCAACTTCAATAGGAGTTTTAGGGTATGCAACTCATCCCAATTATTGCTACTAGAGCCCATGTTCCCCTTGAAAGAGGGTCAAAGTAGGAAAAACAAATAAAACACCCTTGCACCCCTGCACCGCAGATATTGGGATGGGAGCCTGAATTGTTGCTCATCTCTTTCATTTTTTTGTAAGGTTTTGGGATTTCATGGTTCCAAGGGTTTGTAAAATTTAGAAGAGCAGGTAAGAAAATTTTGAAAATTGATCAATTCACTATAGCGAGAAGCCATAGATTCATTGTAGTTAAATGTTGAAGAAATCCGTGACATGTATAAACCAAGGATTTCTAACTAGGTTTACAACTTAAAGGTTGTTTTCATGCATGCCTCTAATAGTTTTAGTAGGCACCAAGGTAATTTTGTTTAAATTCCCACTTCACTAAAGAGTCCCACATCTATAGCAAGTCCTCAATTTCATGTAGTTAAATGATTGTTTTTTGTTCAGAGGTTCATTTAAATCTGCCACATGTGGTATGTCGAGATCACCTAGAATTCCGCCTAGGTTGTCGTTGTTTCCAGATGTTCACATGCTCTCGAATGTGGTGAAAAGATGTCTTTGGAAGTGGGGTTGATCTTGGGATTGAGCATTGACCTCTTGACCACAACTTGTTTGTCAAAAATTATGGCAGGCCTTGAGGTGAACATAGGGTGGCCTTGGTTCTGTAATATGTTACAAAGCATAAGTTTCCCAACAAGATGTATGGACACGATGGCCATAATGTTTCTCATCTATAATGAAACCTTAGTGGATCGCTTAAGACTCCATCAACCTCAGTGAACCAATACCTTGTTCGGAGCTACTGTGAATTTTGGAATAACCAACCATATGTCTTTCTGGGTGAAGTAGGTTAGCAAGGTGGATAGAATAGCCTGTGCCAATTTGAATAGTGTAATAGGATTCAGTTGCATCTTTGCCATGATTTCTGTTAGAACATACCCTGGCCACTTTGAAGTTTGCACATGTCAAATATTTCAGATTGAAGAGCATTTCATGTTGACTGTTAATACATGTGCCTTGATCTTTTAGAACTTGAGTTGGTGAAACTCAAGGCTCAAATTTCACTCCATCCTTATTAGGAACTGACATTCAATGTTGCTCTAGGAAATCCATCTGAACTGGCCATTATGAATTTTTTATTATCATGACTCAAATGCCAGATGAGTAGGATATTCTTTATCTTAAGGCAAGTAGAGATCTGAATAATGGGACTTTGGTGTTTTACAGTGTTTATAGAAGTGAATAGTGTGTTTAGATTTATTATGGAGTTTGAAGTGCCTTTATCAGGTGCAACATGTTACATGATGTAAGCTCCCTTTGAATATTTTATTAGTTTATTTGTTAGTGTGAAGTAGCCTGAAGTAAAGTAAAAGAGCTTCAGAGGGATGAAATTGAATGATAGGATACTTCACACAAGAGAAATTAAGTGCTACTTATCAGCATAGATTCATATTAACCTCTGGATCATAAATATTAAAAACCCAGTTGTAAATCTCTCACTTCCTGAATGATGAGGGGTTTTAAGATGGATTTATGATAGTCTTTGTATGGTTGACATTAATTGTTGGAAGTCTTCTTTTTTCCCAATTCATTTTCTTAGTATTACCCATAGACACACTCTTGATGTGACAAATCTCTGTAGAGTCTCCACACACATCATGTGACACAACTCTTTCACCATGGGCTGTAAGAGCAACTTGCTTCTCTCGGTGCAGTTACTTGCAAAAATCTGTGAAAAAAATGCTTTAATTTAAGTTTAACTAAATCCATTGATTTTGTTCCAATCTTAAAATAGATTTTGATATTGATCCTTATTAGAACCATAGTAAAGAATTTAGTATGTTACATATCATACCATTGGATTTATTAAAAGAGATACTAGAACATGTTTGAAAACAGTGTACAAACAGTATGCGATATGACACTTGATGAGAAGAGCTTATCTTATGTATGCTTGGGAAGATTGACCCTAGTAACATGAGAGGTACATTAAGGGCATGCATAATTTGTTCTGCACCAATTCAGCCTTTACGAGATGGCGCTAAGCATAACATCTATATGATTTAGATAATATCAGTTACAATGTGGAATGCTACTGTGATCAATGGTCCAATGAATCTTACCAATCTCCTACCACCATTGCATTCCTGAATTCTCCTTTATGCTTTAGCACTCAATATTGAGAAGAAGGCATGTAATGAGACAAGGAATTGAGCTTTTAGTAACACGATTCATTTAAGCTGGAAGAATTCATAAGCACATGCACTAGTTTTTTCTTCCAGGACAATTCACCTTGTAGCAATTGAGCTAAGGACATTTGTGAAGTAATCATAACAATATCTTTTTGACCAGATAAATCATAATACTAAATTTGAAATGGGACATCAAGTAAATAGGGTCATCTATTTGCTACAAACAGAAAAATGGTGTACTTCTTGAACTTAGTAAATTAACTGGCAATCTTGTGTCACTGTTGAATAATTTGGCAACTTATGGTATTAGATATAATACAGACTTTGATAATAATAGAAATATTTAACTTAATACTGACTACGGACTTCTCTTGCTGTAGGAAGCTTATGCACATAATAAGATTTGAAGCATTTGTAGATATTTGAATATTCAAATGTTGACAAACATTAATATCAAGGCCAATGATAATGTATGAATGTGCCAAATTATTAGGGTGTAGGAAGGCAATTTCATGGACAAAGACTGGGAAACATCTCTACTTAGATACCATCCTTTGGGAAAAACCTATATAGTATAAATACAATAATCCTCTACATAATCAACTTGGTATTTCTTGACAATTGTAACATTGGTCCTCTGTTGTCATTGTGTGTAGGGCTGTAAAGGACAATTCTTCTTTTTAGTTCACCTTCTCTTGTTCCAACAAGGCCAGCTTGTCAAGCGGCTTCCGCTAAGGTTTCACTTCCCTATTCTCTTTTGATTTATGTTTATTGCATATTTGGGAAAGTATGTTTATATATATTTTCTCACATACACAATTCATACATTTTAGTTTTGATTTATGTTTATTGCATATTTGGGAAAGTAGGTTTATATAACTTTTCTCACATACTCAATTCATACATTTTACTTTTTTGTTGCACCAGCATTTTCAACATGTGTTTGGAATTCGTTACACTTTTGCACCAAATCATAAATAGCAGAATTGTGACTCCATAGGTAAAGAAATATATTATTTATTCTTTTGGATGTTGGATTTGAAACTTTCTTAAATCATTCATCAGTTTCCATAGTTTTCATGTCATTCACTAACCACATGACATATAGGGGTGAACCCCTTCACATATTGCACTATGTATGGAGGTTTATCCCTGTCAAGGATGATTTTAAGGAACCAAACTTATTTGAAAGTGTATAAATGTTGGCGAATCTTACCAATTCTTAAAACACCAACTATAAAATGTTTAGCGATATTTTTCAAAAAATATTTTAATTTCCAAGGATTTTATATCATTTATATAATAATTTGGCGATTTTTATAGTGAAAAAAATTTACCCCATCAAAATTGGGCGAAACAGGCCTTCAAAAATTGCAAAATGATGAATTGTTTTTCGAGAAAAACCCCTAAAAATAGCCCATGGGCTAAATTTTGCCCCTAAAATTATCCTCGATCCCTGTGCAGTCGAGCATAATTGTTTTGTGGATTCATTGATTATCTTTCCTGTTGAAATCCATTTCCTGGTTTAAAGCTAAGTTTTACTTTTCTTAGGTACTAAATAGTGCAGATTTATCCATTCGAGTTTAATTTTAACCAATTCTTAAATTGAATTTGTTAAATTATATTTTCCTAATTTGCACATGATCTTGGTTATTGTTGTTAGTTGTTGAACATTATAAATAATTTGCTTCATTGTTTTTCTACTTTACAAGTGATTTTTTTTTATTGGATTTTGCAGGAGTGAGCTTAAATTATAAGTGGCCCATTGAGTATGAAGAGCCTGCTCATGCTGAGGTTTTTCCATTAAGTATGAGGAGCCTGCTGTTAAGGCTTTCAAGTTGCTAAGTATGGTTTTGAAGCTGCTGACGTGTGATCTAAGTATGCTTTAGTGCCGAGTATAGTTTTGAAACTGTTGACGTGGGATCTAAGTATGGTTTTGCAGCCAAGTGCAAGTAGAATGGTTTAGACATTACAATATTTTGAAAAGTGATGATTTTCCTGTAAATTTATATGAAAATTAATATGAGTTTTTGAGAAAACTCATAGTTATTGTAATACTTTTAATATTTCATATAATATAATTTATGTGGTTTAAAACTTATATATATGGTTGTACTTTATATTATGTAATAGTGTTGTAATTATTAACTAATTAATGTGACATTGTATGATTTACATGTGTATGATTTACACATTATATATTATCTACAAGCGTTGTAATTAATTGTAATGCGATATTGCATAATTCACATGTGTATTAGATGATGATAAATAATGTATGATTCATTTTTTAATTTAAACATAATCTTATATTAAAAATTTATATTGATTAATAATGGATACCATTTAAACTATTAAAATATAATGATCACACATAAAATGACTAAAAATGACTAAATTAGTGACCAATAAATAAGATTAATGACCAAAATCCGCATATAAAATGATAAAAATTTGAGAGCTACGTGACCAAACAATGAGATATAAATGAAAAACAAAGACCAAAAATCGCATATCAATGACCAAAAAACAGTTTTGGTGGCTAATTTACGGTCTTTTATTATGCGACCAAATTTGGTCATATTTAGCTTGTCATGTAGTCATTAATTTGGTCATTAATTTGGATTAATGACCAAATTAATGACCAACTGACAAGCTATAAATGACCAAAATAAAAATGACCAATTTTGGTCGTGTAATAAAAGACCATAAATTAGCCACCAGTGATCGCCAAACCAAAAGTGGTCATTGATATGCAGTTTTTGGTCATTTTTTTGGTCACTAATATTTCATTTTCCACTAGTGTAACTTTGGAATGTATTCATCTGTATATATTATGTATTATACCTCGATGTTTATTCTGGGATGTGTCTGTGATGTACTTGAGTCATGTCATGCCCCGATGTTCCTATCGAGAGACTATGTAATGTCAACAAGTCATGTCAAGTCTTTGTGCGTAACCCTCCTATTGATCAAGGGTTAAAGTCCTCACAGTTCTGGGGCACTAGGGTTATTAGACTCTCCTAGAGAAGTCGGCCCTAGTAGGTTATTGTCAAGTTGGGAATTAGTATAAATAGAGAGTGAGCCTCTCTATTTAACACACACTTACTCACACTCAGTTGTAGCACATAGCTAAGGAAGAAGAAGACACTGGGGCTATGAAGAAAGAGGCTACTGCTGTCAGAAGATCATCTTACTATTTTGGGGGTTTTACTTTTGGTGTTGATTCTATCTTTGAGGAAGTTGCGGGGTTTTCTCCATTTATGTTTTCCCCGAGGAAAAACACTGTGTTCATTGTATCTTGTATTTGATTGATGTGCTTTTTATTCTCTCAGTTAAAGATCCTAATATAATATTAGCTCAAAGTTAAAAATCTAACACATAGGTGTGGCCATGTCCTTGCATTCCATCATCTCAAACCTCTTCAGGATATACACTGCATAATTCCCTTGTCTAACGGAGATTCCATCTACACTCTGCCACACCTCCATGCATAGAAAGTAGTGGATCATACCCAATTCCTTCATCTCAAACTCGGTAGCAAGCTTTCTCTTCATGTCATTAATCAACCCATCCTCACCTGTCACAAACAGACCACCTACATACAGTAGGATTATCACTGGGTTCCCTTCCTTAACCTTGTAGTAAAGGATGGAATCACTTTACTCTTGGTAAATCCCAAACTATTCAGGAAGTTGTCAATCCTATCGTACCACGTCCTAGATTCCTGTTTCAAACCATACAAGGCTGTCTTTAATTTGTACACATGAGTCTCCCTATAACGTGTCTCAAATTCAAGTGGCTGCTCCACATACTCTTCCTCTTCCACTACACCATTCAAGAACGCAGTCTTGACATCCATCTGGTGTATCTTCCATTTCATCACTACAGCCATAGAAAGTACTAACATGATGGAAGTGTATTTGGATACAGTTCCAAAGGTTTCTTCATAATCTATCCCTTCCTTTTGGGAGAAGCCACGTGCCACAAATCTCACTTTATATTTCTCTATGCTGCCATCTGCAGCATGCTTGATCTTGTAGATCCACTTGGAAGTCACAACATACTTCCCTTCTGGTCTTGGGACCACATCCTAGACATCATTCTTCATGATTGACTCGTACTCCTCGATCGCCGCATCCTTCCATTTTTTCTTTTATGTCGCTTCTTCATAGTTGGAAGGTTCTTTATCAATGATGTTACATACTAGGGCGGCATAACTAGAGTAGGACCTAGTTCTCTTCCTTTCTCTATGCATTTCTTTTGGAGCGCCATATTTTTCTGCACCTTGGATAGCCTCAAGAACCCATGTTGGTTTTCTCTTTTAATAATTCTTCTCACAGGGTGGATCTATTGGTTCCTGAGGTTCTTCCATTTCTCGATCTTCTTCTGGAGTTGCTTCAATCATTGTTGTATCTCATATCATGGGTACTTCTGTTTCTTCAAGATCTTCAACAGGTCTCTTTCTAGATTTGTTGTAAGCTGAGTCTTCATCAAATGTCATATTCCTACTAATGTCTATATTCTTGAGTCCTGGGAAATATATTCTATAATCCTTCAAGCTTTCACTATATCCCACAAATATACCCTTCTTTCCTAAAGGATCCAAATTCGTCCTCTTTTCTTTCGGAATGTGCATGTACATCGAGCAACAAAATATTCTGAGATGGATGACTTCTGGTTTCTTGCCAGAGAAGACTTCTTTTGGTGTCTTGTTCTCAAGTACTCTATGCGGAGTACGATTTTGTACATACACAACTGTCCTAGCAGCTTCTGCCCATAGATGCATAGGAAGATCCTGATCATGAAGCATTTCCTTTGCTACTTCCATAATCATTCTATTCTTCCTTTCTACAACTTGTTGGGTCCTATAATAGCCCTTTTTGACCACACCTATTATATCCTATTTTCCTTGTCCTACTTCATTTTTGCACACTATACATATGTTTTTACTCACATAGATCTTAAATCTTTACAAGTATGATGATTAATTTTTGTTTTATTCTCTTAATGCCTAATATTGTTATGGTTAGAACTCCATTTCTTAAATTATGCTAACATGTCATGATTTCATAAAGATAGTTCAATCTTTGAGGAACACAGGTGTAGTAGTCCATGTGGTATGAAAGGAAATCAGTATTTGGTACCAGCTATTACCTACAATTCCCAACTACACACGTTGGACGCAAACATAGCTCATAATTCCACGTGGTACCTGCAATAGACTCAACTGCAACAGACTTAGCTACAACAGCGCATCGCTACTCAAGGCATAGCTGCAACAGACATGGTATCTCCTATTTAATTGGTTTCGTCTATCCACTAACGTCTAGGGAAACAATATTCCCTATATTCCATACTTCTATTCAATATCTCTCACAGTTGTAACAACTCGTTGTAACAAAGCAGCCTAAAGATCATAGATCTTCATGGCTGCCTGATATTAGTGGGTGAAGGTTATGAATTTTCATGTATAAATATGGGGAGGAATTCTGAGCCAAGGGTTGGTTGCTTATTGATCAAACTGTGTAAGCTATGACAGAGAGCTGTAATTGTAATTCACCATTTTTAATATAAGGAGCAAGATTCTTCAGATTTTTGCGTCTTAATTTGTGTTAGTTTCGACGTCTATTTTTGAAGGTTGGGCTCGCCTTCCCACAGATATCATTGAGTTAATTAGATGATTTTATTATTTTGTTGTGTGGTGTGGAAATTACAGTATATGCATTATTTACAGTTAGCTGCAACAGTAATGGTTGATCATTGTGTTTCTTTTGATAGTCAATGTTTGCATTTCTATTAAGTTGCAATGGTGTGGTGTGATAGTCGACTGTGTAGGACAGTTTCTATTATGCATGTGTGCCACTAGATGTTACAGTCAGGCTCAAGTCCAGTCCCTTTCAGTTACTTATCTTTCTCAGGTTTCCTAATTTAGTCAGATTGTAGTTTGGAGTTTGTTTGGTTCAATTATTGTTGTTTCCGATTCTTAGATTAGTTGAATTAAATTGCTTACGATAGATTCACATATAGTCTGATACTATTAGGATTTAACTTCTTGTAAAATTAAGCCTAGTTATATATTTCTAGATTCGTTAATTGTTGGATTGATATTGTAGGAAAGTAATTTCATTTCTTAATTCTTAGGTGGGTAATTTAGATTAGTTTAGCCATGAGAGGAGTTTGTCTGAGCAGATAGGTAGGACAATTAATCTTTCATTTATTCAATCATCTACTTAGTGTTTATGCACATATAGTGTTAGTTATCTTTGAAATAAAAAGACTTCCTTGGGTTGAAATTTATAATGAGCATTCTATATGTTAGTTGTAATTAACTAGTGTATAGAGTGACCAACATTTTGGTTCCATTTCTGGGGAAGATAATTGATAGAAACAGTAGTAGTTTCATTTACTCATTTTTCCTTCAGTAATTTTTAAGCTTGCATGATTTATATTGGGTTGCATGAATACAAGGAGAGTACAATGTGACATTCCCAGAACCCCTAGAACTCCCCATAATACTAAATGCAAGTGGTCGAGGTCGTGGCGGTAGTCCAGCCTTGGGAAGGAGGACATTAATTGACGATCTATTTTCTAGGGATAATTCCTCTACCGAAGCTCTCCATCAGTGACAATCATCTGTCAGAATAAGCTCGGTTACTTCTAGGGTGGAGGAATCAACTTCTATAGTGGAAAGAATAGGAACAGCTGTGACACCATCTGGTGTCCCTACAGATGAAGATAGAGCCATTGCAGTGGGAGTGGGTGAGCCATAGGTGGTTTACCACATGGATGGGAAGGAAGTCACAAAGGATGAGTGGTTACATGTCCAAAATAAGTGGGAAAATAAGAGGAAGCAAAGGAAAGAGAAAGCAGAGGAAAACATGAATAATGGTCATGCCCCTTAAGATCATGAAGAAAGAGTAGGGGATAACCATCACAATGATGGCGACCCTCTGCACGAGGAGACTGTTTCCACACTTAAGTTCCCTATCCTATAGGATATTGGTCAGGCTCCCATGAATAACATCTAACCATCAGTATTACCATGTTTTCATGGGAAACCTATAGAGGATCCAGATGAGCTTCTCTTCAAATTTGACTTCGAATTTGACAACTGAAGTCACAGTTAGGGGGACATCTGCTAATCCTGGGAAGACCTTGGTTAGCCACAACACATGCTTGGATAAACTGTCGGTGAGGGATTATGACTATCTCATATGGGATTGATACAAAAATCCTTACCTTATACCCTCCAGCTTGACCGAGCTTAGAAACTCAAACTTCACTATGGATGGAGCTAGAGGAGGAAGAAGGCATTCATCTATTGTTAATGATAGGGAAAGCCTTAACCTTCAAAGATGAAACATAGGATGATGCTATCAATAATTTCATTAGTGAGCCTACATTTATCAATAAACATGTTTACCATATCCCGAACAATACTTTAGATGAAGAAAAACAAGAAAATCTCAGAGAGGAGACCTTAGTCAGTGACGCCAGCATAATTCCGGTACTTAAAAATTTGAAAAGTATTCCAGTTGAGATAGAGCCAGGAAAAACATTGAACATTAATCCTAATCTTGCTCCTGATGAACTGGAATTCCTAATCACTCTTCTGAAACAACGCAAGGGATAGTTTGCTTGGGAATACACAGATATGAAGGGTATCCCTTGTAATCTGTGCACCCATCACATTTACATTAAAAGTGACTCTCGGCCTGTGTTCCAACCACAATGAAGGATGAACCTTAAATTAAGGGACATAGTGAAATAAGAAATCCAAAAGCTCTTGAAAGCAGGGTTTATATACCCCATCTCAGATAGAAAGTGGTTTTCTCCACTCATGATAGTGCCAAATAAGAACAAAAAATGGAGAGTTTGCGTAGATTATAGGGAGTTAAATAAATCAACATAGAAAAACCATTTTGTCTTACCTTTTATCAATTAGTTACTTAATAAATTGTCTAGGAAGAATTTTTTTTCCTTTCTGGATGGATTCAATGGCTACAATCAAATCCAGTCGCTCCCGAGGACCAAGACAAGACTACTTTCACCTATCCCTGGGGTACCTTTACATATAGGGTATTTCCCTTCGGTTTGTGCAATGCACCTGCCACCTTTCAGAGATCCATGATTGGGATATTTTCTAACATGGTTAACGATAGCATGGAAATTTTCACGGACGACTTTATCCCATATGGTAGTGACTTTGAGGAAGCACTGAAAAATTTAGAAAAGTTTTAGTACATTGTGAACAAACCCAACAATCTTTGAGCACTGAAAAGTGCCATATGATGATGAGCGAGGGTGTATTTCTAGGGCAATTCATCTCTGTTAATGGTATCTAGGTAGATCCATCCAAAATTAGGGTAATTGAAAATATACCCAGTCTTGGAACAAAAAAAGAGGTGCATAGCTTCTTAGGGCATGTTGGTTATTATAGAATATTTATAGAAATTTTTTCCAAACTAGCTTCTCCTTTATTTACACTGTTGATGAAGGATATACAGTTCGATTGGAATGATGCATTCCAAACAACGTTCACTGAACTTAAAAAGAAGCTGTCCACAACTCCTATATTAATGGGGCCCAATTGGGATCTTCCTTTCCACATTTCCTCAGATTCCTTTGATACAACCATTGGAGTAGTGTTGGGACAATAGGAAGGTCATGCCCCATATGCAATTTACCATATCAGTAAAAACTTGGCCCTTGCTGAACTTAATTACACTGTTACAGAAAATGAATTTTTATCCATTTTCTATCCCATCAATAAATTAAGACACTATATTAGTGGATAGCCCACTTTTGTGCACACTAAGCATTCATCCATTAAGTACTTAATGAACAAACCTGTCATGTACCCCAATTTCAATAACCTTTTATGTTTAAGAAAACATTATATTTTACTTTTATTGTAAATTTTATGACTATTGAACAAGTGGGGTCAAGGATTATTGAAATTAATTATGTTGAATATTTTATTATTTAATAAATAAAAGATGAGACAAATAGCCAAAGGAAGTTGTTTAATGAATCTCCACTTATGATTGTAATTAATTATGTTGAATAATTTATTATTTAATAAATAAAAGATGAGACAAATAGCCTAAGGAGGCTATTGAATGAGTGTCCACTGACCCACTACGAGGAATAAACTGGGATGAGAGTAAACTGACACATGGAAACATCCTCAATCACTTCTAGTTGTTGCAAGGGAAACATCCCTAATTTTTTGGTCATGCTCCCCAAGAAAGTGGATCAAAGTAGGTGGCTCATTAATTGAAAAACTGACCAAAAGACCTATGCATGCATATATCTTTCCATTGAATTCAACAGGAGGCTGTTCATTTTATTTACCTTATGAAATTTCTGAAGTTAAGAAAGGAGCACAAGAGATTTGATGAGGGGAAAGTTAGAAGTGGATTGAGTGATTAAGTCTACATTCTGAACTAGTGCAGCCACATAGCTGAGTTCTATACTACTAAGGACAGAAGTATTGTTGTTAAGTACTACTATTGAGTTGCAGGAGTATTTAATCCCATTTCTTCACACAATGCATTCATCTTGGTGGATCAGTGGATAGGCTCGGGGGTCCTAAGACAAGCAATTGAGCTATCTTCAAGAAAAGGTTGGGTGGAACAGGATCCTTGGGTTGTTTGTCTCTTCTACAAATTATCAGGTTCCATTGTGTTATCTTATTTGTTTATGTCCAAGCAAATTACTGGAATGAAAGCAATCATGTTTAGTTTTTCTATTATTAGTTAGATACTTTGAATCTTCTAGTCGAATGCTTAAGTCTGCAATTAATTCAGGGAAATTCACTTGTATATGATTATCAGAATAAATGAGTTTAGAATTAGAAATGATTGATTAATGAGTAAAATTCCTTTTTGTATTTTTCCACTCATCTTACAATGACGTACTCTAGTATAGAAGGATTGTTTGGTTGTAGATAGGAATGATTATACATGATAAAATGATCTAAACTGCTATCGAATTGTAGAGTTTACATAGAATTGAATCAACAATCTTTTCTTTTGATAAGTTACCAGCAATATCTTCAAGTAACTGATTTAATATTGGAAGCTTTTTACTATTATTTTTCTAGCTTTTTGTCATAGTAATCCATTTCTAGGACTTAACCTTTTATACAAAATCCTTTAAGAACATTTACATAGAGTCCATTATAATAATATTTTGTCACACAGTCATTAAAGTGTGTGTAACTACAATCTATTTATTTACACCTAGTAAAGAAAAACCATTCATTATTTCTCATACTTAAAAACTTAAATTATAAACCTGTGTTCTATAAATATTATAGTAAATAATGCACAGTTAAATGTTTTACCAGCTATCCTAACTTCAGTATTTAACTTCTGTACTCTAACCTCAAATTGTTTCTTTTTAAACATCTAGTACCGTAAGTTCATAATTTTCAGTCAATAGGCTGAAAATGGTTAAATTATAACACCTAAAGTATTGTTGTACATAAATTAAGTACTTAGTAAATCAAACATTAAAAAATCAGTATAACGCTAATACTATTATTAATATTTATAAACATCTCTTCTAAACGCTACACATTAATACAATCCTTCTTAACCATTTACATAACCTATTTATGAAGAAAAGAAGATTACCACAACTACCGAATAATTAAAAATAGACAATTGTACACTTTAGATAAGGAACACATATTGTCTCTTAAATCTATATCCAATAGCTAAGTAAGTTGAAGGATAGATTCCAGCTCTTCCAATTAAAAGGAAAATTTTTATAATTTAACTATTGTTTATACCAAAAATCGAAGATATGAAGATAACCTAAATATCAAAATTGTTTATAAAAAAAACCAAACCCTAGGTTATTCCTTACGGTACTATTTGCACAATTAGAATTTCAAACAACTAAAATTGCCAATGGCCTTAACCAATTCATAGCCATAGAATATTTTACAACCATTTGTGTCATAACAGAAAAACTATTTACCAAGCTTAATGCACTATGCAACCAAAATTACAAAAGGAAAAAAAAAACGCTAACATATATTTTATACTCTGGCTGAAAGCTTTTCCTATCAAAAAAAGAACCATACTCAGAATCTTTAACTTATCAAGAATACAGACACCACATTGATTAGTACCAAAAGCCTTAACATATTTGTAGCCATGAAAGAGTTGTTGTAGCTGAGCAAAAGGCCAAGGAAGCTTGCACAAAACGTATTTACAGTATGAATAATGATTTAAAAAAAACCTTGGAATAGTTTTATGTTAACCTTAAACCATTATTACAAGAGCAGTAGCTCACTTGTGAAACCCTAAGGGTTTTCACTAAGGATTACCTTATGGCCTCCATAACTTTTTCTTCAAAACAAAACATCAAGATGCTACAAGTAGTATAAACACCGCAATAACATACTACAAATACCATCGGCAACACTGCAAACACAATCCTAACGAAGGGTACCCAAGGTTGGGACTGAGGCTTACTAAGCCTTTTCTCGTTCGCACCCTTCAGCTCAAGCAAACGCCTTCAACATTTGACTCTGCACTACCAATATGTTTTTTTCACCTACCATCAAACAAACAATAGCTTCGAACTGTTAGTATATAGCTTGGTATAAATAGAAGAAAATAAAAATTCTTGGAGGATTCGATACGACTCACTATTTTTAGAATGGAGCTCGAAGAAATAATAATGGCGAAGAAGTACCAGAGCATTAAGCTTGCTAACTCTAGAACTGAGCTCAAAGAAACAATAATGGAAAAGAACCAGAGTATCAATTTTGGTAACACCATGGCCAAAACAAGAACGATAACTTTTGTAGAGACTCAAAGAGGCCGAGAGCCTGTCGGCCTATTCCTCCAACCAAACAAATAATTATTAAATCCAAATGAGATTTTAGTGAAAAGCATGAATGTAGTTGCTTAGGGTTTAACTCCAAAACCCTCCATCTAGCGAGCATCCACCACATGGATCCCACTACTTTTGAAATCTTTTTAGTATTGATATGGTTAACTTGCTTGTAACACTGTGAAATGTGAAAACATAAAACTATTATATTTGTTAAAAATGGACAAGTTATTGTATGTATTGTGAAGTTCTATCTAGGTTATAGTTATTATTTTATGCATTGGTTATATTCCTAGGTTAGCTTCATTAAATTTGTAGTTAGTTTCTAGCTACCAATTTAATGATGTCAATTTTTATGCTTAGGTAAGTTCTAGGATTAACATGGTTAAAGTTCATGGTTTTAAAACATTGAGAATGTAATTAAGTTCCTAGTACTAAAAACAACCAAAAGCATGTTTGATAATTAAATACCATCAATCATATAAATTATTTGTTAGAACAAATAATCACTCTTCCGACTTCTTTTGCTACCTAGGTAGAACAATCCTTGCTATAGGCCTAGGAAATTCTTACGCTTCGATAATATTGACAATAAATAAAGTCACCGTGGTAGTTGAAGCTTAAGTCTAAAGAATAAAATTTAAGGATCTTTCCTAACTTACTCATTTAGTCTTCCGAGCCTTAAATTCTTACATTGTAAAAGTGGAAGTAAGTTTTTACCTCTGAATCTTATACAAGCATTGGATCTACGTTAGCTTTAAGAAAATATAAGTAAGGCTTGGGCTAACTTTAGGCTCCCTTCAATAAGAAAAGAAAATAACCATCAGAATCATACACATTCTTACAAATAAACCATGATATGAATTTAATA
This sequence comes from Pseudotsuga menziesii, assembly GCA_001517045.1. Taxonomy (NCBI): domain Eukaryota; kingdom Viridiplantae; phylum Streptophyta; class Pinopsida; order Pinales; family Pinaceae; genus Pseudotsuga; species Pseudotsuga menziesii. The sequence goes on from LPNX010259076.1 coordinate 249,926, forward strand.
AATTATTTTTTACTCATTAACTTTTGACCAAAATTTTATTATTCAAGACTGGAAATATTTATAGATTAAGTATGGTTAGTGGCATGTGACTTACAAGTTAGTAAGTAAAATTTTGTAGCCTCTTAGTTAGAGTTAACCAAAAAGTATTAACTCTTGAGTTTTCTCTTGATGTCTTATAATTGTAACCTATATGTTAACTACATTGAAGTTAATTATTAAAGTAGCATTCTGGCTATGATTTAGCATTTAATATCACATAGAAAAATTTAAATTTATGTGAATTTTATGGGATGTTACATATGGTATCAGAGCCCAAGTTCAGATACTAGGCCTGAAGTGGCTCAGCGCACGTAAACAAAAAGTAAATAGAAAGTATGGATACTGATTTATGATTTTAAATGTCATTGTACAAAATATTTTCTGAATTAGATTTGCAGGTATGGAGGGGCTCGAAGAGTACGCTGAAGGGAGGTCCCCGTTACTATGAACAAAATAATTATGGAAAAGAACCTGCTAAAGAAGATATAACTAATAACTCATCTGAATTACTGCAAATAGTTAAGGATCTAAAAAATGAAATGGAGACCTTTAAAAAAGAAAATGAGAGAATCCTAAGAGCTCAAGAGGAGCTCAATCAAATATTGTTGGAAAAATTTTATAATGAAGAAAAGGATAAACAAATAGAATTTGACACTACACCCTATCAACATAAGGGTAAAATGTCACAATACTATAAAATTGAAAGCAGATCTTCTTATGAAATTAACGGTAACTCACACTGAAAGAAACACCAGTACTCTAGTGATAGCAGTGACAGCAATTATCATTCTAGGAAGAAAAAATACAAGCCTTATGAAAATATTTTTGGGGAGGTCGAAAATATTAAACCACCAACGTTTAATGGTGAAACATAAAAAGGAGAGGAATCCGGAGCATGGCTATCCAGAATGAAAGAGTAGTTTCAGATATATAATTATTCAAATCAGTAAAAATTGAGGATGGCAGTATATAACTTAACTAGAAAAGCTGACATCTGGCGGCAGGACATAAAACAAGTTAAGGTCATAAAATAGAAGAATATTAACTGGAGCACTTTAAAAAGTACTTTAAAAAGAAATTTCTGTTGGAGCAATATTACGAGGAACGAACTAAAGAATTTTATGCCCTAAGATTGGGAACCATGAGTATGAAAGATTTAAATAGTAAATTTTTAAGCTTACTTCTATATGTGCCTTATATTGTTGATGAAAAAACCAAGGTTCAGTGGTTTATGAGCTGTTTACCTTTTCATATTAAGGACAGAATTGAATATGATAATCCTAAGACCCTTGAAGAGGCCATGGAAAAAGCAAATTTATGCTATGAGCAGAACCAAAAAAGGGAGAACATGCAAAACTAGAAAATAAAAAGTCTTAATAATAATTTTGAACCAAGAAAGAAAAGTTTTACACCTAATCGAAATTTTGATCATAATAAATCACGCAATATTCCTAACAGAAAATTTCAAGGAAGTAATTTAAAAAGTAACCCACAACAAAATCTTATTGTCACAAGAAATAAAGAATTTACAAATAATCACAGTAATTATGTTAAAAATAACAAACGTAAGGAATCGATAAAATGTTGGGAATGTCAGGGACCTCACTATGCTTCAAGCTATCCTAACAGGAAGAAGACTGTCAACAACATTCATGCTATGCCGAAAGAAACAACGACTGGTGATTTAGAGAGAGGGATGCCCAGAATCAATGCAGGGCTGAAAAACAAGCAGACAAAATATCAGACTTCCATGGTGGAAGTAGAAGGTATGTTGAATGATAAACCTATTTCTATTTTAGTTGACCCAGGGGCTAGCCTAAGTCATGTCTCTCTGAGTTTAGTAGAGAAAAGTAAACTAAAAGTAGAGAAATTTGCAAATTCATGGCTAGTTCAATTAGCTACATGAGAAAAAGGAAAGTAATTGATTTTGTGAAATATTGTACATTATTTATGAATCAATTTGAAACTTCTGTAAAGTTGAATGTACCTCCTTTAGGATCCTATGATGTATTAATTGGAACAAAATCGAGTAGTGTTAGATTGTTTTGATAAAACTTTTACCTGTTTAAATAACAAAGTAGAAACGATAACAGTAAAAGGAATTCCTAGGAAAACAACAATAAGACGGATTTTTTCCTTACAACTAAAAAGGGCTGTTCGAAAGGGATGTAAAGATTTTGCTGTAAATATAACTAATGAAGGACACATTAATAAAGAAGACAAGCTAAAATTAGAAGATATACCAATTCTAAGATGTTATTCTAATGTATTTCTAGAGGAAATTCCAGGATTGCCTCCAAAAAGGGAGCTAGATTTCACTATTGAAATGGTATCTGGTGTGATGCCTAACTCGAAACATCCTTACCAGATGAACATCCTGGAGCTTAATGAACTAAAATAGCAATTAAAAGAACTAATAGATAAAAAATATATAAGACCAAGTGTGTCTCCTTGGGGAGCGTCGGTCATTTTTGTTAAAAAGAAGGACAGTACTTTGCGCTTATGCATTGACTACAGTCAGCTTAATAAGATGACGATTAAAAATAGATACCCATTGCCCCGCATAGATGATCTGTTCGATCAGTTACATGGAGGAACAATATTTTCAAAAATTGACTTAAGATCCAGTTATCATCAAGTTTGGATTAAGGATGAGGATATTTTCAATATGGAGTTTAGGATCCGATATGGTCCCTATGAGTTCGTTGTCATGCCATTTGGGTTAACTAATGCCTCGACAATATTCATGTGTTTAATGGAAAACATATTACATACATATCTAGATAAGTTTGTATTAGTTTTTATTGATGATATTCTAATCTATTCTAACAATAAAGAAGAGCACGAGGAACATTTAAAAATCATTTTACAAGTGCTAAGGGAACATCATCTATATGCCAAGTTCAGTAAATGCGACTTCTTCAAAGATAAAATACAATACTTAGGTCAGGTAATAACTAAAGATGGGATCTCGGTTGACCTAGATAAGATAAAAGAAATTAACTAATGGTTGGTCCCAAAGGATGTGACTGATGTATGGTCATTCATGGGGATCACCAGGTATTATTGAAGGTTCATTGAGGGTTTCTCAAGGATCGCGAATCCCATAACTTCTCTACAGAAGAAGGGGAAGAAATTTCTATGGATCAAAAATGTGAAGAGAGTTTTAAGAAATTAAAAAAATTGTTAACTACTGCACCCATTTTAAGAATTGTGGATCCTAACAAAGATTATGTTGCATGCATTGATGCATACAACGATGGCCTTGGTGGGGTCTTAAATCAATAGGGACACGTAATAGCGTATGAATCCAGGAAACTTAAAATTCACAAGAAAAATTACGCTACTTACGATCTAGAATTGGCTGCTGTAATACATGCATTAAAGATGTGGTGCCATCACTTGATCGATAGAAAATTTATTTTAATGACGAATAATAAGGGTTTAAAGTATCTATTGGATCAAGAAAATTTAAACGCAAGGAAAGCTAGGTGGTTAGCTTTCGTTAGCGAATATGATTTTGAGATCCAACATACCAAGGGGAAGGAAAATAAATTAGTTGATGCTTTGAACAGAAATATATGATTAAACTTTATGGCAGTAATCAGTACTTACAAAACAGATTTAGAAGATCAGCTTGAAGGAGTAAAATTGGATGAAAATTACTGAAAATTGCAAGCTAAAGTGGTAGAAGATGTAACTGGAAGTTAAAAAACACGTTACAGTCTAAATGAAAAAGGGTTAATACTTTTTTAAAATAGGTTGTATATACCTAACGTACCTAAAGTTAAGTTGCTGATTTTGAATGAAATACATAAAATTACTTATTCTGGACACCCTAGCTATCAAAAGACAATAACTATGTTACAGAAAGATTACTTTTGGCCGAATATGAATAATGAGTTGGCATAATATATTGATATATGTTTTAAATGTCAATAGGTTAAGACTAAACATCAGCATCCAACCGTTACAAATTCCTAGCTGAAAATGGGAAGTAATCAGCAATGATTTTATTATAGATTTGCCTAAAAATAAGAACCAGAATGATTCAATAATGGTAGTTGTTGACAAAATCTGTAAGGAAGCCCTTTTTATACCAGTAAAGACCACTCATAAGGTTGCTAATATTGCTGAAATATTTATGAAACAAAATTTTTCATTTGCATGGAATTCCAAAAGTTATCATTTTTGACAGAGACTCTAAATTCACAGGAAAATTCTGGAAATATTTATTTAAAGGTCTATATAGTACTTTAAATTTCAATACATATTTTCATCCACAAACAGATGGTGTAATGTCCCCAAAATTTGAAAATAAATAAATTTTTTATTAGGCTAGTAAAACTACCTATACAGAACATTATTTGACTTGCAGAAATATATCGTACACTAAATGTACCACTGTTTACTCCTAAGCTGTTCTTATGTTCTGTCATTTTAATTTCAATCATTATTATTGATGTATTTTACTTACGTTGTCGTATTGTTGTTTACTGCTTAGTTCTTATGATTATACATTTGTCGCGTATGTGTCGTTACTTGATTTTATGCTTTGTCTTTTCTGCATAGTCTTACTTGTTATTTAAAAAGTCCTAACTTAACTTTGTTTGTGGAAACAAATTGGGTAGAGTGGCGGGACTTGTTCTCCCATGACAGTCTGAGAGGTAAAAGTGTTTACTTGTTTGCAGGCTTACTTAGTTCTTCAAACTAAGGCACCTCTTTTAATTCTTGTGCAGATCATACTTTGTGACAACGTCTTATTTAAAGAGCACTGAATAACTTGATCCTAAAAGACCTACTTCTTGTTGCTACGGTTCCTTACCGACTCATATTTATAACAAGATAAAGACTATTTTTCATCAATTTAGCTATCACAACTAAATTTCCTATGTTCTACTTACACTTTACTAGGGTTTATGTTTTTTATTTTATATCTTAGTATATTTACGTTCTATGTTATTTTATTAACAATATTAACATGACCTATGTTTTCTATTTGTAGGTTAAAAACTTGGCTTAAAAACCAGACCTTTGATATTTTATAAATGTTAATTATTAAAATGGCATATTTCATATGCCATGTTCACTAAGCTTTAAGCTTAGGGAAAACGCATGGTAATAAGGATTTAAGCCTATGGTTTAAATGTTTCATACTCTAAGTTCTACTTGGCACATGGTGTAATGAATTTGGGTTGGAACATGGTATAATGTATGGGTTATGCATTACACTAAACCTTGATATACATTATACCCTGTAATGTGATTTTGGGGTGGTGTGTTTATATCATATGGTTGAACCATATATGTTTGGGTTTAAGCCTTGCATGGGAATGGAGACCCATGTTTTACAATGAAAATTAACTATGGAAAAGTGGGTCTTTGGATTTCATATTGTATACCAACTAGTGCCATTAATGCACCTTGGTTTTTGTGGCAGCCCAAGCTTAGGGCTTGGCTCACGATGGACTTGTCATTTTGCTTGGTTGTTTGGGGTTTGGTCTTGGCTCTGTGCAAGGGAAATGGAGGTGACCTCCAAGATTCAAAGGTATGCTTCATTTTGGATTTAATGTCTACGATTCATTTTTGTTTTGTGGTTCCTTTCATTGCCATACTTCTCGTCCTGGTTTCGCTTGGGTGTTTGAAGGTGCCAAGGGATGGTGAAGAGAAGAGTGGCTTAAGCTCTGTCATTGGTTTGAATGTGTTTCCAATGTGTAAGGTAAGCCTTTTCAAACAATTCTATGCTTGTTGTCTCTCAGCCTATATGCGTATTGTTTAGTTGTTTGGATTGGGGCTTCTCTGTGGGGTGTTGATGAGCCTTCGGGCCTACATTACCATACTTGGGTTTCTAAATGTTTAGCATGGAGTTTTGTCCGTGAAGCAAACTTGTGCTCTCACCGGCTCTGTGTAAATATTTGTTATGGTAAATGCATTATGGATTGGGGCTTTTATGCCTGGGAAGCACCATTATTTCCAATGGTGCCAAAGCCCATGGTGCGACTGTGTAATTACTTGACTTATGATTTTGGCATTGTGCATAATATATACTCTGCATTTATGAAAGGGAAATGGTTAATCGTTATTACACTTTAATGGGTATGTGTTGATTTAATGCCGTGCTATTTGATTTCTCTGTGGGTTAACTATGGCATTTATCCTTCGTTAATGGACTATGTAGAAATGGTTTAATTAGATCTTAGCTGGAATATTTGATAGCACATGGGTTGAGGCCATGCCATGTATGGAATGAGCCCTCCCACGATTGTTGTGATAGCTTGAGATGGTTATATTACTGTTTATGATTTCGTTGGTTTAGAAAAATAATGTGGGTTGTGAAAGAGCCAGGGGTATAACCCATGATGGCCTTTGTCGCTACAGGGAAAAATGTTGACAGTGCTCGTTTATTGTTTATATAAAATGTGTATTTTATTATACAATCCACAGCTTAGGCTAATGCTATGCATGACTTGATGAGGGTTTTACGACCTCTTATGTATTGATTCACTGTGTTGATTTATTAGCCCATGTGTTTATTTAATTTGGCCAAAGCCATGACTTATTGCGCAAAGGTAGAGCTTAAGTCTTATGATTTAGCTATAGCGTAATTGGTTGTTTATTAATGGTATTGAGTTTATTAATGTTAGCCCGCATACGTTATATGTATAGCATGGCCTTGGTAAACAATACACACAGGATCTGAATCCTCTTTGTGGTTAATGTAACGAGTTGTATTTTTTATTTATAAATGTGAGTTAGGATTGTATACCCACAGGATTCGATTCCTGTTCCCATTGTAATTATTTGGAATTTTGTAGAGATTTTGATATGGTTTATAATTGAAAGCATTTCCTGTGTGTGATATGTTGTTTAATTTGTTATATGGAAATACTTGCATAGTTATGTAATTTGCTACTATTTGTGTATATATGTTATGATTGTTTTAATGAGGCCTGGGACTTGGGTTGGTGAACCCATAGGGGTTGATACCACGACCGTTGTTTATAAATTACAGAGTTCTTTAATATGTTTTACTTGGTTAATTTATATGAGATTGTTTATGAGTGATATTAGATGGGACCTTTAAATGATTTGTGCATGCGATTATCATGATATTTATTTTTAAATACTGGGACCGTGGAATTAGTATAGGAATAGAGAGGTTCATCTTGGACCAAAAGAATGGTCATGATACTTATTGTTCATTTATTTATGATGATGTTATTTAATGGAATGATTTAGTAGTTAGCAGAGAATTAATGGTGTAGACCTTGAAAGGTATTTAATGGTTTATTTATATTAGATTTTAATGTAGAATAATTATAGATAGCCTTCAGATTTGTTTATGTTTGATGTTTATATATATTTATATATATACATGGTATTTCATTTTATAGATAGTACCTTCGGTTATCTAGATTGTAATTTTATACATATATGTATTTAAAAATTACTTCTAAGATTAATCTATTTTAATCTACAACATGTCTCTACTGACAAATGGAATATGTCAATAGAGTAATCAAGGTTAAAAGAACAACTAAACAGTAATCTGAAACAAAACCTAGTTTTCATTAAACACAGTTTAATTAATGAAGATAAATACATGAACAAACTTAATTGAACAAACCCTGGTGAATACAGCATGAGGTATAATTTGTAGCCTAGGGTTATACTTTAAGGAATGTAAACCCTAGAAGATATAGATAGAACAACCATTTCTAGGGTTAGAAATACAATATGAACCTTTACCTAAAGTAGCCAGCATCTATGCTAGAAATGAATTAGACATACTAGGATTTTATACCTGGAATTTTCTGAAGCTCCTTTAATGGCTAAACCTGCACACTTTAAATAAACAACATTAACAATTCAAGATAGATATGACCTCTATTTTTGATGAACAAATCACTTGGGAACTACCACGTTCCACCCAACCATGACCCAAAATCATTCCTGGTTTAAATCCAGATTCCCCCTAGCTGGACTCCAACATGCAAGTAGCTTAGAGCTCATAAGGTGGGGTTTCCTATCTGGTATATCAGATCTGGAGCAGTTCTCCTTTTTCCATCCAGGAAAATGTTCTCCAAGAATTACTTGAGAGAAAATAGGAATAAAATGACTCCTCTAATGATGGATCAGAACCCCAATCCTTTCCTTGGCTTGAGTCTTTATAGACATACTTTTTAGTCAAAGGGACACTTAAATCAAGAAACCTTGGTTTCTTGATTTAACCCTTTTCAATTACTTTGGGTAATTATTAATATTTTAACTTAGGAACTTTCTACTAGTTCCTAATTAGACTTTGTAGGTTTTGGAATATTTATTATCTTTACATAAGAAATAATAATTGGATGGATATTTTCTCTCTTTCATCATTAATATTATAATTATATTTAACTCTTTATACATACCATGTATAAAGTACATAATAATATAACACTTGTTAACATTTTTCTTTGGGCATCATATACCATGATCCCTAGACTTATGACACTTCTTCATTAAGGTGAAGTAGGTAGATGGTTTAGGTCTACTAGGCTATGCAACTCTAAACATCCTTGCATGTTGAATTTCCCTTGTATAATGTGGTAGCTCTTCAGTACTTTGATGAGAATACAGAAATTCAAAATTTCATTTGATCACTTATAAATAAGTATGATGAGATCAATATTTTTCTCGAGTCGTTTTCACTCGAAAGTTATTAAATTATTTTCAGTAACCCCTAGTGCTTACCAGAGCCCATACTCAACGATTTAACATGGAGTTACAATTTAGTGCAATTCCAGAGCTCTTCGCTCAACACTAATGCTAGGATGTACTTGTACGATACACCTAGGAATACAATGGCCAAGGATCCGATGCTCCAGAGCTTATGCTCAACATCAACATGTAAGACTCAAGGGCTTATACCCAAAACTTCCAATTATCTTTTCATGTGTTCCAAAGCTTCTCCCTCAACACAAAGGTAAGTACTCATATGCTCCGGAGCTCCTCACTCAACACAAATCATTAATCACTCATGTGCTCTAGAGCTCCTTGCTCAACACAAATCATCAATCACTCATGTGCTCCAGAGCTTCCCTCTCAACACAAATAATCAATCACTCATTTGCTCCAGAGCTTCCCGCTCAACACAAAACATCTCATCAATCATGTGCTTTAGGGTCCACGCCCAACACAAACAAGCATATATATATATATATATATATATATAATTGGCTTACACCCAATATATAAAACAAATCATCATGTTCATATGCACTGGGGTCTTGGACCCAATATAAAAATAAAACATCAAGATAATCATCATAATAAATAGGCACATGCCTATAAGTGTTAGGTCCAAAATTTAGAATATTACATCCCTCGCTGCTTAGAAAAACACCGTCCCTGGTGTTCTAGGGACTCAAAATGACATCATGAAACAAGGCGGGGTAATCCTTTCTCACGGTGGCTTCATTCTCCCAAGTAGCCTCATCAGCCTCAAAGTGCTTCCATTGCACTTTCAACTAGACTATGGTGCACTTCTGAAGCTGCACCTCTCTCTTGTCCAGTATATGAGTAGGCTCAGGGGAAAACTCCCCTTAAGGTTCCACCTGTAACAGGGACCAATCAACAACATGTTTAGCATCATAAACATATTTCTTTAACAAAGATGCATGGAAAACATTATGGAATATTACATGTGTGGGTAATGCTAGTTCATAAGCCACTGGCCCTTTCTTGGCTAGTATTTCAAAAGGTCCACAAAATCTAGGTGATAGCTTACCACACCTACCCAAGCTCAACGATCTTCATTTGGATTTTACTTTCAAGTAAACATGATTACCTATTTGAAAGTCTTTATATTTTATTTTTCAATCCGTGTAACGTTTCTGGCGGTCTTGTGATTCTTTAAGGTACACCTAAACCTTGGTAACTAATTGTTCCAATTCCATCAACAAATCAGGGCCTAACATGAGCCGATCCATCGGGCTATCCAAAGTAACCGATGTTCTACACTTACCTCCATAGATTACTTAAAAGGGGCTCATCTTGGTGAAATTCTAATAACCATTTTTATACATGAACTCTGCGAGATGCAGGTAATCCTCCCACTTCATGGGGTTGTTCATGACATACATCCGAAGCATGTCCCCAACAATCTGGTTTACTCTTTCTATGTGCCCATCTATCTACGGGTGATATGCAGTGCTAAAGTTCAACTATGTCTCTAATCCAAAGAATAAAGATCTCCAAAAGTTTCCTGTAAACATAACATCTTGGTCCGAGATAATTGCCTTAGGTGTCCCATGTAATATAAATATCTCCTTCAGGAAGATATCAGCAATATTCATTGCTTTGTAGGTCGACTTCACAGGAATGAAGTGTGCTGCTTTCGACACCTTGTCCATGACCACAAAAATAGAATCATTTTTCTTCTTACTTTTCGGTAAACCAGTGATGAAATCCATTCTAATGACATGTCACTTCCATTCCAGAATGGGTAATGGCTACAGCAATCCTGCAGGATGCTGATACTCAACTTTAACTAGCTGACATCCCTGAAATCTCGCAATAAACATTGCAATGTCGACCTTTAAATTAGGCCAGAAAAAGTGTCTCTTGACGGTGGATATCATATTTTAATATCCCAGGTGCTCGTAGTAGGGTGCTTGATGAAATTTTGTGAGAATGTTGGACCGAAGCTCCCCTCCTTCTGGAACATACAAATGATCCTTTGACCATAGCAGTCCGGACTTGTCCACCTTGTATTATTTTTGTTGCTGAAACAACCTATCCTCTTGGACTTTCTTAAGGATTTCCACACAAAAGGGATCAACTCTGTTGGCCTCTCTAATCCTCTCATGAAAATATGCATTGGTTTGACTCAAAGTCACCTCATATATCATATGAGTTCGTCGGTTCAAAAAATTGGAAACCTTATTCTCTTTTCCCTTAATGTGCTTTAGCTCGAAATGGTACTCACTAAGGAAAGCCAACCACCTGGCTTGCCTTGCATTTAGATCCAGTTGATCAAATAAATATTTCAGACTCATGTTGTCTATCTTCAGAAGGAACTTTCTTCCCATGAGGTAGTGCCTCCACATCCTCAAAGCATGGATGATGGCAGCTAACTCAAGATCATGGGTAGGGTAATTATGCTCGTGCTCTTTTAACTACCGCGATTCATAACAGATCACATGATCATTTTGTAAGAGGACTCCTCCAAGTCCTTCCTTTCTTGCATCTGTGCAAACAATGAAATCACCATCAGGATCCGTAATTCATAATACTGGTACGGTCGTCAAAAGATGCTTAAGCTTTTGAAAACTTTCTTCACACTTAGCGGTCCGTAACAACTTACTTGCTTTCTTCTACATGGCGGTAATGGGGCAAGCGATTCTCGAGAATTTCTTAGTGAACTTTCGATAATATTTGCCTAATCCCAAAAAGGACCTAATGTTAGTGACACTAGTAGGGGTAGTCCAATCCTTTAAGGCTTTAATCTTTTTCGAGTCCACAGCTATCCTTGTCTCAGAGATAATGTGACCTAAATATTGTGTCTGTGGTTTGTAAAAGTCACATTTACTAAACTTAGCATAAAGCTGGTGTTCTCTCAACACTTGTAGTACTACGCGAAGGTGTCCTTCATGTTCTTCTTTATTCTTCGAATAAACCAGTATGTCATCTATAAATACCAAGACGAACTTATCTAGATACCTACTGAATATGTTGTTCATCATACACATAAATTTCACGGGTGCATTGGTCAACCTGAACGACATCACTACAAACTCATAGTGCCCATACCTTGTACGAAAGGAAGTTTTGTGAATATCCTCATCGTGAATCCGTACCTGATGGTACCCAAATCACAAGTCAATATTTGAAAATATTATGGATCCTCCCACTTGATCGAACAAGTCATCGATCCTAGGGAGTGGATAATGGTTCTTGATAGTCATTTTGTTCAACTGATGATAATCGATGCACATCCACATTGTACTGTCCTTCTTATTTAATTACAATATCGGTGATCCCCAAGGAGACACACTAGGTTTTATATACCCTTTTTCTATCAACTCCTGCAACTACAGTTTGAGTTCCACCAAATCAGGTGCACTCATGTGGTAAGGGGATTTGGAAGCCAAAACTAATTCGAAGGTCAGTTCGATGGAAAATTCTAGGTCTCATTTCGGAGGTAATCCTGGTATTTCCTTAGGAAACACATCCTTTAATTCTTCAAGAATGGGGAAGTATTCTATGCATTACTCTCTATCAGACTCTACATTCAGGATGTTCACTGCAAACAACTTGCAGCCCTTCTTGACGCATCTCTTTTCTAGTAAGGCAGATATTTTCCTTACTGAAACTTTCTTTGGAATGCCCTGAACCTTCACTTGGTTCCCTTGGCTATCAGTACATAAGAGAAACTTATTTAAGCAATTGAACATGACATGGTGTTGTTCTAGCTAGTACATGCCAATAATGTCATGTCCCCAACCCTTACTCGGTGGAGAGGACATGACAACATCTATCAACCCGGGCAATCTAAGCCCCATGAACATAATACATATATAAAAATGCATTGAACTTAAAGCATAAAATACACAGATGCATAATGAAATGAAATGTACATGATATATATATATACAGTGGAAGAAAATCATTCATTCAACATGTTAGCACTGGGATTGTGCCCATAGGTTGGGCGAAAAAAATGGCTCTCTCCCGGGAAACAACAGAACCGCTTTAGACTGCGCCTCTAGCTTTGCGCAGTCAGAGAGGGATCTCTCACTTGTTTTGAGGTTTACTTCACGTAGGATATTTGATCAAGAATGGTCAGGAGGCCAGACTCCTGAATGGAACAGGTGCATTAATGTAAGATGTAGGTGGGACTATCAGAGTAAGGGACCATTGGGAAATGGAGTCAAAGGTCCAGATAGGGAAACTTTTGCAGGAGGTAAAGAATGGCGTGAATTTACAAATAGAGGCAAGATAGCCATCAATCTTGCAATCAGAAGATATTTAGTGGGTTATTAGTAGATGAGAGGGAATAGTCCATCATGCAAAGCACCAATAAGATGAATTCTACGTAACTTTAGAAGAAAACTTGATGAATGTTTGAAACAATAGACAAAGCATAGCATGTATGAATTCCAAACTGTTATACACTCATTTCATACATGAAATAAATTAACAAATTGGAATGAAAACATGAAGAACATTTCACGTAAAGATATTACATATTGAAAGAAGCAACAACATAGGAATCTCTGCCTTGAAAGACAATCCTTCCTCTGCAAATTTATTCATAACACAGAAATCAGAGACTTTTTACAATGGAGAGCCTCAGCCCTTGAAATTTTCCCAACCAACATTAGCGGAATTTTGGGGTCTAAAATGGGCCTCCTAAGGAAAATAATAAAATAATAGTTAAAATAATAAAATAATATTGATTAATTTTGGAGGAAGAAAGAAAAAAAGTACTTTTTTGTGTTCATATTTTCAACATATTTCCCTGTGTTTTTACTCAAATTTCGATTGGGAGAGCTAGTTGGATGCGGAATTTTACTCCGCATCCAACGAGTACCCACACTGCATACTTTTGATGGACCCCGCTACCCCAAAACCAGGAAATACCTGAAAAAATGTGATGATGACATCATCATCACATTTTTTCAGGTATTTCTTGGTTTTGGGGTAGCGGGGTCCGTCAAAAGTATGCATTGTGGGTACTCGTTGGATGAGAAATCAAATTCTGCATCCAACGAGCTCTCCCGATCGAAATTTGAGTAAAAACACAATGAGATATGTCGAAAATACGAACAAAAAAAGTAGTTTTTCTTAATGACAAATATGTCAATTCAACCATTATGGTTGACTTATTTTATTGAAATTCTATTGGTTCTTGAATTCCAACTCACAAAAACTTATTTTGGTACGTTTTCTTATAAGGCCCATTTCAGACCCCAAATTTCCTCTAATGCCAACTCCTATCTCCCTCTATAGGGAGTGTATTTATACTATTTCAATGCTGCGATTATTCTCCGAAACAAACCTAAAAACTATTTCCAGTCATAATCAAACATTAACAGTCTAGAGAGTGGAACTATTGCTAGTATTTACAAATGTGAATAAACATCATGGATATAGTGGGTGCACTCAGCCTGAGTGATAGCCTGACGTGCTCGACTACTGTTGTGGATTTTGAGTATGACGCCCTTCCATTTGCTTTCAGTTGAGTCACTATTTACTGAGTTTTGGATCTTTTAGATAGCCTAATGAGTCAGCATAATGCCCTATTTATGTCCAAAGCATGTGTTTTCATCATGTTCAAATGCGGCTTTCTGCATGGGCTCACACTGGCAGGGAAGTTTGCAACTTTCCCCTACTCAACCTCATTCACCACCTCCTTCCTCTCCTGGTAACACTATTACGCATGGGGTCTGGAAGAAGGGTCACATTGCTTTTGGCCTCAGCAAAATTTTGCAGTGGCTTGTCATTCTTGTACTCCTCACCTCCAGTGAGGTGGGCTCTGCCACAAGCAATAAGGTGGATCATACCTTCACCAGCCACATCACCCTTGGCAAGTGGAATTTACAAACTGGGCTGTGTAGGTATCAGACCCCTGATGCTCCCATCCGAACAAATGCTTCTACAGAGAGTAGTCCAGGACTGTCTCCTTTTGTGGAGGATTTGAAGGTAGTGACAGTATTAGGGGTCCCTAAAAAAATACCTATGGGGTGTGAATGTCCATGAAATGTGTCACTGGAGGTGTGGGTATCTGAAGGTGGGTGTATCTCTGAAACCTCTTCATGTCTGGGCCTCAATGACTAGTGTCATCCTTGGCATGGAACACCAAGGGGATGGGTGAGTGTTGAAACTTTCTCACTAACCATTAGCACACCCAGATAGACAAGCTTTTCGAACCAGATCACCATCGCCAAACCCTTCGAACTCCTACAGACTCGCAACGAAACGAAAACTTGGGCTCTGAAAATCTATTAGCTCATCCCCAGCATTCCAAAGGCAGTATATATAAGGCTTTGAGACTGAATTTTGCAATGACTGGTCAACATTCTTGCAAAGTCTACTATCGAGTGTCTCTAGCATTAGCATGTGTGAGTGCATGGGCATGGTGATTCTTTACCTGCTGGGAATATAGTCACGTCGCCTCATCAACTGCGGCACATTACCATTTGTTGCGGGAAATATTTTTACACGCCACCTTGTATAGTTGATCCATGCTGCAAAGCACATGAAGTGGATGCTCCCACGCTTCCTTGCTCTTGTGACATAGGAAACATAATGGCCTCCCCCTTCAAGTTGGCCTTGCCCCATGTGAATAGAGGATTCACTGGTTATTTTCCTTACTTCCGCAAGCCAACTCACATAGAAGTCGCCTGTATTTAGGAAATACGACTCTACTATAGGGATGATTTCTCCTATACGCACACTACAAATGGCATCGGGGAAATTGGCCAATATGCCGAGAGGAATAACATGTGGGAACGTCTCTTCTGCTATCAACTCTGTACTGGATGTGAAACTTGTAGCCTTGAGGCCTCCTCAGCCCCCTTTCACATCCATCGTCCAAGTTTCTATACTTCTGCTGCTAAATTCTCCTCTCTTGATACAATGAGTAGCTTTATATCATGGCGTGTTCTTATCCAGCAATCATCATCAACATTTCTGCACAATCGTTGATCTGTGTGGGTCCTATCACCTCTTCGCAAATCAGGACCCTGACGTTGTTCGTGCTAGTTCATATTGCGAAAAGAACCTCGACCATAAATCTATTCCCTTCTTTGTCATGACCGTTGATATTTGCAGCCAATACCACTTTTCACGATTTGGAATCACGTCTTTATTCGTACAAGTCTGGGTTGCGAAATCAACTGGGTTCATAGATTTGCTCATGCTCCCATCTCCACCGTTAGATACTGTCGTCCTTTAACCTGTTTCGTGATTTGGGAAAATTCCTTCTATCGAACATGTTTTCTTAGTGAAACCATTTTGGGCCGTCGATCGGGCCTCACCTCGATCTCGACCT
This sequence comes from Pseudotsuga menziesii, assembly GCA_001517045.1. Lineage (NCBI taxonomy): Eukaryota > Viridiplantae > Streptophyta > Pinopsida > Pinales > Pinaceae > Pseudotsuga > Pseudotsuga menziesii. Next base: position 266,004 of record LPNX010259076.1, read on the forward strand.
CTCATTGTTTTCCCATTTTAACGGACTCTGTGAATGCTAAACTTTGACCATTCTCTCGCGTCTTTGGCCAAAACCATGATCTATCATTTCTCTTCTTCCTTGAGATCCCAGATCGTTCGTCTATGATGCCTATATCCATCATCTATGATGCTACAAGTCTTCACCTCCAGAGGAATCTACCATCATAGATTGAGCTCTCTTCATTATTTGATGGTCTCAAAACATGGAAAATGTGCCTCTGATAATATGAAGGGCGCTCAAACAATGTTCAAATGAATAGGACCCTTTTCAGACTCTGTCAGGATCATAAATCGACTATTGCAAACGGAGTGCTAACAGCTAGCTCCATAAGGGATGCTATCCTCCCAGTGAGGTAGCAAAGAACCCCCATAGACCAAGTGCCAAATCCATTGGGTCATCCCTAATCTTTCCTTCAAATCCTTCATTCTTCTCTGAACTACTGCTTTATTGAATTTATGTCACTCTTGCAAACCATGCTCTTGACTGCAAACCTGTGGTTACAACTGAAAATGAAAACAAACTAAAATATTAATGAAGGAAATGCCCGATGGTTTCTGAGCTTATTTGTTCCGACATACTCTAGTTAATTTAGTGCATAAGTCCGATTAAGTGAAATCATACTTCCAATGAAGCCAATCAAGCAACTTTCCTAATAGTTTTGTTCTCTTTTCATGTTTGATGAACATGAATGAAATAGATAATGGAAGAAGGCTATAACAATTAAATTGATCTTTATAGCAGATATGTGACCAGTCATTACTGTTACCCATCCTCTCCATGTACTCTGCTATGGGGTCATAGAAAACATGGAAACCTGTAGTATATGCTGTCCTCTGTTCATGGGAAGGCTGTCCAGAAATCCCTTCCTCTGGTGAGTTATCAGGCTGATACTTGAAATATTATAGAAGAGGGACCACAGAATCATTTTCCAATGAAACATCCTTCCTTTCGCTCAAAATTTATGCAACTATAACTTCACCTTCTTCATGTGCCTTAGCATGAACGTCTTCCTTTTCTTCAATGGAATCGAGTAGGCATATTCCTCCTTTATGTGGTGATATTCCTGAAGGTAGAAAATTAAAAAATGTATTTATTTGAGGAGTGCTGCCTCCTTCTTCGTGACTCAACATCTCATCACAAACTCCCAATGTATCAATAGCCGGAGAGGGGTTGCATGATCGTTCCTCTTTATCCTCTTATTTTCCATATAAGTTTCTAGAAGGCACCATCTCCTCTAACTTATGTTTCTGCTTAGAGGTTTTAATCATGTGTCTTATTAATTCAAAAGAGGAATAACACATGGGTAGGCTATCACCTTCAGTACATTTATCATCATTTCCTGTCTCAACCTTCTAACTTTGCATTGCAGCTCAATTTTCTCCATTGGAAGACCTTGGTTCTATAAATGGCTCTTCGGGTATAGCCCCTAGGTACTCCTCCTCATACTGATCATAAACAAGCACACCAAAATACTTTTTAAAATCATCCTTTACGGACCCGGTGTTGAGCAGATTGCAATCTTCAAAAAAAAGGCATGTGGAACCATATGTTCCTATATCAGGCTGATCATCTTTCTGTCTACCAAGGGAAATATTTAGTTGAACAAGTACTCTCCTTTTCTGCTTGTAGGGCCCAACCAATTTTAATGTATCTTTTATTTCACCACCGCTGTCCTGACCTGACAAATTTTTGGACCTCTTAAGGTTTTCCTCAACCTCCAAACAATTAGTAAACATATGCTGTAGAGTGGTTGATTTTCTTTCCAAAAGAAGTAAGGACGGCTCAGGAGGAAAGGTGGCTGCATAATAGATGTTAGCAGCGTTCTCAAGAGGTTGGATTTCTTTACGGATGTTATAATAAAAGCTTGCAAATATTTTATTAAAACTAGATATGGCCTCAGTCTCATGCCTCTTTAGGGAATAAAATTATGAAAGTATTTGATCTAGTGGCCTTCTCCTACCCAAAAAATTTAAAAAGGTGCAAGAAAAGTCTTCCGAGGTATTGATGGACTTAGGCTGCAAGTGTTTTAACCATTCTTTAGCATCTCCTTGCAAAGACTAGGCAAAATCCCTCATGCAGAAATGATCATGTTCTATCTCAAAGAGGTCAGAGAAATATTAAAAGGCTTGTAAATGTTTCTCAGCAGTGAAGTCTTTGTATTCTGGATCAAATTTGGGGAGGTACTTGTAATGTTTCACAGGAAAATCATGGAGGATAGGAGGCAACTGTAGTGGTTTGTACTGGCTTGGAAAACTGGGAGAGTCAAGGTTAGGCACAATAGATACACTATTGATTGAGGTTTCATGAGGTTCACAGATGAGACCTTCAATGTCATGAGTTTTGGGAGAAAAATCTGGGTTAGAATCACATGTACAAGACGATGCAATGCTTTTGGTTCGTAAGGAAGGATAAACAGGAATATATTCATAGTTTTGTTCCGAACGAATTGAACCATAGAAGGCTATTTTGATAAATCTAGGAAAGGATAAGAACAAAATTACAAGACAAGACAAGGCATCTTGAAAGAAACGTAACCTCAAGTATCTTAACCTTTCACCATGCATTTTCGGGCCTTACAAGGGACTCATTTTTCTAGACGGAGCCTGCTAGTTTTTTCTGACCATTTGATTTCTGGGTCATACCACCTGTGGAGTTGCTAAAGTCTGAATCCTTCAAAAGGGGAGTCACCAAGTGAAAAGTGCTCAAACTTCTTGATGTCTGATCATTGTTCACCATCAACAACCAGATATAAAACTACGTCGTTCTTCTCAAAAATGATCTTCAATCTCATCCCCAGCAACAATGCGAGTTTGTTAGCATCGAGACTGTGCCCATAGGTTGGGCGGAAAAAAGAGCTCTCTCCCAGGCAACAATAGAAACTCTTTAGACTGTGCCTTTGGCCCTGTGTAGTCAGAGAGGGATCTCTCGCTTGTTTTGAGGTTTACTTCACGTAGGATATTTGATCAAGAATGGTCAAGAGTCTAGACTCCTGAATGGAAGAGGTGCTTTAATGTAAGATGTAGGTGGGACTATTAGAGTAAGGGAGCATTGGGAAATGGAGACAAAGGTCCAGGTAGGGAACATTTTGCAAGAGGTAAAGAATGGCGTGAATTTACAAATAGAGGCAATATAGCCATCGATCTTGTAATCAGGAGATATTTAGTGGGTGATTAGTAGATGAGAGGGAATAGTCCATCACGCAGAGCACCAACAAGATGAATTCTACGTAACTTTAGAAGAAAACTAGATGAATGTTTGAAAAAAAATATGGAGCATAGCATGTATGAATTCCAGATTGTTATATACTCATTTCAGACATGAAAGAAATTAACAATCTGGAATGAAAACTTGAAGAACATTTCACGTAAAGAGATTACATATTGAAAGAAGCAACGACACAAGAATCTCTGCCTTGAAAGACAATCCTTCCTCTGCAAGTTTATTCGTAACACGGAAATCAGAGACTATTTACAATGGAGAGGCTCAGCCTTTGAAATTTTCCCAACAAACCAACTCCTATCTCCCTCTATCGGGAGTGTATTTATACTATTTTAGTGCTGAGATTATTCTCCAAAACAAACCTAAAAAATATTTCCAGTCACAATCAAACATTAACAGTCTAGAGAGTGGAACTATTGCCATGATTTAAAAATGTGAATAAACACCATTGAGATAGTGGGTGCACTCATCCCGAGTGACAGCCTGACGTGCTCGGCTATTGTTGTGGATTCTGAGTATGAAGCCCTTCCATTTGCTTTCAGGTGAGTCACTATTTACTAGTTTTTGGATCTTTTAGTTGGCCTAATGAGTCAGGATAATGCCCTTTTTATATCCAAAGCATGTGTTTACGCCATGTTCAAATGCGGCTTTCTGAATGGGCACACACTAGCAGGGTAGTTTGCATCTTTCCCCTGCTCAACCTCATCCACACCTCCTTCCTCTCTGGGTAACACTATTAGGCGTGGGGTCTAGAAGAAGGGTCACATTTCTCTTAGTCGAGGCAAGCTTTTGTGGTGGCTTGTCATTCTTGTACTCCCCACCTCTAGTGAGGTGGGATCTCCCATAGGAAATAAGGTGGAGTATACCTCCACCAGCCCCATCACCCTTGGCAAGTGGAATTTACAAACTGGGATGTGCAAGTATTAGACCCCTAATGCTCCCATACAAACAAATGCTTCTATAGAGATAAGTCCAGGACTGTCTTCTTCTGTGGAGGTTTTGGTGGCAGCAATGGTATCAGGGGTCCCTAAAAAAACACCTACGGGGCATGAATGTCCATGAAATGTGTCGCTGGAGGTGCGGGTATCTGAAGGCGGTTGTATCTCTCAAAACTCTTCATGTCCAGGCCCAAATGACTGGTGTCATCCTTGGCATGGAACACCAAGGTGATGAGTGAGTGTGGAAACTTGCTCACCAACCATCAGCACACCTATATGGACAATATTTTTGAACCAGATTGCCATCGCCAAAACCTTCAAACACTACTACATTTTGACCAAAAATCCGACGGCCGTCGTGTCGGATTTTCGACACTTCCCTGTCGCATGTACGACACTTTGATTTTTTTTTAAGCGTCGGAAACTTGTCGTTGGTTATCCGAAACCTAAGTAACCGCCAGTTAAGTGACACCTCAGTTACCGTCGGTTAAATGTAAGGCATCGGTTAAGCAACATGAATAACCATTGCTTAAGCAACGGATAGAATGAGTACATGTCGGATAAGTGACATCAATAACCGTCGCTTAAATGACGACTATAACAATGAAGCATCGGAAAGGCGACAGGGAGAACCGTCACTAAAACGAAGGATATAAAGTTTAAGCATCGGAAAAGCGACAGTTCTAACCGTCGCTTAAACGACGGATATAGAGATTAAGCGTCGAAAAATCGACAGAGATAACCGTCGCATAAGCGACGGAAGTGAATTTTTATTTAAAAAAAAATATTTGCAAATTTGTTATACATTCCTCCAATTGCATTTTCCTTTAGAAGAAGGTTTGTTTATTGTGTAAAGTAAAGAATGATTTACTTATATACTATTTCCTTCAGAAAATTTAATGT
>LPNX010259076.1:279614-317006 GCA_001517045.1 Pseudotsuga menziesii
CAGGAGGAATTCAGTTGATGAAGGAAGCTCATACTTCTCGAATTGCTGAATATTTTGGCGTGGGAAGACCATTGAAAATCTACAGGGGTATGTTTCATAATTCAAGATACAAGAACAAGCTTCCAAGTTTATCAAGGGTTGTGTTCTCTATAACACTACTGAGCCAAATAATAGGAAACTTGCATTGCACATTCCATTACCAGTACCAAGAAGACCTTGGAAAAGTATCTGTACAGATTTTATTGGAGGCTTGACTATGTCATGGATAGCTCATCACTATCTGTTAGTGGTTCTGGACCAGTTCAGCAAGATGTGTATTATCCCTTGTAAGAAGACCACCTCAGCCCATAAAGTAGCCAAGTTGTTATTTGCTAATGCATGGGTACATTTTGGTTTGTTAAGTTCAATAGCATCCTAGTGCTAGGATTGACTGTTTAAGGGCTTAAAGGACAGTGTAAGCTTGTGGAATGTCCATCTAGAATCGATTGTGCCAGCATACCTGTGAAGACATTGATCAAATATGCTTAGTATCTTTGTGAATCCTAATCCAAAGCTTGAATCCAGCCCTAATCTGAAGGTTGAAAACTATAGAATGATATTTTCCAGCTGTGATAGCTCCCTGTATGGCCAAAATCAACATTATGGTGCAGAATTCTGCTAAAACTTATGAAGTATTCAATTTCAAGCAACTTTTCTCTACCCAATTCAGGACTCCATGGCAAAGCACCAGCTTCCTTAACATCAATATCTGATAGAGTGATCCAGCCAAGTACAAAACAATATCTTTCAAGTATAAGCTCATGCACTTGGGTTTTGATGCCGAGCAGACATGAAGACAAATAAGAGCAAGAACATGAAGAAGGAATCTGATGCACATGTAGTAGGTCTCCAATAGCCACAAATGAGGTAGATTCAATGCTCATGTTGTAATTCCAAATAACAACAAATTTAGGGGTTTAAATAGCCACAAAGAGCTGTTGGGGAAGCTAGGAGCTAGCTTTAAGCTTATAGAGTCTGTACTTGGAACTATGACAAAGTTTAGAGGAATTGTGAGCAAAGAAAACATAGGGAACCTGAGAAAACTTTTTCTGAGTTCCTCGTTGCATGGTTTCCCATCACATGTTCATCCAGGGAGTGCAGATGTGGTCTCTTCTACCCTCTCTGTTGAGGGATTTTTGTATACAATTGAGCAATTTTTCAGAGCAAGAGATGCATTAGGGGGAATTGAGGTTGATGCAGAAGTTTTCAATAGTTTGAGGGAGCAAATTTCCCTTCACAAGATGGAATCAACTCTTTCCATACAGAAATTCATGGTTTTGATGGATATAATTCATGTTGAGTAACTCAAAATTAGATAGAAACCCTCTAGAAGCATTGTTCCAACGGAGACACAACTTGGATTTTTATGCAGGGTCTCCTTCTTCCTGTAGTTTGTGTAAATGATTTAAACTCTATGTTCTAATTTCTAACTAGACTAGGCTTCAATCATGAACGAATATCTAACTGCATATCATCAACAGTTTTATTGCTTCATCCAGAACTGAATATTCATGGCTATACTGGCAACCACAAGATTAAATACTTCATCTCTACACTATTAACCAACAAAACTCCAACGATTTGGTAAAAATAATGGCAAGAACAGATCCATGTTAACAATGATTAAGGCATTCAACTTACATATCGCATAGTTGATCCTCTACAAGGGTTGCTGAACGATTTAATTTGCAGATGAAATCGAAATGCTCAGACAGATTCAATGCCAGGGTTCCCCAATGCATGTCGACTCCACACGTTCTCTCCACATGTAAGTAGGGTAGACTGTAATAGATAAAGGGCAGCTCAGTCTCTATTGATGTCAGAGAGTTCACCTTCACAGTCAATTCTCCACCTTTAGGGTATGTGTGCAAATAGCTTCCAAGTAAATAAAGCCCATTACAGACATTAGCAAATGACAAAATAACAATAAACAGGACGCTAGCTATACTCATCTGTATGGATCTTCCCGCCATCGAAAAACCCATTTGGCCCTGGGTCGATTTCGGATTCGCCCCCAACCTTGAATAAAATACCCTTGAAGATACTCGATCCGGGATCTTGGAAACCAGCTTTTCACAAACTGTAACAAAAACTACACGCCGACCTCGATCTGCAGCAGAAAATTCGATCGAAATTCGGAAACATAGAATTTCGCCCTTCCCCAACAAGACTATTGGAAATGAAGTAGAGATTGGCGCCATAATGTGATGCAAGTTTGGTGGTTGGTTCATCCTTCAAGTATAGTTTTTAGTCATGAAAACTTGAAAGTGACTAAAAGTGTGTTTACCCAATGGTGTTTTAGTTGTAGGTCCAAGAGGGATTCTAAGATTTCCTTTTGGTGTTGAAGATGATTTTTTACCACCACATATGACCATGCTCAAAGAAATGTATTCATTAAAAAGAAACAAGTTTGTAGTTCAACTTTAATGGTCACATGCAAACACAATGTGGTCAAGAAGACTATGCTCAAATATGCATAAATGCAAACCTTGTATATGAAATGGAAGTATAATGATTTGTTTTCAAAGCCATGGAGATGAAAGTGCCTACATAATTGTCAATAGTGGTAAAGGTTGTTAATGGCCAAACTTCTTAAGGAATACTGAGCAATATGACTCATAGTGGAATGTCATTAGAGCTTTTGCATCAGGCCGGATGCTGTTTGGTTTCCGTCGTTTTGTAAATTACCTAACACTATGTTGAAATTGGATCCCATTACTGACAACTTAAGTTCAATATGTCAAATATTTTAATTATAGAGTAGAAAATCCTCATGCATATCGGGGTTCCTCTATGTCGAGGTTGCCGACCCCCTCATTTTGAAGACAGAGTTATACTAAACAACATATTTCTACATACTTTTTAAATCATATATTTTGTGGTTTGAGGCCTTTATCATGGCCTATTAGCTTACTAGTCATAATTTAGAGCATAAATGCATCAATTTCTCTCCCAACCATGGTTTGAGACTCATTCATAGTGCACAAAAACTCATATTAACACTCTCATACCACTACGAGGACAATGATGTCCAACACATACCATGTTGTATGGTTTGTGTCCTTATTCATGGACCTTGGTCCTTAGAAGCTTCATAGAGGGTCTAATAGTTTTATTTTCCTCCAACACCTATTGGAAAGGCACCCTTGCCACCCATTGCTTTTTTTATCCAAGGAGTTGTTGATCATGTCATATAGCTTTATTTTATATTACTATGAAAATAAGAAATTATATATGTAGAAACATAAAAATCATCATAAAATAATCATGGATATCTCTTCAAGGCCTTTGAGATGAGTTGAAAAACTGGAAAACAAAACTTCAAAAATTGATATCAAGGTAGAAATTTATGGGAAATTCTAGGTAGGATAGGTCTCATACGCGTCGCTTAAGCAACGGATAGCCTCATAAGCATCGCTTAAGCGACGGCTAACTCAAGGCGTCGTCTCTTAAGTGACGCTTATGAGGCTATCCGTCACTTAAGCGACGCTTATGGAGACATTTTCAAAAAAAAAATTATCTTTGTGATTTTTGGTATGTTTAAAAAAGGAAATCCATGCGCCGTCGGAATTTTCTGTTGAATTTTGGATCGAAATGTAGTAGTGAAACTTCTATGGACTTGCGATGAAATGAAAACTTGCACTTTGAAAATATGTTAACTCATCCCCAGTGTTCCAAAGGTAGTATATATAAGACTTTGAGACTGAATTTTGCAATGACTGGTCAACATTCCCGCATAGTCTTCTATCGAGTTTCTTTGGTATAATCATGTGTGAGGGCACCGACATGGTGATTTTTTACCTTTTGGGAATCTAGTCATGTCACCTCATTGATTGCAGCACATTACGATTTGCTGCAAAAAATATTTTCGGGCGTCACCTTGTATAGTTGATCCATGCCGCAAAGCACATGAAGTGGATGCTCCCACGTTTCCTTTCTCTTGTGACGTAGGAAATGGAATTCCCTCTCCCTTTGAGCTAGAATTGCCCCATGTGAATAGTGGATTCACTGGTTATTTTCATTACTTTCGTAGTCCAACTCACACAGAAGCCACCTGTCTTTAGGCAATACGACTCTGCCACAGGGATGATTTATGCATGCTAGAAATGGCTTCGGGGAAATGGGCCAATCTTCCGGGAGGAAGATCACGCGTGGCAATGTCTCTTCTACTGTCATTTCTATGATGGATGCAAAACTTGTAGCCTTGAGGCCTCCTTAGCCCCCTTTCATGTCTGTCATCCACGTTTCTTTACTTCTGCTGCCAATTTCTCCTCTCTTAATACAACGAGCAGCTTTAGATTGTGGCGTGTTCTTAACCATCAACCGTGATCGACCTTTCTACGCAACCGTCGATCTGAGTGGGTCTTATCACCTCTTCATGAATCAGGATTCTGATGTTGTCTATACTAGTTCATATCGCGAAAATAACCTCAACCGTAGATCTATTCCCTTCTTTGTCGTGACCGTTGATATTTGCAATCGGTAACACTTTTTGCGATTTGGAATCGTGAATTTATCCGCACAAGTTTGGCTTGCGAAATCAACTGGGGCTGTATATCTACTCATGCTCCCATCTCCACCATTAGATACTACCGTCCTTTAACCTGTTTCACAATTTGGGAAATTTCCTTCTATCAAGCATGTTTACTTAGAGAAACCATTTCAGGCCATCGATTGTGCCTCGCCTTGATCTCAGCCTCTCATTGTTTTCCCGTTTTAACGGACTCTGCGAATGCCAAACTTTGACCATTCTCCTACGTCTTTGGCCAAAACCATGATCTATCGTCGCTCTTCTTCCTTGTGATCTCAGATTGTTGTATTATGATGCCTATCTCCATCGTCTATGCTGCTGCAAGTCTTCACTTCTGGAGGAATCTACCATTGTAGATTGAGCTCTCTTCATTATATGACGGTCTCAAAACATGGAAAATGTGTCTCTTATAATCAGAAGGGCACTCACACATTGTTCAATTGAATAGGACCCTTTTTGGACTCTGTCAGGCCCATAAATCAACTGTTGCAAGTGGAGTGCTAACTCAGCACATGGCATGCATTCAACATGGTCATGATAATTTCATAATAATTCACAAGAAAATACAGTTGCAAAACTTAAATAAACAAGAATACTTATCTTTGGAGAAGCTTGTCCCGCAACTAGCTATGTCGCTGCAACGTTCCACCCAACCATAGGCCAGTGTGCTCTTTAATCTCTCAGCAACAATGCCACCCCTGAGTTGGGAATGATATTTCCCAAGGAATAAGGAACACTATCATACTTCACCCATAGCCAAGGATACAATTAAAATTCAGTCAATCCAAAATAGTTTGGTTTGTCATACTTACATAGGAATTGGTTTACACTTATGGAAAATTCATATGAGACAGAACCAAGCCAACAGATGGGTTTATCAGGATACCAACCAAGCCATCCTTCCAGTTGGGTTTATCAGGCTGTTAAGGAGGTGGAAATACCGACTTCTAATCTAGTGAACTCAATGCCAGAGCCATGAACACCCACACTGGATCTAGCCTGTATTCTAAACAATTACACACCCAACACAAGTAATCATTCCCTTCTTTGCTACACAGTCCCTCAGGACATGGCTTCCCTTCCAGTGCTATTCAGGGCATGTAAAGAAGAAAACCATCCTTCTATATTGGTCTATGAGGTTCTTTCACACACTTGGTTTATTAAGCAATTCTAGACTCTATTTCCATTCCTTCAATCAATTCAGATGCCAAATGCAAGGACTTGCATACAGTTATCTCGGTACCAAATTTTAACAAAATGTAGCAGATGCCAAGGATTACATACACACACAACAATCAAGAATTTATGAACATTGTTGGTTCCAGACTGATTGCTGCAAGATACCAAAACAAAAATGTTGCCGGTATCTCAAATCAAAGACACATGATCGGATTCAGGGCAATCATGTTCAGGAAAACAACTAGCATACTGGGGAAATGTGAAGAGAAACAATCCACATAGGAAAAATAAAAATGTGAAGGATTCAGATCACCAAACAGGAGAAATTCATGAAAGGTTCAGACTCAGAATAATTTTTTCTTGCTTGCTGCAGCGTGAATGTCCCATTGGGTTTCCAAAAACATTTTTCTCAATCCTAATCATGAGGGAAGGTGAAACGTTGCCGCATGAGGGAAAGGTGGCCATTTTTGGTGTTTTCTTTCCCAAGAAAATTTAAAAACAATTTTTCAGAAATGGTGCTCTGCCCATTTCGAATTTATTCCTCCTCTTCCAATCCCACACTCCCTCATCCCTAGGAAAAATCATATGCCCATCTCATTTAGTTGCGTTGACATAGCCGGCTATGGATTTTTAATTAAAATTGCAATTTAACATGATGTCCATATTTTTAATGTTCAGCTAGCATAAAAAAATATACCATCGCCCCAACCTTAATTGCTGAAACATAAATACTGAATCGATGGTGGGGTTTTTCCTAGCTCCACACCATGATTATTTACATCATTTATGTAAATGCAACGGGGTCAAAACTGGGGTGTTACAACTCATGAGTTGAAACTTTTATAGGAGTAAAATGAAATCTTGTTGTACCTTGCTTGTGAGTTTCATCCTAATATCCACTATAATTTAGGAGATATGAACCCTCCAATGCAGTCTTCCAGCCTCTCCTAGAATACAGTCATAAATAGGTGAAATAGGGAGAATTCCTATATTTTGGGATAAGAAGGTCCAAATAAAATTTCACATGATGAAGCATATAGGTAACATAATGTAGTTGTTGTTTTCTGAGTTTTATAACCCAAAGGTGAAACATTGACACGTGGAAGCTCGTACAAGTTCTCTATGCTGAACAATCCTGAGATATGTCACCTTGGGAAACTTTGCATCAGTCCCATTTGGTGAATCAAATTCTACTCTAGCCTATGGGGTTGAAAGAATCCATATGAGGATACCTCAAGAAGAAGTTTTAGATATTGAGGAGCAAAAAATTAGGAGATATAGTACAAACAAGATCAATCAATTTCGTAGAAGAAACTGTAGAAAAAACTAGGGCTTCATGTCCCTGGCATTTACCTCCACCGATCAGTTGAAAAAGGAGGACTCTAAAACACTCCATAGGAGGGTTCATATTTATATGTAAGAATTTTCTAATTTTGTGGATTCCAATTTTTTGACCTAACACTATTATCGAGGAAAACTCGAGCATCAAATATTTTGTAGTTCTAGCCACAATTTTGGGAAAATAAGTATGCTGCTCATCTCGTCTTGAGGAAGTGCATTTTTCTATCCAATCATATCTGAAAGAAACCTAAGTTGAAAAATTATGGTTTCTCGGTCAAACCTTAGGTCCACCAGAAGAGGTCTTCCAGAAGAGATTTCAAGCAAGCATCAAGTTAAATCAATGCTATTGGGGAGTTACTCTTTTCCATTGATGTCAAATGGGAAGAGAAATATCAAAATCATGAAGCTAGTGGGAGCATGAATCTAGGGGGAACTTGGTCCCAAGGGGATTAAATTTCCATCAATGACAAAGGGGGAGATTTTTTATGTACTAATGTTGCATTGTAACGGGGATTTCTCCCCTGTTACATGTAAAATCACTAGCCTTAGATCAATGTGATAGTAAGAAAGAGTTCATGGAAAAAAAACAACAAACTAGATTAGTAACATAAAACAAATATTTTTGACATTTTTTCAATATACAATGGATAATCTAAACAAATATAAATAAACAAATTATACCTCCCTTTTCTGTAAAGTGGGCTATCGTGGTCATCCTTGGAATTGGTCTACCTCTCCACGGGTTGGTTCTCCAATGGTTTCCACGGACTGTGTCAATGGGGAGTGGATCTAAGATGGGTACAGAGAATCTCTCAACATACATCGTGGGAATGGTATGGTGATGGGAATGTGTGACAAAAGGTATGAATGGATGTGTGTCTATTTTGGATCCCTTCACAATGTATTTACGGTATGGTTCTAGGGATTTTTGAACCAATGTGGTAACCCATGGTATTTTTCGATCCATGGTATTTTCCTATGGTTTTTTGTCCCTTTCTCTTTTTTAGGGGTTTTGAACCCTTTTGGGGTTTTTGACCATTTTTTAGGGTTTTTGACCCTTTTTGGGAGAGAGTGAGGGTAAACCATATTTAATAATAATGTTTTTGGACCATGTTTTGTGGAAATACAATTGTGAAGGTCAAAAGTAAGGGAAATATGTTAGGAATATGATGTATGTATATGGTTTATACCATGTATAGCTAGGTGAACACTTTTTTGTGTTAACAAATTTTCCGCTGATGTGTGAGGGCGGGATCTGATCGTATGGCCGAAGGACATCATAGGATCATGGGAATAATGGTGACAACAGTGGAGAGACTAGAGAGGCCTGTAGAGAAGTGGAACTTCCTCCTTCAACCCACGGTGGATTTTGTTTTTTTATTAATGGTTCCTAAAAAATGGATGAGATACATATAATGTGTTACATGTATATGGATGAGGAGGACATCCCCATGCTCGTAATAATGTCAAAAGAATAAATAATGGGATCAAGGCTAAAAAACATGGGATCTGATCAATACATAAACAAATCATGATACATAATGGTGGCCTCAATGAGAGGTTGAATACAATGTTGATCTAAAGAACTGATACATAGGAACAATGGAATTCTCATGGAATGTAATATCATCACAACTGATTCTTTGCTAAATCTGGAGGTGTGCATATATATGGACTCAATGATTGAGATTCATAATCTCCGTGGTACAATATGTAGCATAAAGTACTGTAGATACATGGAAGAACAACAATGGGGCTTCCAAACAATATTGCCAACATAGCTTGAAGATCACAAGGGACATGAAATTGTGTGGGTCGCATAGTAGACTCACCAGTGTGCGAGAGTCAGGTGACAATCAGGGTCTTCAATCAAATAATGAATGGACCAATACCCTGCATGAATCTCAATGGTGCGATGATGTTGCTGAAGTCGAGCATGTGAGACACAACCATCCCGAGAGGCACTAATGACTCCTCTCAAGTGGTCCAAGTAAATCATCAATGAGGTGGATGAAACCAAGATACATGGACTTATAGGTCATCCTCTGGAATAGATGTGTTGTTGTCAATAGATGGAGACATGCAACTAATTAGAGCATTGATGTGTCCTTGACTAGAAGCACGAGGGGGATAGCTAAAGATGTGGACCAATCTGGGGACTGAAACAATGAATGGGGGAATAGGGGTAGGGGAGTACGGGGGACTCAAACTTCCTTTGTTCAGAATATGATGGTAGGGTTGACCTGGTAGCAAATGAAATTGGATCATGGGAGAGGGATCATAACTATAATACCGAGAAAATAACTGCAGATGAGAAATACGAAGGAAAGTAATTGGGATAGTGACATCTAGGGGATCGAATGAAGACTCATCACATAATACTCTGAACAAAGGTGACCCAATGGGGGAAAGGTGCCAAACTGTGATATATCTGGTTGCACCTAAAGACACCATTATGACACAATCTCATGGAGTTTCAGCGAGCCTGAGAAAGTAAATGATCGATGGTGTTTTCAATTTTAGAGAGTCTGAAAAAAGGAAGAAGAATCTAGTCTATTCTCTTTTTCGTATGTAGTCACATAAGCTCGAAAAAGGATAAAATTGTACAAAGGAGGGCTTTCCCAACCTTTGGGGAAGGAATAATTCTTTACAGTTTGTAGTCCAACTAGGTTGGAAAAGGCTAAACCTATACTATCTAGACGACCATTCAAATACTTTTATGAGCATGAACGAAACCAAGTTTGCTTGACAATCTTTTCTAGATGATAGGGATGGAAAATAGCTTAAAGACAACCCATAACGAGCTTTTTTGTAAAGTACGGTCCCAATATCTGTGAAAGAATAAAAGTATACAAAGGGAAACGTTCCTAGCCGTAAGGTGCTAGGGTGATCCTTTTCTTATGATAGTCTCTGTAGTGCAAAAAAGGAAATAAACGAGACCACATAGATGCCCTTTCAAATACTTCAACGAGCGTGAGAGGATGCAAGCGTGATCGATAATATTTTCATTCTTTTAGGAGTCAAAAAAGAGATTAACATAAACTTTGTAGTGGGTAATCAAGAAAGGGGGAAGTGTTCGATATATGGAAAGAGGTTATGTTGTGAACATGGATGATAGGAATAAATGCATAAAACTGATGGGGCTCCCTTACAGGATGATGGATGGTGGTAGAGATGGACAACTGTGGAGTATGGATGGAGCGGATGGCTCGTGAACATGCCAATACATATGAAGGGATATTCATGTGATGGCACATAAATCAAGATGACTTCTTGAAATGGCCTAGAAAATCATAGTGAGAGCAGGAGATAAGGGTCTCGTAAAAAGAAAGACGATGGAAAAATGAACCCAGTGGTGCGAACGACATCTCAAATGGACTTTGGATGACTTTGACTAGAAGCTAGTTTTGTTTCCCTTGGTGTCGTGGTGCATGGGGGAAAACTAGACCAAAAGGAGGCATATGGTACGGATCTAGCTCAATGTAAAAGGCGAGATTTGCTTGGTGGAATGCAAATTGAAGTGAATCTGAGAAATGGCTCGAAGAAAGTAGGGAGGGAGTCAATTTAGTCCAGGTCATCTCTTCACATAAGAGATTTTTTGCATAGTGGTGGAATATTCCTATCCTCATAGAGAATGATCCATATGTGAGCATGGATTATCGAGGAGATAATGTAGATGCCTCAACCTCTAGTAAAATTCTAGGGACCTAATGGTATGCTAGCATGGTGGTAAATAGATCATACATGTGACATAATATGTGCATGTGCATACATGGGACTGCACCCTCCAGTGGGGTACCAGTGACGTAGGGGCAGGGAGAATGTGTTAGATCCACCTGCTCACATGCAAATGATGCGATGGAGTTCTACAATGGAATCACTCTGATTAGAAATGGAGAAAATACTAGAGGGGTTCACCGACTCATGGTAAAAATGATGCGAAACAAAAAAGAAAAACTATGACCGAAGTGTACTCATGGTGACGTTAGGCATAGAACCTCCGACGAAGGAAATTGGCCTTGTCGTGGAGACTTTGCAATTGGTGCAAAGTACATGGGGGGTGAAGATTCATAATGGTTTGAACCTTCATAGGGTCAACCACAATCCCTTTGTGAGAGACGATAAACCTGAGTAAACTCCCAATTGGGTCACAAAACACACACTTGAGAGGGTTCAAGTGGACTTTGTATTTGTGCCATTGCAAGAAGACTTTACGTAAGTTCTCAAGATGCTAGGAACACTTCCGAGAGTGATCCATGAGGTCTTCTAGGTAGACCAAGATAATATGGATAAGGTCATGGATGCAGAATGTCATGGCCTTCTAGAAAGTGTCTCCAACATTTTTACGGCCAAATGGCATAACTCGATACACAAACGTGCCCTAGGGAATTTTGAAAGCAATCTTGTACTGGTCCTCTTTCTGGATCTGAATTTGGTTATAACCGAAAAAACCATCCATGAAAGAAAAGACTTCATGGCCCGCATAGGAATCAATGATATATTCAATGAATAGAGTGGGGAAGTTATCACTGGGACATGCCAAGTTCAAGTCACAGAAGTCAGTATAGACATGAATGGTACCTTGTTTTTTTATGGGAAAAAAATTAGAAACCCAAGTGGTATATGGGATGGGGTATATGGAACCTGCTTTGTGTAGTTTTTTGATCTCATCTTTGGCAGCAGGAACCTTTGAGGAGTGAATGGATCTTTGATTTTAGCGAACAGGTGCCTCATCATGCCATGTGTTGATACGATGTTCGATGATAGACGGATCAAGCCCAAGCATCTCAGTATATGACCAAGCGAAGATATCATGGAACTCTTGAAAAAGTGCCTAATATGAAGCAACTTCTTCAGGAGAGCAAGAAACTCCCAGTGTAATATCTTCAATTACCGCAACGTTGGTTAAGATATTGACCTTAATGGTTGGAGAAATGTTAACCATGTTTCCCTCTTCAAAGGAATTAGGTATTGGAATGGGGTTCTTGAACCAGTCTACTTTTCCATGGATGAAGTCTTGGGGTTCAACTGAGTACTAATTCGAGGATGAGAGAGGTTCATCAGGAATAAATAATGAGTGATGGTGCATATCATTCCATGGGTACCCAAGAGTCAAAAGAGATTCAAGAATCTCCTCATCATTGTTGAAGCAATGTATGGATAGATCAGAGGGATCCTCTACAACTAAGGAGACAAAAGGACTAGCGGAACTGGAGATCATGTATATGGTGTTGGTTGTCTCCAAGGAGGAAGCCGGAGGGTGGATTTCCTTAAGGACAATGATTTCGAATTCACAAGAGTGTTTTCGAAGTTCATGAATAGTTGACTAATGCTTTGGAAAGTATGGGAAATGGGGAGAGTCATGACCATACAAACCGCAAACTGCACAAGGATGGTTGGTTTGCAAGGACTTGTTCTTAACCATCGGTAGATCTAGGACGGTGACTACTGTAGTTCCATCGGATGTATCCATAGCATCCATGTGGGTGTGAAGTATAGGATACTATGGAAAATTTTGCGTTGCATGACCTTGGATATCACACAATTCGTAAGGAGGAGTTGGATGAGGTTTAGTCATTACTTTGGTGGCTTTGCCCCTAGCCTTCTTTGGAGGAGGAGGGATAGCCATGGAAACATGAGTAGTCTTTAATGGACTAGGAGGTGGGTGTGACAACATCTCAATGGGTTGGATGAAATTCAACACAACCTGGGGAATCGAGGGTTTAGTAGGTGGATTAAGGTACCACAAAGGAATTCCCAATGTGAAATTAGGTAAGTTGAGAGTAGCCATGATAGGCTTGCTCATGATTCCAGATGGTGGAAAAAAGGAAGGGAATCATGTGGATAAAAAATGAAACCCGATAATTCCTAGGTGACTGTGGTTGGGGTTGTGATGGAGGTTGCGATGTGGTTAGGATGGTACTGGATGTGATAGTACACAAATCTGATACATCATTCGGTGTAGGTGGAGGTGGTAAGGACAAAAAGGTGTCTTTCAGAGGAGAGTTGGAGAATAGGCTAGGGCCAATAGCGGATAAATATGGAATGGACACATTGTTGATGGTGAAGCTGATAGTTGGGAGGACGTGTTTCGGCGTGGTCGATCCCTTAGGATTATAGTATTTGAAGTGGTCAATAGTGACGATCTTCCCATCATGATGGAACATCAATAGTCAAAAGACTGTAGATGCCCTGGCTTGCATGGAATACATGTAGCTATGTCCTAGGAGGAGGTTGTAATAAAGTTAGGCATTAACAACCTCAATGTCAATCAACACCATTTTACCAGCTAACTCAACAAGAATGTTCATGAGAATCTGATGTGGTTGAGTAGAGCAACCATCGTAGGTGCGAAGAGCAGTGGTGGAAGGTTGGAGGGTAGGGAACTCTAGTTTCTATCAAACAAAGGTTGACATGACGCAGGTGGATGAGCGCTCATCAATAATGCATCATTGTATGACCAAATTTTGAATTGAGACCGGAACCTAGAAGGCGATGGTATACTACATCTTGGGCTCTCCTTGATCCACGTTGAATGTTATCAACCTGGAATCAGAGGGATCAATGGAACCTAGCATGAACAACATCCCTTTATGTTGTCATGGGAAAGTTTTAAGAACTTCCAAAGCGGACATGGCCATAAGAGGTTGGGCCAATTCATCAACTACACTATAGTTGAGGGAATATATGGTAGTAGCATTGTTTGTGACACAACACATCGTGAATTTTGGGACTCTGGCCATCCCGTATGTGGGGGGTCTTGGTAAGTTGAGAGACATGTCAGAATTGGTAGAGGTAGATGTCATTGATGGGTTAGCAGTTTCTGTGATGGATCCATACTGGTTGCATCGATTCTGGAGGTTGACTTCGAACGAAAAAATCATGTGGTGATGGACACCAACCTCACCAGGTGGGGCCAAAGCAGGAGTTGCAAAAGTAGCTGGGGCCAAGGGTTGGATTGCAACCAACCCTTGGTGTGGTAAGGGGTTTTGGAACACCATAGGAGGAGGAACTTGTGGCATTAGGTTTTCCTAAGCTGAAGCAACCACATTCAGATCATGTTGATTGTCATTTTGGAGAAGCTATTGGATGCAAGCCATGTGAGGACACACATGGGTGTAATGACTGTAGGTGTTGTAGATAGCATGAAGATGGTTGGTCGGTAACTATGGGTTCTTCCCAAGCCAATTGGGATGCTGTGAAGTTTATGTAGGAGGGTTGGTACCTTTATTGTTTGGAGGGTTGGCCTATTGGCCACCTCCTTGTGGATGATTATTTCCTTTTCTTCAACCTCACTTGTTCTTGGCCTTCCCTTGTTGGTTATTGGGGGCCTGTTTGTTAGGATGGTTTTGCTGAGTATAAACCTATCCTATAGAAACTAGAGGAGTCAAGGTTGGAGCTGGAGTGGGTTGCATAGATGGTACATAATAGGTTGGAGGAGTTGGAGGGGCTGCAAATTCAGCCACTTGTCCATAACACAATTGTGTCAAACAAGTCAGTTCATGGAAGGATGAGTTGGTGCGGGAGGTGCATAGAAGGAGGTGGATCTGGACTTAGCCATCATATGTGATTAATCGGGGGCATAACTGGGTTGGGAAACATGATGGGTGTTACCAAGGTGTTGTGGAATCATGGGATAGGCAGTGTAGAACTGATGGTACTGGGTGATAGAGCTGATGACTCCATCAGCAGCGTGAGATGCTCTAGGTGTATCATGGTGAGAGGTGTTAGCTTGCGGAGCATAGGGAATGGTTGTATATAAATAACTGGACTAGGCATAGATCAATTCAAATTGTTGAGCCTTCATGATGGCTTCCTCCTCTATTTGGGGTCGCTCAAATGCAATGTCCTTGGCTATGGGGGGGAGTAAGGTTTTGAGAAACCATTCAAGGAAGATCCTATCATCAAATTAGATCTTGTATAAGGTACGTCGACATCGCCACTCATGGATATGATCCATGATGTGAGTAGTCTTCATTTGGTGACAAGATAAAAGGATCTCCACTCACTCGTCATATTGAATAGGTAGCTGAAAGTATTGAAGGAACATTGAGGAAAGTGAGGAGAAATTTGGGTAAGTGGCATGAGGTAGCTCGATGTACCACTTCATCGCAGCACCTGTAAGTGTGTGTTGGAACAACCTTAATCTAATAGAGTCATCCACAATGTTGTTCGATGAACACCACAAGTGGAAAGACATGATGTGATTCTAAGGGTCCTCACCTTCTGTTGGAGTAGCAAGTCGGTAAGTCGACTTTAACGATAGCCGACTTAGTTAATCGACCGACTAAACTAGATATTAGGTCGGCCACTTAAGGTCGTGTCGGTTCACTGAACCGAAAGGTAGTTATTTTGTAACTATTTTTTAATCATATATATTAGGTTGTTGAGCCAGAAGAGAAATTGGTTCAATTCTCTGTATTGTATGGACCCATTCATGTTAATATAATTTGTTAATTCATCTACTTGTTCTTATCTCTTGTCTCTATTATGTATGTATGTTTTGGTATGTATTATTGATAACCTTATGTGATCTGTGAGATTACAACATTGGTTTCGTTGTTGGTAGTACATGTCTAAGATGTATGCAAATAGATGATATCATAACAGGAGATTAAGGACTGGTGGGAACGTAAAATTGCAAATTATTTGCAGAATTATGTATGAAGAAACAGATTAACGACCGCACAAGAAAAATAAAAATTCTTTACAGAGACACATGAGAAGTTTGTAGAATCAGTTCCCCAACTTCTAAAGAAACTTCTAGATGAAAAATCTAGAAGGGACTAAAGATCAACAGTTGCTAGAAAAACTGATTCATGGGGGAAGAACAAACTTTTCAGAGTGGTTCAAAAAGATCGCCGAGGAATTTTGTGAGGAGCAAGCAGTAGAAGACAAAACTTCGGTGGAAACCGTTAAGGAGAAATTTTACACAGACCTCACCGAGCAATTTCTATGTTCCTTACCAACCTTGCTGTTTAAGTTCCTGATCGAGAAGGGAGTGGGTCATATTGTTGAACCTCGTCCATCACTTCATGGACCGCCATTGAATCCTAACTGGGCATAAAAACAAGAGAGGTGGGAAAAATTCATTGCAGAAAGGGAGTGGGAATACTTCCTAAGCAAGTAGACCGAACTATCCAAGCTTTCTAAAGCGTCGGGTAGGCTATGGGGGGGTAGCTGGTCATATGTCAGGATAAAGTGGAGTGGATTCTAGTCGACTAGAAGCAGATACCAATCACCAGTAATGAGAAGTCAACCAAAAGGAAAATCAAGAAGATAGTATCACACAAAGGTATGTCGGACATTCAGAAAATAGAGAGGGAAGAGAGATAACAAAGGAGGGAAGAAAGAAGAGAAAGAGCCTTAGCGCTGCACAGAGGAATGAGTACTATGGCGACTGACTAGGAAAGAAATCCACCAGATTCAGTCATGACCAACAAGAAGAAGGTGTGGAAGAAGAGGCATCCCCTACAGAAGAAGAATTGTTGATAGAGCAGCTAGAAACTCTCCAATTAAGATCTCCCTAAGAAGGAACAACTCTATCTCTGTTGAATCCGCGTACCCAGATACAAACTATTGTCAAAGAGGACCTCCGACTAGGAGCTGGTGACTTTCATATATGGAGCCGACTAGACGACGAGACATACACTGGAATACACCTCATTATCCGTCAACCAGAAGAAGGAAATTGGGTTACCTTTCAAGTGGTACCCTCCAACCAAAGTATCCACTTACTTTTACGGACACATGAAGGAGAACCCCCCCTACAAAATACAACTTTGGAGGACATAGAACATTCAAAACTACGGATAGGTAACTGTAGTTGGACATCGACAGAAGAAGTCGAAATCAACCGACTGCTGGTTGAAGATGAAACAATAAAAACAACTGACGGAGATGAAAGTTCCATTGACAATAGTTATGTAGAGAGGAATAAGAAAATAACCCCACCACCCCCACCCCCACCTCCACCACCGCCACCTCCTGAAAGCAGCGACAGTGATTCCGACATGGGTCACGGGTCAGCACACATTCCTCTATATGAGGGGGATGAGGAGCCCAGATGACACTAGTTCGTCTATGAGTCGACTTGGGAGGCTAACCAAGTTATGGACGAAGACAGGAAAATGGAACAGTTCACCGGTGCCTTGAGGAAAAGGGCATTAACTTGGTAAATGACATTTTTTGAAAGACAACCTCGAGCAACCAAAGCTGAGATCAAAGTGCAATTTCTATCATTTTTCAAAACTCCAGATGGAAAACATCTGGCAGCAAAGAAATTAAAAACAACATCGCAGAAGCCAGGAGAAAATGTCCGTGATTATGATAAGCGATGGAAATACCTTCTTATCCAACTGGACTACGTTATAGATGGACAATTATTAATCCAGTGGTTTCTTGCAAGTTTATCTCAGAAAATCCATTGACACATAAGTTTGGAAATATTCAAGTCTTATGAAGATGTGCTTACAAAATATCTCCAAGTGGAAATGTATGAGGACATACCAACATACTCCATCGATCATAGAATAGAAGAACATCTTGAGATTGTACAGAAGTCCTTAAAAGAATTAAACCTCAAATATCAGGATATCTGGTGCACGAAGTGCTCGACGGCTGGACACACAAAAGACATTGTCGACAGGAAATAAGCCAACAGGACATTCGATTTGTGCAGACAAAATGTTTTTGCAACATCTGCCAAGAGCATGGGGACCACTTGACAAAATATTTCCCGTTCAACATGAAGAATGACAAGGCATCTTGGTGTGCAATCTGCGAAACTAAAAATCATAACACAGCCGACTACCATTTGAACCTGAAGAACTAACAGAATTATCATGCAGTCTATCAAACCAATGCAGTTGCACAAAATAATTAGCAAAACAACTTACCAAACGATCAAGACAATCAAAGATACAATGGTTGAAGATACGAGCATCAGTATGACAATCGACGTGGAGGCTATGGAGGTAGAGGTTGATTCTTGGGAAATCGAGACAACCAACCATGTTGACCCATCCAATGCTTTACATGTTATAAGGAGGGACATTAGTATGCAGACTGTCCATATAAAGACAGAACTGACCTCAAATTTTGTACTAGTTGCGGAGTAGGGGATCACTCATTAGAGGACTTCCCTACCATGCTGGAAAAAATAAATAAAAAGAAGAATGTTAATGTCTTGTCGTGTGTGAAAAAAAATGATGTAATAAACACAAATAATTTGCATATTGTAACCCAACAAGGGACAGAAACAGGAAGTGATAACCCAAAAATCAGCAAAATAAAAGCAAAGAATGTCTACCTTGATCTACTTAAAGAAAAACAAACATATAAAGAGGAAACAAATGTATTCAAAGAATTTGCATGACAAGAAGAGGCTAATGACAATTGACATAACACAATAAAATAATTAATATAGCTTGTACAAAAAGACAACTCATTATCCCAGTCCATCGATTTGTTATATGAAATAAAACACAACAACATCGAAAAACAAACAAAGAATATCTACAGTTTAAATAAAAAAGATAAAAGTGATGCGGACCCACTTGTTGACCTGGAAATTGAAGGATACCATGTCCGACAAGTAGTGCTCGACTTTGGATCATAGGTAAACATCATGACTCGTGACACTTAGGAACAAATGGGCAGACCTCGACTATATGAATTAGGTATATACCTAAAACTAGCCGACCAGGGCCTAATTGAACCTATTGGAGTTTGAAAAAATTTAAATACAACGATAAAAGAGATATTGACCAAAGTCGACTTCAAAATCATTGACCCTAAGGAAGGATCTAGTTCCTTCCCAGCGTTAGTCAGTCAACCTTGGGGTAGAAATATGAAAGCATCGATATCCCTAGACAAGGAAAGAATAAAATTGAAAGGAAACAGACAAAAGGTCATTGTACCTATTCATCCATCCCAAGGAGAACCTTGGACTAAACCTATCGATGAAGAAGTCAACATCTGACAACTTTATCAAATACAAAACAATGCAGATTATACAGAACCTAATATCTACGGAGAACTTCATTTAGGCAACCAAGACTTAGTCGGATATAATTCAGATGTAGAATCATATGATTGGGAAGTCAAGAACTACGAAACACAAGCAATAGGGTTCTAGACTATCCAAAAGGTACAGAAAAGGTCCACCCAACAGTGCTTCATAGTGTCCATTGTCCCAAAAATATTTGAAAGAAAAGTTAGGGAATACCCTACTCTAAAACCAACAAATATAAGTAACACACAAATACCCAGATACAAATAAAGAGAGTCACCAGTCATGCACATAAAACAAGTGTCCAAAAATATTGGTGAACATGGCCGACTTCAAATCCTAGTAGAAATTTTTACAGGATAAGTTGCTAGATTGTGGGATACCCATCAGACAAGATTGCAGACCTGGTCATCAGCTTCAACTTACTTTGTCAAAAGGTTTGGAGGAAAGAAGTTAACCAAACAAGCTCAGATACCCATATTCACTCAAGGTCAGAATCCAAAAGACCATATAAATACATGTGAAAAAAAATGGAGAAAACTTGGATACAAAGATGAACGAGCATGGCCACACCTGTTTCCATCAACCCTTGTCAACTTACCAAAAAAATGGTATAAAATGGAATAAGCTAGGGGTGAAACCTTCCTATGGCATGAACTCAGAGAAAATTTCAGTAAATATTTCAACTTTATACCACAAAATGAAAACTTGGTTGAAACAGCAAAACAGATTAAAGAATTTATACAGCCGACAGAAAACAAACCCTTAAAAGATAACTGATAGACAATGAAATGTAACAATATACAAATCGGGACAATACCACAGTCAACAAGACTACAGTTATAAAATGAAAATACAAAAGGGGAAAGCTTCAGATGAAAATCAAACCATGTCGAAACGACCAAACCTATTCGTACAGTATTCAAAGTTGAAACAACCGATAAAGAGGATACCGACAGAATGACTGAAGTTGATTTTCCTGCCACATTCTCCCAGTTTAAAGAAGGAAGCCGACCAATCAATGAAGCCAAAGCACTAGAATGGTTAGATGCTAAAGTCAAAACTAGAGAATTCGACATCTCAAATGATGACCGACCAAAAATTGCAAAGATTGGTGACTACTAGAGTGAAGAGCAGATCATAGAGATAGTGAACTTATTAAAAGAGTTCCAAGATGTATTTGCTAGATATTATAAAGAACTCAAAGTCTTATTTTATGAAATGGGTGAAATGAAAATCAACACTAAACCTAATGTTCAACCTGTGAAAAAAAGGCCATACAAACTAGCTCACAAATACAAAGAGATAGTCAAAAAGGAAATTAATAACATGCTTGCAGCAGGAATCATCTATCCTATTGACGAATCAAAATGGGTAAGTCCAATGGTTGTACAAGCTAAGAAACATGATTCAACCAAACTAAGAATTTGTGTCGACTTCAAAGAACTAAATAAAGTCCCACTGACAGACCCATTTCCAACTCCTTATGCAGATGAAATCTTAAATGAGGTTGCAAGACATGAATCGTACTCATTTACGGATGGATTCTCAGGTTATAACCAAGTGCCAATAGCTAAAGAGGATCATAAAAAAACAACATTTGTATGTTAATTTGGCTCATTTGCTTATAAGGTTATGCCTTTTGGATTAAAAACTGCACCTGCAGTATTTTCTAGAATTGTTGTCAAAACATTTCAAGAATATATTTACAAAACCATGGTAGTATACTTTGATGATTGGGACCATATACTCCATGTTAAAGGATCATTGCAAATGGCTAAGACTCATGTTGCAAAGATGTCGACAAATTCAACTATCCCTGAACATCAGGAAATGCATATTTGTGAGCCCCATAGGGATATTATTAGGGCATATTGTCTGTAAAGAAGGTATTAAGGTCAACTTTGCAAAAATCAAAATTATCCTCGACCTAAAACCACCACTAAACCCAAAACAAGTCAGGGTTTTACTTGGCCACGCAGGCTATTACAGAAAATTCATAAGATATTATTCACATATGACCTATCCACTCAAAGAAATATTAAGGGAAGATAAAGAGTTCAACTGGACAGAAGAGTGCCATATATCATTTGAAAAATTAAAAAGAAAACTAGTTGAAGCACCAATCCTAAGGTTTCCAAACTGGTTGATCAAATTCCATGTTCATATTGATGCATCAGGCCTAGTAATAGGAGCAATCTTAACTCAACTAGGAGATGATGGAATGGATTATCCTATAGTTTACAGTAGCAAAAAATTAAACAAAGCTGAGAGAAACTATTCGACATCCGAAAGAGAAGCATTAGGAATGGTCTTTGCACTACAAAAATATCGACACTATCTCCTAGCTAATCCATTTATCTTTTACACTGATCATCGGGCATTAAAATACCATGTGAATAAACCACTACACCATGGAATAATATTTCAATGGCTACTTCTCTTTCAAGAATTTGAATTCGAAGTCATTGTTAGACCAGGTAAGTTAAATGTCGGTCTTGACCACTTATCCTGAATCGACACAGGAGAGGAACCGACAGGAGTCAAAGATGACTTACCTGATGCACATCTATTTCGGATAGAAGTCGTCCCAATATAATTAGAGTAAATAGCCCAGTTCTTAGAATATGGACAAGCACTAGAAGGAATGCATACAAAGAAGAAACAAATCCTAGCTATGAAAGCTGCACCATACAGTATTATAAATGGATTTCTTTACAAGATGGGATTAGATGACATCCTCAGAAGGTGTGTATTGGAACATGAAAGAGACAACATTATGCATGAAGCACATTATGGACCTGCAGGAGGACATTTCCAAGTAGACACAACTACAAAGAAAATCCAACAGTCAGTGTTATGGTGGCTGACACTTCACAGAGATTACAAAAATTTTGTAAGTCAATGTGACAGATGTCAATGACTCGGTCAACCCCTGCCTAGCACAAAAATGCCTTTGATATTAGTAAACCCAAATTTTACATTTGAAATTTGGGCCATAGACTTCATAGGACCATTTCCTATACCAGCAAAAATCACAGGCACGAGGTATATCATAACTGCAGTCGAATATGTAACCAAATGGGCAGAGGCAGAACCAGTTGACACATGTTCCAGTGAGATAGCTGCTAAATTCATCTATGAGAATATCATTACCAGATTTGGATGTCCACTAACCTTAATCAGTGATCAGGGAACACACTTTACCAATAAAACTATCAAAACCCTAACCAACCAATTCCAAATCAACCATTGTCGGAGTACAGCATACCATCCTCAGTCGAATGGAGCAATTGAAGCATTTAATAAAACATTAACAAAAGGACTAACCAAAATATGTAATGCTAATAAGGACGACTGGGATGAGAAAATACCTGCAATACTATGGGCATACAGAACAGCATATAAACGCTCGACTAACCAAACCCCCTTTCGACTAGTCTATGGACAAGAAGCAGTAGTTCCATTACACTTCTGACAATAGACACCTATTATTGCAGAGATCCTACATGTCGATGTCGAATAAGGAAGAAAGGACCGACTACTACAACTGATTAAACTAGAAGAACACCAACTACTCGCAATGCAACATCAAGAAATTCAGAAACAACAACAAAAAGCATGGCACGACAGAAACATAAAAAACAAAAACTTATCAGTGGGAGATATTGCTTTACTATACAATATTCGGGGAAAAGGTAAACCTAAAAAGCTACATACAGAATGGATGGGACCCTATGTTTTCAAAGAGATACATACCAACGGATCAGTCCGACTAAGAACGTTACAAGGCATAGTATTTCGGAAACTCGTTAGTGGAGCCCGAATAAAATGCTAAAAAAAAATTAAAAAAATCATATAGCAACCATAACGGTTAAACAAAAACTATAAAACTATAAAAATCCAAAAAGTAAAATAATACCATACATGTAAAAAACTATGACAAAAAATTACCACTTCGACAACGGACACCATGCCCATCGACATAACCCCATCGACCATTTTCATAACTGACATCGATCGACGACCTCGAGAGTCCCATCATGCATTCATGACCTCGAGCGCCGAAACCAATTCACCATTAACACACACTCAAGTGTTCCAGCTGGAACATCATGTCCGCCATTAATACACTTCTGCAGAAAACATCCAATGCATCCCCTATAAATACTGAACCACTGAAAGATCAGTCACTGCAATTCAGAGAGCATCAGAGCATCAAGACAACTAAAAAACAAAAGCACCTTAGTGAAATCGACCAACAAACAGACAAGATGGCACCCAAACAGACTAGAGCCTCAGCCAAATCCAAAGAATTACAAACTGCTGAAACACCTTTAGTCAGGAGGCTAAAGAACATTAAGAATGATAAGGTGCAGGAGGGCTCATGGAAAAAACTATGGACCAAGATGAAAGTATGGGCTTAAGTCAATAAGAAACCTACTTTGGCCGTGGAGAAAATACAATACAGTACCATACTCAACTATTCCAACGCACCACTCATGGCCAGCTTCAGTGGCTCCAAGGAAACAGCCGTAAAATTTGTCATAAGCTGGTACCACAACGGCCGGTTCTACTTCGACCAATTGGTCAACATCTCTGGGGAAGTCATCTCCAAGATGATGAGTCTCTCAAACAAAGGAGACCCAGTACCTGTCAGTATCAAAGAAGGACTGGTTGAAGAACTTACAGGCTCAGCATCGGGCAAAAATTCGAAAGGGTTGATGATTAGCCAAATTACAGCTCAAACACCACAGATTGTGGCCAAAATCATCGCTATCACACTCACCTTGGCAGGTCAAGGCAGCGACCTCAAATTGGACATGTTAGAGGCTATCGACACCATTGTGACAAATGGAAAGATATATAGATGGGCTGAATATGTCGCCAACATGGTGAAGACCATCTGTGAAAGATGCCAAGAGATGGGAGGAATCAATCAAGTTCCCATCCCTCATACTATGGATAGTCATGTACCATATTTGCCCCGAAGGAAACCAAATTTTTCAATAACCGAAAAGGTTCCACATGTGGAGATTCAAACCATTCTCCCAGAAAGGAACCTTGAAGGAACTTGAAGATGGAAAAATGTTGTTGGAGAACTGGCTCCAACAACTAAAAGTCTGCACGACTCGATGGAGGGTGCCTCAAAACATCCGACGAAGTCTACCAAAAAAGTCCCACATCCAGCTAGAGCTTGACCATACTTCGGTGTGGTACACGCAGGGCAAAAAATCAAATGCAAAGGCCTTTGATTATTATCCGCCAGTCGAACAGATCTTTCAGGAACTATCTCGACAAGCTGGGACAAGAATACAAATTCCAGCGAATACCAAGGAAATCGACTTCTCAATTGAGAAGCCATTAACAGACCAGGAGAAAGAAGAGGATTATGAGATGAACCTCTACATCAATACCTTTGTGTCAGAGGATACACTGGTCGAACACACTGGCCAACTTCAAATAATCATCAAACCTTCGACAACACAGAGGGCAGAACCACAAATAGAAGAAACATAGGCAGAGCAGTAGGTAATCACTCCGATTGCAGAAAGTCTCATCCCGACCGAGGAGCCAAGGGGAGAGATAGAACCAAAAAACCCAAAATATGCTATCACAAAAGACATTATAAGAAAATTGTCGAAAGAGATAGTAGCTGCAAGAAAGAGGATAAGAACGCTTTTCATTGCAGAATCATCAGATGACTAGGAGGAACTAGGAGCTACGGCCATCTACATAATAGAAGATATCACAACAAATAAAGTGCCGATGGAAACCTAGTTACAAAGATTTGTCAAGGTAGGAGCACTACTAGGTTGACCAAAGAAAGTCAAGATCACCCACACGTCGATGCCTGAAAACATCGTAGATCTTGTGTCTACGCCTCCACCTCCATCCCCAACAAAAGTAACAGAGGAGAAAATACCAGAACAACATTCGATAATCCCACTCGACTTGTGCAAAAGTACTATGTCAGAAGCTGTGAAAGAGAAGTTCGACACGGACAGAGACCTCTGGGCTTACATAGAAAATTTTCCTGTGATCTTCACCTAGGTGCAGAAGCTCTCTACAAAATCACCTCTCTTCGAACTCGGTGGGTACCCACTACCAATCCCCCAAACTGGCCAAATACCCCACAAACCAAATATCTTTGCAACTATCACTTCGACCTTTGAGAGAAATCTAGAAAAGAAAGTTTAAGTTGCCAGACGTTGGACCTCGACTATTACTCTGACTGTACTAGAACCCCACCTACCAGCCACTGATCCAACCGGAGGAGGAAAAGAAGAAAATATCGGAGACATAAATCGAGAAATCAACAAACTCTTCTTCGAATTGGATTCAACCCCTCAGACCGACAACCCACCACTCATCTAGAATTCCACAAACCCAATTACACCCGACCATTCCCCAACCCCATCACTATCACCACCACCCCGCGACTAAGAACCCCTGATCCAAACAGTTGTACTAGAACTACCCCCACCTCAACCATTAGCACCAACTGCATCCACTTCTGCACCGCCTGCATCTAACCAACTAGAGGTAGTAGTCATCCCACCTCCCCAAACAAAGAAACCATCAATCACTGCTATACCACAAACCAAAAATACTGACTCAACTTTTGCAGGTACGTAGGTGCCGACACAAACAAAAACAGAAAAGCATAAGAAGAAGAAGGAGAAACAGAAGAAGGAGTATCATGGATAGCCATCAAAGGTCCATATCAAATTGAAACATGCAACCACACTGGCCAATGTAGAGCTAGGACAACTCCTGAAAACCCTAGTAGTCGAAGCAAAGACAAGGAGCTAGCAGAGACATAAGGAACTCGACAACAAGGATGAAGAACAGGTCGAGTTCCTCAACAAATGCAGAAACCTTGCACAATCAGTAATGCCAGGAACAGTAGAGGTCGACACTGACAAACTGCTCGAAAGAGCTTATCATCTATTTGAAAGCATGGTGTCGGCACTCCAAGCATAGATTCAGGAAACAAAGGAGGAGCAAAAAGAAGAAACCGTCCGACTACTGATGGCGGAGCACACCACCTTTTTTGAAGCCTACAGAGTGTCACAAGATCACATGGAAGAGTCTGTTATCACAGAAGAAATACTACAAGACTGGCTTTCTTACTACAGGAAAGTCTATCAACAAACCGGGTAGACCCGATAGGAGATCCAAGAGCTTGACAAAAGGAAGACCACTGATACAACACTTAGAAGCACAATTGAAGATCAAATAGTTCTATAGACAAATAAACTATAGAAACTCGAGCGGGAAGCTCATCAGTGGGTGCACCAAGCTATCCCCAACTTGGAAAAGGCCGATATCATCTGCCCACAGATGAAACGACTTATAGAGACTGCAGAGAACAAGGACCAGTTTATGAGTCCTGAAATGGAGAGAATAGCTGAAATCTCCATTTCAGAGAAGATGCCAATCTTATCAACTCTGACTACACTCACCATCGACATCCAAAAAATATTGCAAAGTTGGATGGATTTCCAACATCACCTAGCAGTGATAGCCCTAGAAATTTTCGAAGTCTGTGTACAGAAAAGACCGACCATCAGACTTCACAGGCCATGAAGACCAAGCACATCATAATGACTACTAAGACAAGCAGGACAATTTTTGTACCTCCTTGTTTATTCAGGATGAAGAAACGTTTTGTTCATGGGGGAGATGTTGGAGGAGCTAGTCGGTAAGTTGACTTGAATGATAGCCGACTTAGTCGATCGACCGACTAAGTTGGTTGGCCAACTAAGCTAAAGGCTAGGTGGCACGTCCCGGTTTTGACCCCGTTGCGTTAGATGTATATGATGTGTATATTGTAAATGATCATGGTGTGGAGTTAAAGGCCAAGGCCCCACCATTTATTAGTAATGCTATGTTTTGGATTTAAATTGTCACCGATGGCGTATCGGGGCATGCGGCATATATATATTATGTTGGTCATCATGTAAATATGCATCTATAATTAATTTAATGAGCACAACCAGCTACGGTTGCGGCAACTAAATCGAAAGGGGCATGATTTCCACAAGGATAAGGATGTGGGGGAATTGTCTAACTTTAGCCAAAGGGGTCAAACTCCATGTGTCTTCCTTACCTTGTTTATCCCAACCACTTTCATTGAAGAATTACTGCTGGTGGTTGAGGCAGTTAATTGTTTTGGGAGTGGGGTGGCAGGACTGCCAGTCCTCACCCACACGCACACTCCACCACAGCGGTTGACTTTACCATGGAAGGAAAAACCTTCACGCACTCTTCACTCACATGGACATTTTTCTCTCTCCATGACTGTGCTGAAGGCTCACGCACTTCCAATTCACGTCCTTCCTGTTGTTGTGCATCCACAGACAAAAACGGAGTTGTTCTTCCTCACACAGGGCCTCCATTGTTTGTTCATTCCTCACGGGGTCTGATTGTTCCTCTCACACACAGGAATTTCAGGGTTTTCCCACGTCATTCTTTTCCCTATGAAATCGCAGATGCTGTGGCTATCGAAATTCGGTATTTCTCTCTTCCTCTACGTGGTCTTTATGTGTTTTCTCAGTGATTCTGTTTCCTAGGACGGGCTGTTTTCCCCACGTTTGTTGTGAGCTGTGCTCACTGATACATTTCAGGACTGTTATTTCCCACACTATTGATTGTGTTGCCGTAGTCTTCCTTACACCCTTGGGGCTGTTTTAATTTCATTTGAAGAGTCACTTTGGCCATGATAGGGCCAAGAATGACTCAGAATTTGTCTTCCTTGTGTAAGCTGTGGCAGCTAAATTAATTTCCTGAGGGAAATGGTTGGTCTTCGGACTGTGAGAGGAGCAGGGAAGGGGGCTTAGTTTTGCTTGATAAACCTGGTGGCTGGAACCACACAGACAGAGCTAGAGGGATGGCCTTCTTCTCCATCACCCCTGAATAGCACTGGAAGGGAATGCAAGGCCTGAGGGACTGTGTAGCAGAGAAGGGACTGATTCCTTGTGTTGGGTGTGGATGGGTGTCTTAGAGGTCAGGCTGGTTCTGGTCTAGGTATCCTTGGCTCTGTAATGAGCTCACCAGCTTAGCAATTTTCCTTATCCAACTCCTTGATGGCCTGATAAACCCAACTATGTTGGCTTGGCTGTGTTTGTATATTCTTGGCTATGTGTAAGCCTGCCGTTCCCTTATTCCTTGGAGAATCATGCCCAGCTCGGGGTTGGTAGCGCTACTGAGAGATTAAGGAGCACGCTGGCCTATGGTTGGGTGGAACGTTGCAATGACGTAGCTGGTTGCGGAACGAATTCATCATAAGATAAGTGATTTTGTCCATTCTACCTCTGCAATCTTAATTTCTGTTAATGAGATTGATGAACATGTTAAATGAATACATGCATGTATGAATGTTGTTGGTTTTCTGCTGTGTATGATGATTAAATTGCATTTGTGCATGATAAACAATCCTGTGTGCATATTTTAGTGCAAATTTTGTTTAAGCATTCTGTTTCAGCAAATTTTATGCCTGTACATGTTCATGGGGCTCTTAGCCCGGGTGTATGAAGCTTGGGTCGTGTCCTCTACGCCGGTCGGAGGCATGGGGACGTGACACTAGGTCGGCCACCTAAGGTCATGTTGGTTCACCGAACCAATAGGTAGTTATTTTGTAACTGTTTCGTAATCATATATATTAGGCTGTTGAGCCAGAAGAGAACTCGGTTGAGTTCTCTGTATTGTATGGACCCAATCATGTTAATATAATCTATTAATTCATCTACTTGTTCTTATCTCTTGTTTATGTTATCTATGTATATTTTGGTATGTATTATTGATAACCTTATGTGACCTGTGAGATTACAACACCTTCCTTTCCCTCAAACTTTAATATGTCTGAGGCGAGTTTTGTAGTCATGGGAGGCTAGTGTGGTTGGCAACTAATGGGGTCATTTGTTAACCTTGCCAAATATGGAAGGTTAACCCTATCCATGAAAGGTAGGATAGAGCCGATATTGGCTTAAGATAGACCAACAATGGTGTATATGGCTGCAAAAACATAGTTCCTGTGCATGATTGGGGGTGGATGAAGTTGACTTCCCATCGTAGGAATAGTCAGAATGGATGTGGAAGGGAAACTACCCCCAAGTAT
This sequence comes from Pseudotsuga menziesii, assembly GCA_001517045.1. NCBI lineage: Eukaryota > Viridiplantae > Streptophyta > Pinopsida > Pinales > Pinaceae > Pseudotsuga > Pseudotsuga menziesii. The sequence continues at coordinate 308,841 of LPNX010259076.1, forward strand.
AAAAGGTGGTAAGGTAGGAACCATGGTAGCTAGTGTGGGGCCACCACTAGTGGGAAATGTACCAGCAGCAATGTGTGAAGTTTCAATGGACTCACTAGAAGGGATACCCATGATTATGGGTTGCAAGGACATAGGTCCATCGCCAACTATCCCTTTGTGGAAGGGATATGGATGTGCACCAGCCATGGGTATCGGATTGGTAGGAATCTGAATCATACTTAGAGGCTGTGTGAGGCTCTGAATGTGGTGAATTACGTCAAAGATGGATTTGACGATGATGGTTCAAAGAACCAAACAGGGGGGTGTGCCCCCTAAGCTGATAGGAGTAGCATGGAGGAGCAATGATGACTGATGGAAATGTTGTGTTTTATTGACTGGTGATGAATATGGACCCCAGGTTTAAACGAATTCCTAATGGTTGAAGGGAGTCACTTGACCACCAATGTTGTCTAACATCTTGTGTATTTGGGAAGTACCCCTCACTCCATGGCTCAGGTAAAATTGATGACCACTCTGCCAAAAATCACATCTCTTGTTTTACCTCACAGGTGAGAACCAGTCAATCAGGTAGGGATCATTTCCCTTTTTGCTTGGCAGGTCCTCTCAATGGCCAACTACTTCAGGGTTCCTTTGGTACTCCTCACAATGAGTTTTAGGGCTATGCCCAAGTAATTCCCACAGTTTGGTAGATGGAGTTTATACCCCGATCTGAATGTTATTAAGTTAATTAACTCCTTTTAAGGATCTACTCGGGGTCATGAACCAAGCATGTTCACTTAATGGTGTGAATTTGTGTATGAATCTATGTAACAAATTTTCCTTACAAAACAAAATGAGTAATAAGGAACTGTTGGAAGGAAACAAGCATGGGGTTTCAACTTATGGAGCTCAACTATGGAAACTCACCAACTAAGTAAGGGATATCTCAAACACACCAAGGGGTTGTAACAGGTCATATTCTTGAAATAAAAATAGGTCTCGACAGGGGTATAAAACAGGAACATAAAATAGATTGTAAACTGGCAGTCACACCTATTGGCAGAATAGGCACGATCTGGGTCACATAGAATAGAGAAGCCAAGGATATCTGGATAGAAAAAAAGCAAGTCGTGCAAACCAGGAGGAAAGGCGTGACTGATTCGCTTGGAACAGGGTCACAGGGGCGACTATGGTCACTCCAGAAGCTTAGACAAGCACAATCTAGTTGTTTGAGCCAGGTTATGTGCATTGAGGATAAATTCGCAACCTAGTTCATGCTTATCAGGAGGAAAGGAGCGACTGGGTCACGTCTTACGGCCTTATAAGTGTGACTTGCACCGAAGAGGAAAAAATTAAAAAATACAAAGCTGATAAGGGCTGGGGGAGCAAGCACTGATGCGGTAAAGGTTCGGATCAGCCACAAGGGGGCTCGATCAGTGAAAGATGAAGGCAGACAATGAAGATAAACCTGTAGAAAACCTGCAAAAATAGGGATCTGAAAGGGTCAACCATCGGAGTTGAAATTTTTTCAATATACAATGGCTAAGATAAACAAATATAAATAAACAAAGTATACCTCCCTTTTTTGTAAAGTGGGCCACCATAGTCATGCTTGAAAGTGGTTTGCCTCTCCATGGGATGGTTCTCCAATGGTCTCTATGGACTGTGTCAAAAGGGGAGTGCAACCAATATGCGTACAGAGAATGTCTCAACGTACATCATGGGACTGGTATGGCAACGAGAATGTGTGACAAAATGTATGAATGGATGTGTGTCTATTTTGGAGCCCTTCACATTGTATTTATAGTATGATTCTAGGGTTTTTTCACCCAATGTGGTAACCCATGGTATTTTCTAACCCATGGTATTTTTCTATGGTTTTCTGGCCCTTTCTCTTTTTTAGGGTTTTTGAACCCTTTTTAGGGTTTTTGACCCTTTTTAGGGGTTCTAATCGTTTTTGGGAGTGAGTGAGGGTAAACCATAGTAAATAATAATGTTTTTGGACCATTTTTTGTAGAAATACAACTATGAAGGTCAAAAGTAAGGGTAATATGGTAGGATTATGATGTATGTATATGGTTTACACCATGTAGAGCTAGGTGAACACCTTTTTGTGTTAACATGCATAGTTTTCATTGATTTCAAAACTATGGTCATGATGAGGTTGAAGGTTGTAAAAACACATAAACCAGGAGAAAATGATTTTATTAAAGAAAAGGAGTATGAAATTCATTGTGGGTAGTATGCCACTTTTTTATCTGTTATTGAATAAATATGCCCCTGAATCCCATGAAATTATGGTCAATATGACACTGGGCAAGAGAAGTACAAGTCATCCAATAACAATGATTTCATCCAATAACCAAATTCCTTAACATCCAAACATAGCCAATAACCAATTTTGTCTGCATCATTCAAGCCATAACTGTATAAGCAACAACAACTTGGAAATAATACATGTAGTGTGTTTCATTAAGCTCTGAAAAGGATCATTTCTGGTGGGAAACAATAACAGTGTGGAATGGATCTCTGAGGTCCAAAGGAACCAATACGATAATAAGTCAGTAGAAGACACATATATTTATGGGTCTCAATTTAGTATATATAGGATATGAATAAGAAGATGTAGCAAGAAGATGAATGTGCAGAAATAATAACCAAAATCACAGTTCTAAAGTAGCTAATCCAAAGAGACATAAGAAGTCATAAGTTTGAAAATATCATAAGTTATGTTAATCGGATTAATTGTCTAATGAGATAAACAAATGAACTTCCAGAACATAAATTATCAACACAAGGAAGTCTTTCAATTCAAAGCTATCATGCAAGATCTATGCAAGCATAATTTCTACCTGGCACCGTTATCTATTGGTATGAAATCAAAACTAATTATAAACTAGATCACGCCTTATTGAAAAGAAAACAAACCTCAATCCTATTCATAAATCGAAACTATAAACCTAATCACATTTCAACAAAATCAATTATCATGAAGCAAGATCTAATTGCAGGAATCTAGAAGAAGTGCTATGTTGGCCAACGATCTATCAAACGAATTAACAGGAAAACAACTATGACAAATCTAATGGATGAAAGAATACAACTATGATAAATATAATGAATGAAAGCATGAACTAAATAATAATAAAATCTAAAAAATAACACACTTACAATCAACACTACCAGCATCTTCTCAGGGAAGATGGCCCTTCCCCCACTGAGCAGAGCTGGATCTCCACAATGAAAGTATACAACTCCAGAAAAAAGAAGCTGTCAACATGTATTATCAGAATGAAAGTATTACAATAGATATAGATCAAATTCTATATCATAACATTACTTTCTCTCTCTCCTCCCCCTTCTCATGAAATTGATTACATATTTATACATAAAATTCTCTCAATAGAATGAGAAACCAAATCCCCAACTTGATCTGTTTTAACAAATTTGCTAATTTGGAAAACCAGACGCGACAGTAAATATGGGAATTACACATTTAGAGAACCAGATGTATATATTAAATTGCAGCTTTGTTTGGAAATTTCCTATAGATTCATGTAACTGGGGCCATTACATACAAAACCCATGTCCTGAAGTTTTGAGATTTATTTGCATCTACTCGCAAATCAAGACGTGAATCAAGGTGTTTTTGTTTGGCGTGCATTTTTGGTTAAGGTCATTTGATCATGAGTTGGAGGATTGAACCATGAGTGTCACTCCATAAACAATCATCAATAAAAATATGCATAATAATCTTCAATTCATTAAAAATAAAGGAAAATAATCATGATTAACCACTAAAGCAGCAATGGAAGTATCATGGTATTTTATGGGTAATTATAACAAATGGATGGAAAATGGAATGATAAATGGATAATAATATGAAGAAGAGAGATGGAATATGTGTCGATATGTGATGAAAATATCAAAAAATCCATGGTCCAATATCTCCCCCAAACTGAACTTATTGCATGTCCTCATGCTACACAACACTTTTGTAGCATCCAAACTTGAAAGACTCATTCAATTGTTGCTTTTATTTTACCATTGGAACACCTGCAACCAGAAGAAATGGAAAGTTTAGCAGAGTTACAACTGCAAAATGAGAAATTTTGGCAGAATTTAGCGGAGTCACGGCTAATGTATAAGACAAATTTGGCGAAGTCACAGCTGTGAGAATAGGAAAAATGGGCAAAATTAGGGAAGTCGCAGCTGGTGTATAAAGAAAATCTAGCGAAGTCACAACTATGAGAATAGGAAACATGAACAGAATTAGGGAAGTCGCAGTTAGTGTATAAGGAAAATCTGGCAAATTCACAGTTGCGAGAATAGGAAAAATTGTTAGAATTAGGGAAGTCGCAGCTGGTGTATAAGGAAAATATGGCGAAGTCACAACTGTGAGAATAGGAAAATGGGTAGAATTGGGGAAGTCGTAGTTGGTGTATTATGAAAATTTGGTGAAGTCACGGCTGCGAGAATAGGAAAAATGGGCAAAATTTAGGAAGTTGCAGCTGGTGTATAAGGAAAATCTAGCGAAGTCACACCTGTGGGAACAGGAAAAATAGGCAAAATTGGAGAAGTCGCAGCTGGTGTTTAAGACAAATCTGGTGAAAAATTTAGTGGAGAATTTAGCAGAGTCACGGTCTTTTTAGTGGAAAATTTAGTGAAACATTTAGCAGACTCACAAAACATTTAGCAAACTCATAACCTTTTTAGTGGAGAATTTGGCAGAATATTTAGTGGACTCACAGCCCTTTTAGCGAAGAATTTGGCAGAAAATTTAGCGGAGTCACAGCCATTTGAACAAAAAAATTCCGAAGTCATTTCCTCCCAAACGAAAAACTTGGTTTGGTTGAAATTTTGCAGTAAATTTTATACAAGTCCAATGCATCTCCACACCAAAACATAGAGATACCCACATCACATATTTCGAGAAATATGTAAATTGCTTGTAGGTGATGATGGCCATTTTCTCAAAAATTGTGCATTGGATTGGACTGAAACTTACTATGTTTTTTCATCTTAATATTATGCACTTCCTGTCCAAAAATAATGAAAATCCATTTTACCAATTGCAATATATGCTCACTTCAATTTATGCTCTTTTGCAGACAAACATAAAAATAGATGTGTTGTAGCTAAACTTTCTGAACAAATATTTCATAAAATAAAAACTGGGTTTGGATTAAATTTTGCAAGAAATTTTTTACCATTCTGATACATCTCCACACCAAAAATAAGAGCTACCCACATCACATATTTCAAGAAAAATGCAAATTGGTTGTAGGTGATGATGGTCATTTTCTTGAAAACCGTGCATTGAATTAGGATGAAACTTACCAGTTTTGTTCATATTGATATGATGCATTCCCTGTCCAAGTTTCATGAGAATCCAATGCATGGTTTGTGATATATTCTCAATTCAAATTATACATTTTATTAAAGGAACAATATGCATGAGAAATATGAATGCGAATGGAAAACTAACAAGCATAGTAGCTTCTCCCCAAAACCGAATAATTTTCCATGAAAACTAACAAGCATAGTAGCTTCTGCCCAAAACCAAAAAAATTTCCATGTCCTCATGGAAAGTAGGAATTGTTATCTTAGTTGGAAAGTAACCATATCCCCCAAACTTAACATGTTTTCATTCTCTGATGCCTTGGAAGATATAAACCAATATATGCAACTTTCAATGATTCTCAAATTTTCACAAACATTTTCACTTTTAATAGCTGGCCCATTGCACCATGGAAAAAAATATAACGTAGATTTGTTTAAGATGTTGCTACATGAATGTAGATATCATATTTATATGGCTCTCAATCACTCAACAAAACTCATGCATATAAATTTTTTGATAGCATCAAACCTAATTCAAATTAGCTTATGGTATCACAATGCCAAGTTTAACTTTTCAACAGTTGCTTGGAAGTGAACTAATATATGCATCAATAAACCATGAATCCAATAAAGTGGATGTAGAGCATGGCTTCATTTCAGACTAATTATTCAATAAACGTTTTGATCAATTTATTATTGTTGGTTCTTGTGTAGCAACAGAGCATATTTTCTCATTGCTGGCTCTTGTGGGAAGCCATTTCTTTTTCTTCTAGTAATTTGTGGGATCTTACATGTGTTGAATGGGATGCTTCTAATAGAAACATATTTTTTCTACCTACTACTGGTTCTTGTGTAGCATTATCAAGGCATCTTCTCATGCTTTGGATGCTAAGGAATGTAGGGAAGGACTTGATTTGGATGTGCGTGAATGATGAAGTGTTAGAATTTAGTGGGAAAAGATGGAAATGGATGGACATAAAATTCTATATAGAAAATGGAAATGGATAATGTTCAGTGGTTCTTCATGACATATTCCTAAATTTTAATAAATCAAAACTCATGCTATTTTAGCTCAAGTTCTACCTCGATGGAATCCTTGGGCGACATGAATGGACTAATGTTTGCTCGAGCTATGCAGTCAATCTGCTGCTGAGATAGATATATATGAGAGATGAAATTGAATGAGGATGAATATGATCTAAAATGATGTTGTAGTGGTTGCATGTAATATTAACTGTTGAGGAAAATGATGAGGAGGAATTATACCACAAAAGTAGAGAGATCCTTCTTTTATTCTAAAATCAACTGTTGGAATGAAAGTGGAAAGGAATTCAGAAACTACTGAAACAAATGATGTTGCAAGTCACTATTGAAACCATTAGATCACATAATATTCAACTGCTAAAAAACTGAGGTACAATTCTTACCATGTGAATGAATGTGTTGAAGTCAAGCATGGAAAGAAATCATTAGGTTACCTTCCATTAATGTATGACATTAACCAATGTGAAGCAACTCACCTTTGATGACAATGAGCTCTAAAGTACCTTAGTGCATCTTGACAGGTACAAATGTCACCTAGTGTCACTGACTTTAGGTCCTTTTTGGGATTAGCCACATATTATCAAAATTTCTTTGAGAACTTCTCAAGAATAGCTTGTCCCAGGACCACTACGGTAGAAAAAGGAAAATAAGTTCTTATGGATGACCAAGTGCGAGGAAATTTTTCAAAGCTTAAGTAGATTTTGACGACCGCACCGATACTATGAATTGCGGATCCCGAAGGGGATTTCGTTGTTTGCATGAAAACTAGCAAGGAAGTACTCAGAGGAGCCATCTTGCAGAACGATTATGTAATTTGTTATGAATCATGAAAGTTAAAAGAAAATGAGGAAAAATACCCCACTCATGATCTTGAGTTTGCTGCCATTATTCACACATTGAATATGTGGAGGCACTACCTCATGGGAGGGAAATTCCTTCTGAAGACAGACAATATCAGTCTAAAATATTTATTTGAGCAAACCAGATCTGAATGCTAGGCAAGCTAGATGGTTGGATTTCCTTAGTGAGAACCATTTCGAGCTGAAGAATATTAAGGGAAAAGAGAACAAGATTGTTGATTCTTTGAGTTGACAAACTCATATGATATATCAGGTGACATTAAATCAAACCGATTCGAATTTTCACAAGAGGATTAGAACAACCAACAGAGTTTACCCTTTCTATGTAGAAATCCTCAAGAAAGTGTAAGAGGGCAGGTTGTTTCAACAACAAAAAGAGTACAAGGTAGAAGAAACAGGACTGATATGGTCCAAGGAGAGATTTTATGTTCCAAAGGAGGGGAAATTCGGTCCATCTTCCTCATGGAATTTAATCGGACACGCTACTTGGGGAATCCGAGATATCAAAAGGTGATATCTGTAGTTAAGAGACACTTTTTCTGGCCTAAGTTAAAGTCCGACATTGCGTTGTTTATCGCAAAATGTCATGAATTTCAGCTGGTCAAAGCTGAGCATCAACATCCTGTTAGTTTTTCAACATTTAAGCTAGCATTATGTTAAGATCTTTTCACTAAGAGAATAACAAGCACAGCAATCACATAAGCACATCACAAGAGACAAGAGACACAAAGATTTTAGGAGGGGAAACCATAAATGGAGAAAACCCCTCAACTTCCTCTAAGATAGTATCACCACAAGATGTGATCCCAAAACAATAAGATGACCTCCCAACGCAATAGAAGCCTTCTGTCTTCTATCAAGCCAAAGTATTTCCTTCTCCAAAGGTGCGCCACACTTGAGAGAGCAAGTGATGTAATTCACAAGTGATAAATAGAGAGAC
>LPNX010259076.1:322100-340212 GCA_001517045.1 Pseudotsuga menziesii
ACTGTGGAGGAAGATCCACAAAATAGGAAGCCCTAGTTTCTGTAGCTGTACAATGTCTTCTTCTCAGGTTAGCTCTGATACCATGTTAGTTTTTCAACATTTAAGCTAGCATTATGTTAAGATCCTTTCACTGAGAGAATAACAAGTACAGCAATCACATAAGCACATCACAAGAGACAAGAGACACAAAGATTTTAGGAGGGGAAACCATAAATGGAGAAAACCCCTCAACTTCCTCTAAGATAGTATCACCACAAGATGTGATCCCAAAACAGTAAGATGACCTCCCAACACAACAGCAGCCTTCTGTCTTCTGTCAAGCCAAAGTATTTCCTTCTCCAAAGGTGCGCCTCTCTTGAGAGAGCAAGTGATGTAATTCACAAGTGATAAATAGAGAGACTCTCACTCTCTATTTATATTCTTCCGTTGACTTGAAGTGCACTCAACCTAATAATTACTACTCGAGCCTACACCTTAATTAGTGTATAATAACTCAAGTGCCCCTAAACTGTGGGGACTTACCTAATGACTTGATATGACTTGTTTACATTATTAATCCTCCCGATCGGAACATCGAGGCATGACCACATGACTCAAATACATAATAGAAACATCCCAGAATAAACATCGGGTTACAATATATGAAATACATAGAAGAATACATTCCGAAGTTACATATACATCAACACATCTTCATGATTGCTGCAGCCATTACCCATTCTAGAATGGAAGTGGGAGGTCATTAGTATGGATTTTATCACCAAACTACCCAAAAGTAAGAAACAAAATGATTCTATCTTTGTAGTAGTTGAAAAATTGTGAAAAGCACCACACTTCATTCCAGTGAAGTCAGCCTATAAGATAGTACACATTGATTATATCTTCTTGAAGGAGATATTTAGATTGCACAGGATACCCAAGGAAATCATCTCGAATCGAGATACAAAGTTTACTGGAAACTTTTGGAGATCTTTATTCTCCATATTAGAGACGCAGTTGAACTTTAGTACTGGTTATCACCCGCAAACATGCGGGATGACAAAAAGGGTAAACTAGATTGTTGAGGACATGCTTAGGATGTATGTCATGAACAACCCCACTAAGTGGGAAGACTACTCGTATCTCGCAGAGTTTGCGTATAAAAATGGTTACCATACTTCCACCAATATGAGTCCCTTTGAGGTACTATATGGATGGAAATGTAGAACACCGGTTACTTGGGATAGCCCAGTGGATCATCTCATGTTAGGGCCTAATTTATTAAAGGAATTGGAATAGTTGGTTACCAAGGTTCAGGTGAACCTTAAAGAAGCACAAGACCGCCAGAAACGCTACGCATATAAGAAAAGAAAAGATAAAGATTATCAAATAGGAGACCATGTCTACTTGAAAGTAAAAGCAAAATGGAGCTCGTTGGGCTTGGGAAGGTGCGGTAAGTTAGCACCTAGGTTTTGTGGACCCTTTGAAATACTGGCCAAGGGAGGGCTAGTGGAATATCAACTAGTGTTACCTGCGCACATAAGATTCCATAATGTTTTCCATGCATCATTATTATAAATATGTTTATGATACTAAACATGTGGTTGATTGGTCCTTATTACAGGTGGAATTTGAAGGGGATTTTTTCCATAAACATCTTCATTTATTGGACAAGAGAGAGGTGCATCTCAGGAAGCACACTGTAGTCCATTTGAAAGTGCAGTGGAATCACTTCGAAGCCGATGAGGCTACCTAGGAGAATGAAGCCACCATGAGAAATGATTACCCTGCCTTGTTTCATAATTGCATTCAGAGTCCTTAGAACACCGTGGATGGTGTTGTTCTAAGCGGGGAGGGATGTAATATCCTAAATTTTGGACCTAACACTTATGGGCATGAGCCCCATTGACTATGATGTTACCTTGATGTTTATTTTGATATACTGGGTCAAAGACCACACTGCATATGAACATGATGATTTGTTTGATATACCGGGAATAATCCAATTACATATGCTATATATATATATAGATAGATAGATAGATAGATAGATAGATGTATGTTTTCTTGTGTTGGGCATGGACCCTGAAGCACATGATTGATGAGATGTTTTTTGTTGAGTGAGGATCTTTGGAGAACATGGGTAAATTGATGTTTTTTGTTGAGCAAGAAGCTCTGGAAAACATGAAAAGATAATTTGGAATTGTTGGGAATAAGCCCTAGAGACTTCCATGTTGATGTTGAGCATAATCTCTAGAACATAACTGGTTAAATGTTGGAATAATGTTGGCTAATGTTGGAATAAGTACTAAATTAAATAAAAATGGTTAAATCAAGAAATCAAAGGATTCTTGATTTAACTACCCCTTTGACTGAATAGTATGTCTATAAAGTATCAATCCAAGGAGAGGCTTGGGGGTCTGTTCCATCTTTTTGGAGTCATTATTCTTCTTGATTTTTCTCAAGATATTTCTTGGAGCACATTTTCCTAAGAGGAAAAAGGAGAACTGATCCAGACCTGATATACTGGTTAGGGCATCCTTACCTTAGGAGCTCTAAGCTACTTGCATGCTGGAACCATCTCGAGGGGATCCGGATTGAAACCAGAAAAGGTTTCAGGTCATGTTTGGGTGGAACGAGGTAGTTCCCAAGTGATTCAGTCATCTATATAGAGGTTATATCTTCTTATGAATTGTTAATGTGGGTAATTGAGTGTGTAGGTTTCAGCCATTAAAAGAGCTTCAAAGTTTCAGGTATGAGGTCCTTGACTGCCTATTTCATTTTCTACAATAAGTACTGGCTATATTATGCAAGTATGTATATTATATTTTCTAACCCTATATGCCTTTGTTTTCCTGTCAAATTCTTTTAGGGTTTTCATTTTCATTATAAACCCTAGGTTGTAATTTAATTCCCGTTCTACAGTTTATCAAGGGTTCTGTTCTTGCAATTTTACTTCTGCTTTGTCTTTTACAACTTAAACTTTGTTTTCTTACAACCTAGGAACTATTACTAATAAGTACTTAGTTGTTCATTTACCTATGTACTCTACTAACAAATTTCATATTGTTAGCAGAGCTATGTTTAGGAGTAGAAGACTAGTTCATAATTAAGCCTCCATTAAAATCTAGATATAAATTACCATTAGCTAAATATAATAAATAGAACCTAACAAATATATATATATATATTATCAGATATAAAATAGAAATATAATTCTAAAATAGCAACACTACAAACACATCTAAGAATAATCATAAAACCAAATTATTAAAGCTAAGATAAAGAAACCAGTGAAGACCTCAAAGGGTCTGCATCATTATTTACCTACTAAGAACTTGGATAAACATTAAACATTCTGCATTAATAAAATATCATCATAAATCAAATCAATAATCCAAGTATCGAGACCATCTAATGGTCCACGATATCATAATACATTATACCAATTATCTACATAAACAAACCCTTGCGAATTTAACAAATCAAACCCTCAAATAACAATGAATCATATTATAAATCGCATGCCTTAACAATAGTCCCTACGTAAATAAAATATAACATATTAAAAATATACAATAAACTTTTAAAACCAGCATAATATCAAATACAATATTCATTTAAAACAAGTTTAATTACACAGAGGTCGTAGGATCGACTCGTGTGGGAATTTAATCCCAAATTGTAAACCATTTAAATATAAACCTGCATCACAGTAAACATCGCAGGATTGAATCTTGTAGGTTCTTTTAACATTTTCAAAGCCACGCTATATGAATTATTCACAGGCTATAAACAAAGAACAAACTCTCTACACAGTTGTCGAAAGACCCAAATAAAAATGTATATGTTGTAACCTATGGCTCTCGGCCTTTTACAAACAAACACATTATAATAATTCAACATTTCCAAATATTTAACCCTTTCAACGTTACCAACATTGATGATTTCTAGTCATAGGGTTACACGATAGACAAACCCCATCTCTTTTTACATAAACAAAATCGTAAACACCAAACAAGCTTTCATAGCTACGAGGGTGGGAGACGCCAAAGCAATATGGCATGGCCCCAAGCCATAACGTTGTTACCCTATTCCATCCATACAACCAATGCATATAATGAATGCAAAATCCACACAGTCCATGAAATAATAACCATAGAAAACAACGCAACATATATTTATAAACACGGTCTTTATAAAACCATTAATGAGTTTACACAGTTGCTACCTTCAACCATCGCACCATTCCAAGCAATGGTGCTGCCCATTTCCTGTAACATAACCTAAACATTCATTACAAAATACACAGAGCCTATCGAGGTTTTTCTCAGGCTCTCTTCGCTGCCCAGAATTACCATTTAAATACATTCCATTACATATAAAGCTCAAGCCTAAAGGCAATCAAAACCCCAACAACAAAACCCCAATCCTGTCGAATTTACAAAATGCAGAAGCTCATGTAGGTTACAATCAAACGCCCAATCCAAAACACACCCATTGGAACCAGACTCAAGAAAATCCAACCAACGACGAGTGATAACTCAGTTGTGGCCACAAAGACAAGAGGAGATAAGTAAATGCTTACACAGTGGGCTTACCGAAGGAGTATGGCTTTTCCATGGGCTTTCCCACGAGCTATGACCCATGATTTTTCTTGCCTCCCCTACCAACCTACAACAAAACAGAGCCACGATATGAGAAGCATGAATGATATCCTTTTCCAAATCAACCAAGATGCTAATGAAACAGGGCACCCATATAGCTGTCGGCTAAACCAACACAGTCGCCTTCCTTCACGCTGAGCAGGAGCAGAGAGAAATCATCAAAGAGGCGAAATTCCAAACTAACGCTTGGGCCAAGCCCTAAGCTTTCCCACCCCATCTCCCAAGCCGCATTGATACCGCCACCCTGGTCACCATTAATGTACACCATACTCATAAACGTATAGTCCTTGGACTATATTACAAACTTGATACCCAAAGTATCATAAAGGTTTAAACCATTGCAAATTTCATAAACCCATACATGCAACAAATAAACTTAGGCTTAAGCCCTAAGTCCATGGCATAGGAAATATGCCATGGATCATTTAAACCAAGGGTTTTACAAAGTATTAATTTTCCAACTATTCAAACCATATGTTAAAAATATGATAGGGTATGAGCAACTCATACACATTTACACCATAGTAGGATTATGATAGGGAATAGTCAAGTCATAAAAATTTACACCAGGATAAATAAGTGTCACACAAATAAACAAGTCTGTGTCACGCAAGTAATAGATGCGGTAGTAAACCCATAACTATCATAAAGATCGTAATGATAATAATAACAACCAGTAAATGTCACTAGGATAGAGCTGCAAATGCGAGCACTAGTGACCAAATGATTAGTACTTTCAATTAATCTTTATAAACCAGTTTTCGTCGCCAAGTGTACCTGCATGTAACAGGACAAGAATGCGATAGTTCGACAGAACGAAGTAATTCTGGTGTGTCAAGCAGAAACTGCGACCTCTCAGGATTACAAGGGAAACTAGTCCCACCCCTCCACCCCTTTATCCATTAACAAAGTCAAGTTAGAATCATGTAGATGACAGTAAGCACATGGTAATAAACAATGAAGTACGTAAGCAAATAACTAACTTACACATCAAATGATTAACCAAAGTAAAAATAGTAATAAACATCACAATAATGAAATTAACATATTAATAACCACATTGATAAATATGGAACCAGGACGTAAGAACTTATGAAAAAACATCAGTACAATCAGAGTACGACACATTTCCACAAAGTTTGATTAATGTCTAGCATAGGTAGTTTAGACTAGCCTAGTAATTTTTTTTTTCAATTTTTTGGGACATTACAAGTGGTATCAGAGCCCAGTTTCAACACTAAGAGACCTAATGGGCATACCAGACGATCATTGCAAGGAAAATAAAAAATGTTTTAAATTTTGTTCACTAACAGAAATTTTTCTTGTTATTAAAATTTGCAATTTTCAAGAATTTTTACAGAGTAGTTCATATCATGAACACTGAAGAAGATAAAATATGGCAAGGGAAATTGAATACCCCCACCCAGGAAGCAGAAAAAGTGGTGTAACTAAATTATGATATTATGAAAACCATACAAAGTATTCAAGAATACTTGCAAAGTTCCAAACAAGACAATCTGAATGAAATAAAGGAACAACAAGCAATCAATGAAGCATTACTGCGAATATGACAGGAGGAAGCCCGCAGGGGAAACCCACTCATTCCACAAATAGGTTCAAGAAGGCACCTTATCATAAATGGGCCAACATCCCAAGAGAAGAAGGAAAATAGGAACATCCCTGAAACTCCAGAAGGACAATATCCCTGAACATATCCTTGAATCTCTTTCTCCATGTAGAAAGAAACAAAGAAGTGATGACAATCTCCAGGGCGAGTTCAAAAAAATAAGAGCCCCAACCTATGAAGGAAAGGTGAACATGGGGGAGAAAGTTGAAGAATGGTTGTTGGGTATGAGAAAATATTTCTGAGTTCATAACTACTCTAGTGAAATGAAGGCTCAACTAGCCATTTATAATTTAAATGGAACTTAGCAGCGACATGGTGGAGAGACTTGAAACATACCAAAAAAGATGAGGTAAGAGAAATACGCTGGAGTAAATTCCGCAATATTTTTCAAGAAAAATATAAGTTGGAAATATTCTTCGATAGAAAGGTGAAAGAGTTTCACGAGTTGCATATGGGATCCATGACTATGGATGCTTTTATTAACAGATTTATAGATCTGTTACATTATGTACCATACGTCTAGGACGAAAAGGTAAAGATCCAGTGGTTTTTAGGATGTATTCCTCCCAAATTTTGGGAAAGGATTGATTTTGACATGTCTAAAACCTTGGACACCACATTGCACAAAGCTAGGCTCTTCTATGAGCATGGACAGCTAAGTCAAGAGAACACAAACATAAATAGAGACAAGTCTAAGAACTTCTCTGACAACTAGAAACTGGGTTTTAACGCACCCTCATGCAAGAAACAGAAAAACAACTTTCCAGCGAAAAAGAACTTCAAAAAATGAGGTACAAAGCCATATGTACCAGCTTGAAATGTTAACAATCCAGTAGTCGCTGAGGGAGCCAATGCTACCCTGCTACAAATCAAATGTTGTAAATGCAGTGGGCCTCATTATGCTCGAGATTGTAAGAAAATGACCAATGGGGTCTTGTACAACTTACAAGAAGAACCCATGGTAGAGGACATAGTTGGAACACCATGTTTTTATGCAACCTTGGATGGCCGACAGGTAGACCATCATGCTACCATGGTTGAGATAGAAGGTAAGATCTTGAAAACTTCTATTTCAATACTGATTGACCCCGGTGCTTTCCGGAGCTATGTATTGCCTAAAATTGTTGATGTATGTAAACTAGGCAAAGAAAAACATGATAAACCTTGGATAGTACAATTAGCCACATGTACGAAACAGAAAGTTTCAAAAATAGTTAAATATTGCGAGGTAAACCTGAATGGTTATCTTGCAAAATTAAACCTGAAGATCCTACCACTAGGATCATATGATATACTTATCAGCATGGACTGGTTGGAACAATTCCATGTCATTCTTGATTTCTTACACAAGTGAATCTTCTGTACACATAGCCAAGGGAATCAAGTGAAGATTCAAGGTGTACCAAAGAAAGTTTTGGCAAGGAATATATCTACATTACAAGCAAAGAAGTGCATTAGAAAAGGTTGCAAGTTGTTTTCCCTAAATATCTGAGACATGGAGCCCAAAAAAGAACAACACATAGAGGACTTCCTAGTTCTTGTAGAATTCAAGGACGTATTCCCTGAGGAAATCCCTGGATTACCTCTGAAACGAGACCTAGAATTTTCCATAGAACTGACACCAGGATCAGTTCCGGCTTCAAAATCCTCTTACCGCATGAGTGCACCAGAGATGGTGGAACTCAAACTACAGTTGCAGAAGTTGATAGAAAGAGAATATATCCAATCAAGTGTGTCCCCTTGGGGAGCACCGATACTTTTTGTAAAGAAGAAGGATGGTACGATGCGGATGTGCATCGATTACTGTTAGTTTAACAAAATGACTATCAGGAACCGA
Organism: Pseudotsuga menziesii; assembly: GCA_001517045.1. Classification (NCBI taxonomy): domain Eukaryota; kingdom Viridiplantae; phylum Streptophyta; class Pinopsida; order Pinales; family Pinaceae; genus Pseudotsuga; species Pseudotsuga menziesii. Next base: position 330,211 of record LPNX010259076.1, read on the forward strand.
TACTCACTCCCTAGGATTGGTGACTTGTTCGATCAAGTAGGAGGATCCAAGATATTTTCAAATATCAACCTGCGATCTGGGTACCATCAAGTACAGATTCACGACAAGGATATTCACAAACCACCTTTCGTACAAGATACTGGAACTACAAGTTTGTAGTAATGTCGTTCGGGTTGACAAATGCACCTGCAAACTTTATGTGTATGATGAATAGTATATTCAGTAAATATTTGGATAAATTTGTTTTTGTCTTTATAGATGACATCATAGTTTACTCTAAGAGTACAAAGGAACACGAGGAACACCTTTTCATAGTGATACGGATCTTACAAAAACACCATATGTACGCCAAGTTTAGTAAATGTGATTTTTACAAACCACATATATAGTACTTGGGTCACATTATCTCCAAGATAGGAATAGTTCTTGACCCAGAAAAGATTAGAGCCATAGAAGAATGGCCTACCCCTACTAGTGTCACCAACATTAGGTCCTTTTTGGGATTAACCGAATATTATCGGAAGTTCATTGAGAACTTCTAGGGAATAGATTGTCCCATGACCACTTTGTAGAAAAAGGAAAATAAGTTCGTATGGATGATGAATTGCGAGGAAATTTTTCAAAAGCCTAAGTAGCTTTTGACGACTACACCGATACTATGAATTGTGGATCCCGATGGGGATTTTGTTGTTTGCATGGATGCAAGCAAGGAAGGACTTGGAGGATTCCTCTTGCAGAACGATTATGCGATATGTTATGAACTACGAAAGTTAAAATAACATGAGTAGAACTACCCCACACATGATCTTGAGTTAGTTTCCATCATTCATGCATTGAAGATGTGGAGGCACTACCTCATGTGAAGAAAATTCCTTTTGAAGAAAGACAATATGAGTCTGAAGCATTTATTCGAGCAACTAGATCTAAATGCTAGGAAATCCAAATGGTTAGCTTTCCTTAGCGAGTACCATTTCGAGCTAAAGCATATTAAGGGAAAATAGAACAAGATGTTGATGCTTTGAGTCGAAGAACTCATATGATATATGAAGTGACATTAAGTCAAACCGATTCATATTTTCACAAGATGATTAGAACGACCAATAGAGTTGACCCTTTCTATGTAGAAATCCTTAAGAAAGTCCAAGAAGATAAGTTGTTTCAACAACAAAAAGAGTACAAGGTAGTTGAAAGAGGACTGCTATGGTCCAAGGAGAGATTGTACGTTCCATAAGGAGGGTACATTCAGTCTAGCATCCTCATGGAATTTCATCAGACAGCCTTCTTAAGGCATCCATGATATCAAAAGATGATATCTGCAGTTAAGAGACACTTTTTCAGGCCTAAGTTAAAGGCTGACATTTTGTTGTTTATCGCGAAATGTCAGGAATGTCAGTTAGTCAAAGCTGAGTATCAACATCCTTCAGGATTGCTATAGCCATTACCCATTCTGGAATGGAAGTGGGAGGTCATTAATATGGATTTTATCACCAATATACCCAAAAGTAAGAAACAAAATGATTATATCTTTGTATTAGTTGACAAATTGTCAAAAGCAACAAACTTGATTCCAGTGAAGTCGACCTATAAGGCAGTACACATTGTTGATATCTTCTTGATGTAGATATTTAGATTACATGAGATACCCAAGGCAATCATCTCGGATTGAGATACAAAGTTTACTGAAAACCCTTGGAGATGTTTATTCTCTGGATTAGAGACACAGTTGAACTTTAGTACTATTTATCACCTGCAGACATATGCATAGACAGAAAGGGAAAACCAGATTGTTGAGGACATGCTTAGGATGTATGTCATGAACAACCCCACTAAGTGGGAATACTACCTACATCTTGAAAATTTCTCATATAACAATGGATACCAGACTTCCACCAAGATGAGTCCCTTCGAGGTACACTATGGACAGAAGTGTAGAACACTAGTTACTTTGGATATCCCAGTGGATTGTCTCATGTTAGGGCCTGATTTATTAAAGGACTTGGAACAATTGGTTACCAAGGTCCAGGTGAACCTTAAAGAAGCACAACACTGCCAACAAAGCTACATGGATAAGAAAAGAAAAGATAAATATTATCAAATAGGCGACCATGTCTACTTGAAAGAAAAATACAAAATGAAGCTCGTTGACCTTGGGAAGGTGAAGGAAGTTAGCACCTAGGTTTTGTTGACCCTTTTAAATACTGGTTAAGAGAGGGTGCAGTGGCATCCAAACTAGTGTTACCTACGCACATAAGATTCCATAATGTTTTCCATGCATCATTATTAAAGAAATATGTTTATGATACTCAACATGTGGTTGATTGGTCCTTATTACAGGTGGAACCTGAAGGGGAGATTTCCACTGAACCTCTTCATATAGTGGACAAGAGAGAGGTGCAGCTCAAGAAGCGCTCTGTAGTTCAGTTGAAATGGCAGTGGAAGCACTTCGAAGCTGATGAGGCTACTTGGGAGAATGAAGCCACCATGAGAAACGCTTACCATTCATTTTTTCATAATTTCATTATGAGCCCCTAGAACACCAGGGATGGTGTTGCTCGAAGTGGGGAGGGATGTAATATCCCGAATTTTGTACCTAACACTTACGAGCATGAGCCCATTGATTATGATGTTACCTTAATGTTTTATTTTGATATACTGGATCAAATACCACACTACATATGAACATGATGATTTTTTGATATACTGGGCGTAAGCCAATTGTATATGATATATATATATATATATATATGTTTGCTTGTGTTGGGTGTGAACCCGGAAGGACATGATTGATGAGATGTTTTGTGCTGAGGGAGGAGCTCTGGATCACATGTGTAAATTGATGTTATGTGTTGAGCATGAAGCTCTGGAATGCATGAAAATATAACTTGGAAGTGTTGGGCATAAGCCCTGGAGCCTTCCATGTTGATGTTGAGCATAATCTCTGGAACATCGGATCCTTGGCCATTATATCCCTAGGTGTATCATACAATTACATCCTAGCATTAGTGTTGAGCAAGGGGCTCTGGAATTGCACAAAGTTTGTAACTCCCTGTTTTTAGCGTTGAGTATGGGATATGGTAAGCGCTAGGAGTTACTAAAAAGAATTAATGATTCCCGAGTTAAAATGAATCAAAAAAAATATTGATCTCATCTAACTTATTTATAAGTGATTGAATCAAATTTTGAATTTCTCTATTCTCATCAAGTACTGAAGAACTACCATGTTATACGAGGGAATCCAAGATGCAAGGATGTTTAGATTTTTCTAGCCTAGTAGACCTAACCATTTACCTGATGACCTTAATGAAGAAAGTGTCATAAGTCTACGGATCACAATATGTGATACCCTAAGAAAAATGTTAACAAATAATATATTATTATATATTTTATATAGAGTATGTATAAAGAGAAAACATAGTAATAATATTAATAATGTAAGAAAGAAGGAAAAGTTCCATCTATTACTATTATTACTAAGATAAAGATTAAATATTATAATACCTATAAAAGTACAATTAGGAACTAGTTGAAAGTTCCTAAGTAAAAATATTAAAAGTACTAAATCAAATAAAAAGGGTTAAATCAAGAAATCAAAGGATTCTTGATTTAACTGCTCCTTTCACTGAAAAGTCTATCTATAATGTCCCAAGCCACGGAGAGGCTTGGGGATCTATTCCATCTTTTTGGAGTCATTATTCTTACTGATTTTTCTCAAGATAGTTCTTGGAGAACATTTTCTTAAATAAAAAAGGAGAACTGATCCAAACCTGATATACCAGTTAGGGTAGTCTTATCTTAGGAGCTCGAAGAGATACTTGCATGTTGGAACTATCTTGGGGGGATCCAGATTGAAACTAGGAATAGTTTCGATTCATGGGTGGGTGGAACATGGTAGTTCCCAAGTGATTCGGTCATCTATATGGAGGTCAGATCTGCCTATGAATTGTTAATGTTGGGTAATTGAGTGTGCAGGTTTCAGCCATTAAAAGAGCTTCAAATTTTTAGGTATGAGGTCCTTAACTGCCTATTTCATTTTCTAGAATAAGTGTTGGGTAGATTATGCAAGTATGTATATTATATTTTCTAACCCTATATGCCTTTTTTTCCTGTCAAATTCTTGTAGGGTTTAAATTTTCATTATAAACCCGAGGATGTAATTTAATTCTGTTAACTTTTCATATGCTTAGCTAATACATCAGTATTTCACTTCATTTTCATAACAAAAGAATATAAATAGGATCACTGAAAGAAACAGTATCACAAGAACAACACAGATTTATCCTGGGAAAACCCTAAAGGGAAAAACCCAGCAAAAGCTTTCTCAATATAGATGCCCAAAAAGATAAAAGGTAAAACCAACAAGGAGATCAAAGCCTGATCCTCCTCCTTCTCCAGCTACTTCTCTTCTCCACTAATGCGCTACACAAGTGAGAGTGTGTGTGTCTCAAATGAGGAGCACTACACCTCTATTTATATTCATCCGTTCACTTAAGTTAACTCATTTGCAATGTAGGCTCGAGTTACACATGTAGGCTCAAGTAATCACACTGGGGTGCTAATGACCCACCTTTACAATTAGAGGGGGCTACCTCATGACTCTTATTAGTTCTTCCGATTAGGAGCATCAGGGTACAATGTAATACAAGTGGTTCTCCCAGTAGGACCATCGGGGACCACAAAAAGATACATATAGAATATTCTTCGAAGTTACAATATTTCTCGAGTTAAATCATGTAGGCTTGAGTTACACATGTAGGCTCAAGTAACCACACTGGGGTGCTAATGACCCACCTTTACATTTAGAGGCCCGGACTACCTCATGACTCTTATTAGTTCTTTCTATTAGGAGCATCGGGGTACAATGTAAAAGAAGTGCTTCTCACGGTAGGACCATTGGGGACCACAAAAAGAGACATATAGAATATTCTTCAAAGTTACAATATTTCAACACTCCCCCTTAACGAGAAGGGTATTCTACAACAACATCAACAACAACAAGAGTAGAGATAGGGGACATCATCAACATCAGCAGGGTAACACATCTATAAATCATTGGAATCTTTTCAACATCATGTAGTCTTCATCTTCAATCTTCAGTCTTCATCATCAGCAACATCTTCAGTCTTTGACCAGCAACATCTTTGGCATTTTGATCTTTCAATTAGCAATGAAATCTTCAACACTTGAACCTTTCAATCAGCAACATCTTCAGCACTTTGAATATTCGATCAACAACAACATCTTCAGCATTTTGACCTTTTGATCAACAACATCTTCAGCACTTTGACTTTTCGATCAGCAACAACATCTTCAGCACCTTGACGTTTTGATCAGCAGCAACATCTTTAGTACTTTGACCTCTCAATCAACAATATCATCATCAACACTTTTCCCTTTCGATCAGTAGCAACATCATCATCATCATATTCTGATCTGTCGATCATAATCATCATCACATTCTGATCTTTCAATCAGAAACATCATCATCATACTCTGATCTTTCGATCAGAAACATCATCAACATAGAAACATCATCATCATACTTTGATCTTTCGATCAGAAACATCATCAACATACTCTGATCTTTCGATCAAAAACATCATCATCATACTCTAATCTTTTGATCAGAAACATCATAATCATAGTGCATCATCATCATACTCTGATCTTTAGATCAGTATGTCATCATCATCATACTCTGATCTTTCGATCAGTATGTCATCATAATCATACTCTAGTCTTTCGATCAGTATGTCATCATCATACTCTGATCTTTCGATCAGTATGTCATCATACTCTGATCTTTCGATCAGTATGTCATCATCATCATACTCTAATATTTCGATCAGTATGGAATCATCATCATCAACAACAACTTGCAACCCACAACTCAAAGACAAAAAAGTATTTGGATCACTTTTGGACTTAAAGTCCAGGGATGATACAATCCCACCACATTCTCGACAACTGAAGTTACTGGATTGATTACAGGAGAATCAGTCCCTATCACTTTAAGACTAAGTCCAAGGATGATGCAATCCTACCACATTCTCGAGGACCGAAGCCACTGGATTGATTACGGGATAATTAGTCCCTATCACTTTAGGACTATGTCCAAGGATGATGCAATCCTACCACATTCTTGAGAACTGAAGCCACCGGATTGATTACAAGAGAATTATTCCCTATCACTTTAGGACTATGTCCAAGGATGATGCAATCCTACCACATTATCGAGGACCGAAGCCACCGGATTGATTACGGGAGAATTAGTCCCTATCACTTTAGGACCATGTCCAAGGATGATGCAATCCTACCACATTCTCAAGGACCGAAGCCACCGAATTGATTACGGGAGAATCAGTCCCTATCACTTTAGGATGATGTCCAAGGATGATGCAATCCTACCACATTCTCGAGGACCGAGGTCACTGGATCCATTATGGACAGATGTCCCGGGATGATACAATCCCTCTTCATTCTCGAAGACCGAGGTCTCCGGATCACTTTAGGGAAAGTGCCTAGGGATGATACAATCCCTCTTCATTCTCGAAGACCGAGGTCTCCGGATCACTTTAGGGAAAGTGCCTAGGGATGATACAATCCCACCACGTTCTCGAGGACCGAGGTCATTGGATCTATTATGGACAGATGTCCTAGGATGATACAATCCCTCTTCATTCTCGATGACCAAGGTCACCGGATCACTTCTGGATAGATGTCCCAAGATGATACAATCCCTTTTCATTCTCAATGACTGAGGTCACCGGATCACTTTAGGGCAAGATACCAGGGATGATACAATCCCACTGCAACATCACTACTCCCCCTTTCGAGGAAGGTCTTTCCGAACAACACCAAGCTTGTCTCAAAAGTGTTCGAACTTTACTCGAGACAGAGGCTTCAATAGTACATCATCATTCAAACCATCATCATCTACATCTTCAGTATGTGAATACTAAACTATCACCATCTGTATCTCCGGTATGTGAATACTGAAAGCATCGTCACCTCTATATTCAGTATACGAAATCACCATCATCTGCATCTACAGCATGTAAATACTGAAACATCATCTATATCTTTAGTATGGGAATACTTAAATCATCATCATCTATATCTTCAGTATGGGAATACTGAAATCAACATCATCTATATCTTCAGTATGGGAATACTAAAACATCATCATCTCTATGTTTAGTATAGAAATACTGAATCACCATCATCTGCATCTATCTCGTATGTAGAAATACCTGATTTTTATGTGCTTCGATCTATCATGGAATACTGGGTTCTCTGTCATCTTTATACAACTTTTATTATCACATAGAATCACGGTAGTGTCCAACTCTAGGTTGAATAATCCTGACATCAGCTTTCGAAGCCATATGGCTTCACAACTAGTAGAGCAAGTTGCTCTATATTCTGCTTCAGTTGTGCTTAGAGAAACACTAGACTGCTTTCTACTAAACCATGAAATCATAGTAGATCCCAAACTATAACATCCACCTAAAGTGATTTTTCTGTCTGAGATACTTCCAGCCCAATCTGCATCTGTGTAGGCATACAATATATACTCATGGCTACCATAATAGTATAGACCAAATTCTATAGTCCCTTTCAGATATCTCATCACATGTTTTGCAGCTACTAGGTGAACCCATCTTGGTTGAACAAGATATTGACTTAAGGTGTTCACAGCAAAACAAATGTCTGGTCTGGTATTTGTTAAGTACATCAATGACCCAATGATCTATCTGTAGCGAGTCACATCCACTAACTCTGATGAGTCATCAGCTAACAGCTTCAGGTTGGAGTCCATGAGTGTGGCCATGACTTTGCATTCCAACATATTGAATCTCTTCAATATCTCTAACACATACTTTCCCTGGTTGATAAAGATTCCTTCTGAACTTTGCCATACTTCCAAACCTAGGAAATAATGCATTAACCCAAGGTCTTTCATCTCAAATTCTTTAGCTAGTTTCTTCTTGCTTTCTACAATCTGTTTCTCATTCCTTGTCAAGAATAATTCATCCACATATAGTATGACAGGTTCATCTTCTACAACCTTGTAGTAAAGGTTAGGATTGACTTTACTCTTGGCAAATCCCATGCTCGTCAGGAAACTATCTATTCTTCCATACCAAGCTCTGGGAGCTTGCTTTAGGCCATAGAGGGCCTTCTTCATCTTGCATATGTGAGTCCATCTGTCTTCAACTTCAAATCCTTGTGACTATTCGATGTAAAACTCTTCCCCAATCATACCATTAAGGAAGGCTTGTCTTTACTTCATCATGGAAGAAAATACCATGATAGTTCTAAAGGAAGTGTACCTTGCTTCCTGGAGTAAGTGTCTCTTCAGAATTAATTTCCTCTTTCTGATAGAAACCACAAGTATTTCCTTACTTCTATCACCAGAATATTTTATCTTACAAATCCATTTGGAAGATACCACATTCTTGTTTTCTAGTTTGAGTACTATATCCCAAACATCATTCTAGTATTCTTTCATCATAACATCTTTCATGAGTTTGTCTTGTCAGATCATCAACATATCCTAGTCTTCTGCATTCAACCTTGAAGGTTGGAACCCACTTTACTCTTGGTAAAGTCTTGATCCATCATGAAGCTATCCATCATGTCATACCATGTCGAATTTAGATATCTTCTGTAGTCACTCCCCTTGAAGTGGAATATCATCTTCCTTATTCATTCTGTACAAGTGGTTCTATGCTTGATATATACTGGTCAATAGAATATGTCATGTCATAGTCTATTCTTTCTGAGGCAAATCAAGAACCTTGCTTTGTACACTTGTTCTTGTAGATCCATATGGAGGATACTACGTACTTCCCTTTATGTCTCAAAATCATATTGTATACATCATTCCCCATGATCAACTGTTATTCTTTTATCATAGCTTCTTTCATAGCATTCTTTTCTCGTACCCATGGTGGTATTCATCCTTCGAGGTGGATCTACCGCTCTCTAAAGATCTTTCTTTTGTCATGGTGTCTCTGACCCTAAGAGCTTCAGATTCATGCTTGTTGGAGTGAATCTTGAATTGTCATCACTTGTTCTTCGGAACAAGTCTCATCCTTCTTTTCTTGTAGGAGGTTGTACTCGACCTTTCCTACAATTCAAATGCACCAGTTGCATGGTTAGAACTATTTCATAAAACATATGCATAATGACAAATTCTTATGCATCATGTAACTGTTTAGTCAATACAACATTCATCCATATCTCACATAAACTTTCTAGATGCCTTCCATGACATCGTTGAGATTGTGCACTAATCCAATATGTCAGCAAAGAGGTTTCATTCTAGATAAGTAGCAATGGAGAGATGTATAGCACCATGAGCTACTTACCCATCACATGCATATTAGTAGTATACTGTCATTAATGCAAACAGTCTATCATGCATAACACATCAACTAAATATAATCAAATGCATAAAAAAAAAATATCATGCAAGGACAATTGAATACTTATCTTTTATTCGTTTCATGGGTAGACTCCTTCTTGATCCTTCTACTTCATCATCTTCTTCATTCATGACATCATCATTTCTTATCCAAATGATAATATGGATAAGAGGTTCTTCAAGAATTTAGTTCTTCACATTCCTCATCGCTTGAGGGATCTTCTTTGAATGGTGAGAGCTTGATCTTCAATTGCTCCCATCTTCTTTTTCTCAGAGTCAACTGAAAGTAATCACATTATTTTGGCACACATTCCTCGCATGAATGAATCCCATGATCTCGGGAGGCTATTCAAGGTGGCTTTCACCACTTCTGCATTCTCCACTTCTTCTTCTACCACTTCAAGTTGTTCTGCATTCTGGATCTTCACATTCTTCAACTATTTTCTCAAAGCCATCTTCTGATTTAAGTTCTAATCTTCAAATAGCTTGATCAAGGAATCAAACATCTTCGGTGTCTTTAGGGAAGACACTTGTGGTACAAGTTGATCCGTGATTGAATCAACAATGATCTT